>CM074511.1:41944622-42544622 GCA_037379345.1 Perna viridis | reverse complement strand
TGTTTGCTAATGTGGTGAAAAAGTCTGAGAGACACGATGTTTTGTTTACATGTCAGAATGTCCATGTGCGGTTGAAACTGAACTCATTCATTTTGTAAAAGACAATAGTACGTGATGGAATAACACAAATTCCAATATTTATCTTCAAGTAACTACCAAAAGGGTCTTCCTTGATCTAGGCAGGTAAAAGACTGACACAAATGTCTGCTGAAATTTGATAAAATGTATGACATGGGTTGTCAAAATTTCTGGACCCTTGGTTTAGTAGATTTGTAAAGGAGAAAAAGAGGCCAGAAGCAAACATTTTGGTTATGTTCGGACAATAACTTGTCTATAGGTGAATGGATCTCTTTCAAATTGTACCACAAAGTGCCATATTCCAAAAGGAAGCATGGAATTGACTTTGGGAGTTGTGACTGAAACAATTAGAAATAAGTGTATTTCTCTCATTTCAGATAGAAGAATGCGTGGTATGTTCAGACAAGAAGGCATCAGTTCTGTTTATGCCATGTGCTCATATGTGTGCATGTGATGGTAAGATAAAATAATGTTAGGATTAAAAGCTTTAAGTTATAAAGGAAACACAGTACAATTAAGATAAAAAAAAAAATACCATTCACATAATTATTACAAATTTCTGCATGCTAACATGAATCATAACTATATGACTATATATATATTTCATTAGTACATACTCATGCTACTGTTATGAATTCAATAATAGTCCTGTTTTTCATTTCACTTTATTGTCATACTAAATATTATAGTATATTTGTACAAGTGTTTGAATTGCATTTTATTCCTCACTAATATTTATGACATTAGTTGAATACTTTATAATTTTATCTTGAACTATGTTTTTTTTGTGTGTGTTTTAGGATGTGCAGCATTAATGAAGAAATGTGTGCAGTGTAGATCTTCTATAGAGAAACTGGTTCCCTTCATTGTGTGTTGTGGTGGAAATCGTAAGTAATGCTCTTCTATTGATGTATTCTCTGCCTGTATCCTCTGTGAAGATGTGCAAGTCTAGTGGTAGTTATCTCAGACTAGTTGAATTCAGAATAAATTGTTAGATTATTGATGAAGATATTTTTGTTGGTTTAGAAGCTGAAAACTGTATGGTGTTATTATACTCTTTGCTTTGAATGCAGGTATGAAGTCCTCGTGTCCATTCACCCTTCCATCTTCACCTTTTTCAGTACTGTTTTCTCTGCAACAATTTATCACAGTAATGTGATATTTTGACAGAAGCTATTGTGGCATTCAGTTTAAGACTTGACTGAAATCAAGTTCTTGTTGATCTGATTAGCATCTCAAAATTTTTCTGGATTATGCAAGATTTCTTCTCAGTGCTTTATGTAATCATGGTAACCAATTTATTTGATTTTAATGCCACACAAGAGTCCCATGAATGAAATAGCATCTTCTATTGTCACTTTTTTCCCCCCATGACTTGTTGTGGTTGCCTCTGGTGTGAAAGGTTGTGGGTTTGATCACACAAAGGACTTTAAAATTTGTAACCACTGCTTCTTTGCTTAGCACTTGGCATGCAAGGAGATAGAGTTATCACTGCTTGGTTTGGAGTCAGAATAATGGGTCTGAGTAGGGGTGGTATGCCTTCCTACGGGCTGTTGCTTCTGAAATCTAGCAAAATAAAAAATTGACTAATACAAACAAGGTTTGTTCCATTGGTCAGTCGTCCTCTTCTTGAAATGCATAATATATCTGCCATAGGATGTTAAACCATAGCAATCAATTCTTGTAAAATTGACAATTTATTATAATTTTAGCACCACCAGCTCCACAACCCCCTGGTATTATGAACAATGGATCCAGAGATACCACAAAAGACGTACAGAAATTACAACAACAGTTACAGGATATCAAAGATCAGGTATTGGAACACTTGTTTTAAAAATAACCTCGTGCAAACTAAATTAAGGGGATATATAGAAATCAGTATGTTCGTCTGTACACATTTGTTGTAAGCCCAACTCCTCCTGAACTAGATTTTTATGAGAATAATGAAGGTTTGGCATCAAGCAAAGGTGATTGAATAACAATGGGATTTCTCGTCTAGAGAAATCTTTTAATAAAGCATATCTTTACATTTAATAAGAGAAATGTAAGAGAGAAAAATGATGATTAGATTAATTACAAGCTTGAACTGATGTTGAGTATTAATGATATTTAAAAGTCAGGAATTACATTTAGTGATCTTTGGAAATATTCATACCACTTGCCTTTTCTACCGAATCTTCAACGATGCGAGTTCTGTGATCTATCAGACATTTTAATGTCAAATTAAAACCTCTTAATATTGTAGTTCCATTCAGACATCATTTTGACAATCTTCTGAGAACAAAAATATTAGATTACTGTTTCAAGATCAAATGTTACAGCACTTATGTGGTACTGGAATTTTTGTTTTACTTACATATCGAATAAGTCATTGATTGATTTTACAAACTTCATAATTAATGAGAGATAACCCTTGATATTATTGTATTTTAGACATGTTGTATTGTGTAATACCCTTGTTCCTCCAGACAAGGTCCCTTATCAGTATATAGCACACTGTAGCTTCATTTCAAAGAACTTTTTTAATGAAAGGACCAGTAGAACCGAATGTTTAGGAACAGGAATTTTAATTTTTAAAAGATCACTGCTAGCACTGATGTCATTGAAATGAAGGTTGCTGACTTACTAAATAGACAAGAAATTTCTAATTTTTATCTGGGCAAGATTTCCTTATCTCACTTACGGATGGAGACAGAACATGTGCACTTTCCATGTAAAACAAACTGGTACAATTAACTTAAGAGTTAACGATCATATATTACCAGTATTTGTTGGAAAAAAATCTTTAGAATGATGGTTTTATTGAGAACAAACCGTTATTACTTATTTCTTACAGTTTGTCTATATCGAGTGATTGTTTTGAAGCGACCTTTATTTTACACTTGGTATAATATGTGACTGGCCACATTGAAATGTCATGATTATCTGTTTAAATTTAGGTCATTTCAATTCAAACATAAAATTTAGAGACAAAAATTCAAAGTTAGAAAAAGAATCAAATACCAGCTTTTCTCATGCCAGGTTGGGAAATCTCAGACACCCTTGGTTAAGATTTAATAGCTCTTTTCTAATGAAGTCTTGTTAGAGAACAATTAAATTTTACTCTCAAGTGTCTGAAATTCTTCTGCATTTGTTCTAGTGTTTGATTCTTAATGTCTCAAATACAGACAGTAACACCAACAAATGATAACAAGAAATTAAAGGGACTGAAAAAAATATACCAGTATGTAAGCCTTGTTTTTTTTTGCATTTCAGACAAGTTGTCCTGTTTGTATGGATAGATTGAAAAACATGATCTTCCTTTGTGGTCACGGAACTTGCCAGATGTGTGGGGATAGAATGACAGAGTGTCCTATTTGTCGGAAAGCTGTTGAGAAAAGAATTCTCCTCTACTAACAGTGTTATATGTTGTTTTCTTATTTATTTCTTGGCTGTGACAAAGAACATGATATTTTAAAAGTATTTTTAAGTAGAGAAAATTTTTTAAGTTATTAAAATCTGTTGATTTTTCTGTGTGTTCTATAGAATAGAATAAATAAAACTAGAAAAGTAATTTTTGTTCAAAACTAGATTTTTTTAGTTTCTGTTTTAGATGAACTTCGTCTTCTACAATAAAAAAGGAAAACTTAACATACATGTACATGTATGTGTATAAAGTTACGATTTTTAAAAGATGTTTTATTGTGATATAACAAGTAGTAGTTCTATCGTTTCTGTACAAGAGGAGTTATAATTGCAATATTGTATAACTGGAAATTTTTGCTGCAATTTAATTTTACTACAATTTTGCAGTTGCTTAGAGACTGCAAAAATTTGATTTGTAAAATATAATATAAATTAGTTATTCCTAAATAATTATGAGTTTCCAAAGTACAGCTGTAGACTGATTCTTTGAATATAATATACATGTTCACACTTTGGACACCAAATTTGTTCTGCAAAAATTACCAGTCATACAGTATACAGTCCTTGAACTGATCCGTGCTACAATTTGACAGATCGGTGACCGATCTAACAGTTTTGTTATGTTAAATGATGTAAGATCTGTTTTAAAATAAAATAAATGTAAAATAAAAGGATAAATTGATGTTTAAATCTATAACATTTTGTAAATATATGTAAAATTGACAAAGAAAACAACAAAAACTGTAAAATACATTGACCGCTTTGTGGTCATGTGATGCGCGATCACCAGTTAAATGGATCGGTTTGACAGATCTCGATGACTGACCTGAAATTGATTGGTGATCGATGACCAATCGTTATTTTTGTTGCACGGATCGGTTCATGTATGGTACTCTGATAGCAAGATTATAAGTATTTGTTGTGTATATTTTTTCTCCTTTTTCTAAAATATATTCATGAAAAGCTTACTGAATGAAGCAACTTAGTAGACCTGCCCAGTTTAATACTTTTTGCCAGAATTAAAGCTTATACTTTTGCTTGCCACCATGTTTCATTTACCATGCTTACTGTTTCACTGCTGAATGAAATGCTACAGTTTTTTACAACTTAATTGTCAGTAGATTAAAAAAAAAAATTCTTAGAGCAACTGTTTTATTGCCACATTCATGAATGTGTATGGTAAATGTATACTGTATTTGCGTCTGAGTTAAAAGCCAATTTTAGATTCTGCATTAATGTACCGGTACATCAAAGCATTATTGAAGCTTTTTTGGATTTTGCTTCTCGAATGAGAAATACAAGTATTTGCATAAAGTTAACTACTGAACATTACAGATATTTATTTTTTTATTGTTTATTTTTTTCAACTTTTGGTGCATTTACTTTGTGATTATGGATATATATTGGAGGAAGAAGTATAAATATTATTAAGAATTATCTTTTTTAATATTTGACAAATTGATTATTGGTAAATGTATGTTCCATGTTTCGATTTCCTAGTATTATAGAACTTTGCAATTTTTTTCTTTAATGCTTTGAAGAGAACCATGGAAATGGACTCAATTGTTTTTTTTTAACCCCCCCCTCCAATGTGGACACATAGTCTGTGGTTTTTTGAAGACAAATTGATAGTTCATTTGTCTAAGAAGTGTCAGAGGTTTTAGAAAAGCAAGTTAAAAGTTACAAGAGAAAAATAGGGAAAAAGTGAGTCATCTCTCTTTGATAATAAATTACAATGCATTTCATATAAATTGCACCTCCATTTACTGACACTAAAAAAAAGAATACAATTTCTATATTTCAGATAATCTTTGAATAAGATTTCATGGAAATTGTGTGTATTTTCTACAATGATTCATCCACTGCCTGATTCTTATAGAGAATGGCAATTAATATGACACCAATTATTACTAGATAAGAAGAACTTTAAAACTACCTGTCTAAAGATGGGAAAATCGCTGAAGAATGAGATATTATACCTTTGCTCATTGAATGAACCCCACTGTCCATCCGTCCATCAGATTTTTGTCACAATTAGATTTACTTTCAATGGATGGATTGGTTTCAAATTGGCATATGGCTTAATGTAAATGGGGCATATATTGTAAGTATTTTTATTTGCTGTCCGATATCATCTTCACATACTTTTTGGAACTTTCCCTTTTTAATAGAGACTTTAGGATATACCTAGTATGACAATGCAACTGCATGTATTTTTTTGATTAACTTTCATTGTAAGGTATTTTTTTAATGATTTTGCCTTAAAATTTAACAATTTATTGTTATAAAGTACAATTTATTCTGAATATTGCTGAACTTTCCTTGCATTAGTTTTATTTTAAAAGAACTAATTACATATAACATGTGTATTGTTAATGTGTAAATAAGTGTGCACATATTAAACCATATTTATTTCTTTATCATTGTAAAGGCTGTTCATATTATAGATTTACTCACGACTAAAATCAAAACTTTTTTTTTTTTTCTGTGTAGTATTATTTATTGTAACACATTTATGCTAGATTTACCTGTTCATTATTTATTGGACATATAATGCAATTAATCAGATGATTGCAAAATTTATATACATATGTAGGTTTTATCGATGTATAATATACTCGGGAGCTTAACAGCAAGTAATAAAGTTAACTTAAGGAAGTAGACCTAGAGTAAGGGACACAACTCTTACAAATCATTGGAACGTTGGTATTCAGGCTCTTTATATCAATCTCATGTAAGCATCAAAGTAACTTAGATTGATTTTATTCGGTTTCAAATGAAAGCTTGATAGGCTTTGGTGAAATTCAATTTGATACAAACATATCAATGATTTCAAGAGTTATGTCCCTTACTCTAAGTCTACCTCCTTAAGGCAATATAGATGGTCTTCCCTTGATTGAATGATCACTACCTCACAAACTTCTTTAAGTAGTAAACAGACAATTAATAGAGAGATTTAAACTTTCTATCATTTCATAGGAGTTTTTGATATAACGGTTGAATATCCATGTCAGTTGTCCAGTTAACTACGTAAGCAATTTCTTCAGGTAGTTGTTATTGAATCAATGGAAGACCAACTCTATTCCCTGAACATCATCATTGTATTTGCTGTAATAGCAATGATAATTTATGATGGTCATTTCAGTCATTTAGTTCAATTTGATATTGTACCATGTAGTAAATATCTATTGTGCTGGTCTTTGTAGCAGCTTTGTAGATTGCAAGCTGTAGGTTCACCTCTAACAGGGGTACAAATTTTGAAATACAAGCTGGTAGCCCAGACCATATTTTTGTTTAATATTTTCTATTTGTTCAACTAAATTTTACCCAAAAGTTTGGTAGCCCAGCTCAAAATCTAGCAGCCATGGGCTACTGGGCAACTGCTAATTTTTATCCCTGTCTAATGTGAAACAGTTGGAGTAAATATACGGTAAATTAAAACCTGTATTATTTTCTGTAATAACTTATAACACCATTAATTTCCTCAAAAAGATTTCTTGGTGATTCAAATGAAAATACATATTTGCCATAAAAACTGTAAGTTCTAAGAAAGGAATAGGTACATTTACTGCCAAAATAAGCTCCCCAATTTGCTTGAATATTTGACTTTTTGTTGTTGAAATTTTAAGAAGTTGATTGGCCATTCCTAAATTATTTTGTATGACTGAATTTGATAATATCACATAATTACTGTAAATTATTTTGGTGGCTATATGTTTCATTGGTAACATTGAATAGCTACACAGGAAAAAATGTAGCCTTATGTTTTCATATGTTTTAAAACATATGGAAACATATGTCTAGAATTAATATGGAAATATATGTTTTTTTTTGCCTGTAAAATCATATGGAAACAAAAGTTTTTTTTTCTACGTTATATAAACACCATACCTTTTTCATACAGTAAGTCCTATGGAAGACATATAGTTACCATTTGATTTTTATTTATATTTTTTTCATGAATAATTTTTTAGTCCCAAACACATGTTTTTCATATGTTTTTCATGGTGGTCCTTAACATGAAAAACTTACGAGAAACATGTTTTTCAGGTGTTTTCAAAACATATGTTGCAATTTTTCCTGTGTATGTGAATGACTTATGACCTTAGTAAGAGGGTATCAACATTACCAATAAGTGTACCTTGACCTTTGTAATGCCTTTAGACCTCTCCACTGAAATTGACTATGTCCAAGAGTGCTAAAAAATTTTATATAGAGAAAAAAAGCCTGCATTTACTAGAGTACTTAATCATTTTATATTTCATGTGTCATTCACCTCATCATGCTTGTTTTGTAATTTTTTTCGCCAACAAGATTTGCTTTGAAGATTCTGGAACTTGTCTAACATCTGTAGGAAGTATAGAATACTGTCATGATTGTATACAGCTCTAGTATTCAAATACAGCAACATCTAGTCTGCAACTGTTTTCTTTATATTTTGTCAAATGCCATTATAAGAAGTCATGTTTTTATTTTCAAATGAAAAACATATATTTAATGTAACCCTGAAAAAATTGCACTGTCATCTTTGTTGGCATTGTCTTGTATCCATAGACAGTTTGGTTTCTAGGCAGTAACTTGAGCATAGGTGTATGGATTTCAATGAAAGTGCATCACAAAAAATGCTGAAATGGATATAAGGTGTTGTGACTTTTAGAAGTTGGGGTCAAAAATGGGGCCAGAAATGTGTATTTATACTTGTCCCTACTATGCATGGTTCAACCTCTGTGGCTGTATCAAGCTGCTCCCATTGAAGCTTTTTAATGCCATATCTAGTCTGTCTGTCCATCATACAGTTTGCTCCCACAATATGGCCTGTGTTACATATTAGATAGGAATGAAGCCTCACAGGTATGTAATACAATGTATAGATATAGCTTTTTCTGGAATTTATTTAGTTCGATTTTGAAAGAACATAAGAAAGGGGGTGGACATTTTCATTTTTATTGTCACATTATAAAAAGAGAAAAACATACAAAAAAACCAATGGTTAGTAAAAGTATTTATTTATACGTGAAGCCCATGTTTGACAGAAGCTTTATGTCATGATATTTTTCAGTCCATCTGTCCTCAGCTATTGGTACCTGAGAAGTTTTAATATTGGTATACAGTATTTTTTCTTCGTGAAAGGAAGCTCCTTTTGGTGATTTTATGATTCATTGTTGTAGAGTGATGGGACTAGATACAAAAATGAGGATACAGTTACATCATATGCCTGCGGTTTATGACCTATAAAGATTTAACATGACGAAAGAATGATTTCGGATAACCAAACTAAAAAAGTTAGTGTGTTTACAACCAAACTGGACACGAATGATTTATGGGAGGTCTTCTGTAAACAGTCCATTTTTGTTCCGTTTTGATCGACCAGAATGGCCACCTGAGGCCATCAGCTTTTGATTGGCAAATATGCAAAGATGTAAACGCAGAAACCGCATGTGCCGATGTTTTGAAACTTCATCGAGTTTTTGTCCATGTAACGTCCTCTTCAAACAATACTACTTTATTTGTGACTCAGCAGTTGGCTTCTACCGCTCAAAGTTGTCGTTGAAGTCCACTGAAACCATACATGTCAATGGTTTGTTGCACGATTGGGTTGTTGACAGCGAAAGTCCTCAACAAGCGAGCCCTTTCGTGGCTAAGCGAGTAGCTTTGGCATCGAAAAAAACATTTGAAGCACTTTTTCGCACAAGCTTAACAAAAATTAAAAGGTTTGTAGACGATATTCCAGTCATCATTTCTGTAAATTTGGCTAAACATCAGCATATAGCTTAATTATGTTGTGGCGAGTGGCCAAGAAATGAACCCTACTCCCAAAAAAATCTCACTTTTTGGGGCAGTGGAAAATCATGACCTCTTTTTTCAGCTCTCAAGTCATTGTTTTCAATTAGCTCTTTATAAAATAGCCTCATGTTAAAGTACAGACACGCGGCTTGCAGATGGAAACCAATTGTGCTTTCCTAAGCTAATATTAACACTGCCAGAAGCAATAAAGCGGAAACAGGGCCAAGGTACGGATAAATCCGGGTGCAGCACGACAATGGTCAAAGTATTAGCGGAGATTTGATCCAACAAGATGGCCTCTAGAGGCTATTTAAGTTTTCTAAGATCATGTATGAAACCACACATTGCAATGTATTTATGAAATTTGACCGAATTATTTTCAATGTCTTCTACAAACGATTGCCTTCTTCTTGTGGCTAGGGTGGATATAGCCTTGCAAACATGATTGCCATCGAACCAACAATCTGGAAACACATCTTGGCATACACCTCTGATAAGTCTAACTTGTAACCAAGATAGCTTTACAGAAATGATGTAAAGTGGGACCGCAATGAATACTTTATATTTCAAACCTCTTGATGAAAATGACCACCAGATTATTTTTGATTTTCAGGTGAGCAAATTCGGGTTTTCAGAGCGTCTTGTAATGAAATACAAAGGAGAGCACGCATTCTTTCAACCAGTTCGTTTAACAATCTTTAATACTGTGTATATAATGTATCATTCTTTTGATTAACAAATATTCATAAAACATTGATTAACGAATAACCATAAAACGTCTCAAATGCTTTAACCAATAGAATTTACCGCTTTGAATGAAGCGATGTAAAGATAAACTCCTACCGGAAGTGTCCACCTTTCATTAGTCAAACATTATTTTTAGGTAAAGAAATGTTATGAGACAGTGAGTTTAATTATGAACATAAATAGGCAGTATTTCTTAGCCGTTGTTTTGTTCTAGAGATATTTCCGCCATCTTCTGAAAATTATTAGCAAAATTATATTTGAAACATTCAGCCACTAATGAACGTCTTTTCTATGACGTCTTTATTGAGGTCTAAAATAAACTAGCATGAATCAAACATCTCTAAATTGTTATGGCAAATTCAGACATGATTCAAGCTTAGCTAATTCTTCTAAAGTATTCATTAGACAACAAACAGATTACATGGCTCTGTAATCAGTCCTTTGGTAGAATAAAATATCTAATGAAGTAGACGTATAAATGATGAGTTTAACAAAAGTGCCTTCCTGATGTTTTAATAAAGTTACATTAGCTAATCTTTTTACAATTTCCTTCTCTAATCATCTTTGTGCTATGATCTGTAGTTTTTTCCATAATTTGTACCATACACTTCAGGTATATGAATACAAAAATACCATTAATACACCAGCATTATATCTAACAACATATACTCACTAGGAAGATCTGCTATAAAAAAAAATACACACAAGTACTATAAACCACGAATATCGAAATAGAAATTCCTACAAATAATTTACTGTCTCAAAGGATATTCATTCAACATCTTCTGAACAATCAATGGACCCAATGAACAATCACTCACTAATCAGTTAATTTATTCTAAGATGCAGCACCAAGTAATCAGTAAATGTACTCAAGGAAGCAGTAGCTGCTGATCAGTCTTCATAACCAAGGAACCATTAACTACTCACCAGATCACTGTACCCAAGTAAAAAGAAACTACTGTTCGGTCAATGTTTACAAGGAAACAATATTTATTTATTATCAATACTCCCAAAGAAGTGGTTCCTACATTTTAGTAAATCTATTCAAGGCAGCTGTACGTATTAAACAGTTTGTGTACTCGAAATATCAGTATCTACCAATCACTAATTCCTGCTGATCAATCAACATATTAAAAAAAACAATAACTACTGGTTAACCATCATCTTCTAGAAACAATAACCACTGATTCTAAATTGTATTCAAGAAGAAGTAACTACTAATAAATCATTGCATTCAAGAAGCAGTAACCATTGATAAATCGTTGTATTCGAAAAATCAGTAACCGCTGATTAATCGTTGTATTCGAGAAGCCATAACTACCAACTGATCATTTTATTCGAGAAACAGTAACCACTGAATGATAGTTGTATTCGAAAAAGCAGTAACCAATGATTGATTACTGTATTCGAGAAGCAGTAACCACTGATTGGTCGTTGTATTCGAGAAGCTGTAACTACCAACTGATCATTTTATTCGAGAAACAGTAACCACTGATTGATAGTTGTATTCGAAAAAGCAGTAACCAATGATTGATTACTGTATTCGAGAAGCAATAACCATTGATAAATCGTTGTATTCTAAAAATCAATAACCGCTGATTAATCGTTGTATTCGAGAAGCCGTAACTACCAACTGATCATTTTATTTGAGAAACAGTAACCACTGATTGATAGTTGTATTCGAAAAAGCAGTAACCGATGATTGATTACTGTATTCGAGAGGCAGTAACCACTGATTGATCGTTGTATTCGAGAAGCTGTAACTATTAATTGATCGTTGTATTCGAGAAGCAGTAACCACTGATTAATAGTTGTATTAAAAAGGCAGTAACCACTGACTGATAATTGTATCCGAGAAGCAGTAACCATTGATAAATCGTTGTATTCGAAAAATCAGTAACCGCTGTTTAATCGTTGTAATCGAGAAGCAGTAACCACTGATTGATTATTGATAATTCAAATACGTCAAAATCGAAAAACATGGCCTGAACGTGAAAACACGTAGAGACGATCTACATACACAATGTGGCGAACCGAATAAAAAAGATTACACATAAAAACTGAAGATAAGGGAAACAAGACATCACACAAAAAACTAAAGCACTGGCAGTACGAACTCCCACATTGTATTCAGAGGCAGAATGTCCCGAACACTGAGATAGTCTACAGATGCAATCTTCTCTAAATGACCCATGTACAAAGTTAATTAAGCAGTATTTGTTGTTCAGTGCATGTTCCAAAATAAGCAGAGTTCGTTAATCAATCAAATCAATACAAAAAGGTAGTATTAGCTGGTCAATCGATTTACACAAAAAAATGTATACATGTCGTTCCATATACCCCAAAACGCAGTAGGTTTAGTCGTAATATTTTAAAACAACGATTCTGAAACTAAAACAATATTTTAAATTAATTCATTATGGATTTTCTTTCGAATTACGCTCGTGCGGATTCCTAACGTTGTTGATCGTTTGCTATAGTGTGGTAAAAAAACTTCTCGATTTTTTACATACATGTATAACCCTACTACACATTAATAAACATGGGTAGTCCCGTGCTTGCCATTTGCTGTAGACGGTTGTATTAAATCGTTGCACGGTGTTTATAGACTTCATAATAAGTTTTGTTAGGCAGATACCGATGTAATATCTATTTAGCTCTTTAAAGATTCTCTAATTCCATAAGGAGTTAAATAGAAAAAAGGCAATCTTGGCCATATTCTAATTCCAAGATATAGTTAAGGAGAAAGAGGCAATATTGGCCATGCTCGAATTCCAAGATAGAGTTAAAGAGAAAGAAGCAACCTTGGTCATGCTCTAATTCCAAGATAGAATTAAAGAGAAAAAGGCAATCTTCTTATTCCAATATATGGTTTAGGCAATATTGACAATACTCAAATTTCTACATCTAGTTATAGAAATAGGCATTATTGACCATTGTCTAATTCATAGACAGAATTAAATAGAAAGAGGCAATCATCACCATGTCCTAATTCCAACATATAGTTAAAAAGAAAGGGGCAACATATTGCCCATGCTCTAATTCAAAAATAGAGTTAATGAAAAAGGCAATCTTGACCATACTCTAATTCCAAGATATAGTTCAGGAGAAGGAGGCAATCATTAGGTACCATGCTCTGATTCAACTCCGAGTTAAATGAGAGCATATACATTATAATGTCTCCATCAAGTTCACCACCTAGAATTCCAATACATTCAGTCGGTAGAAACAAACGTAAATTGGCTACAACGGTTTCGGATCAAGTTGAACACAAATTACGAAAGATTGTTTTATATTCATTATTACACCTACGAATCCTGATCAATGACGTGCAAAGGCTCTCTATATAGACGTGAAGCCTAATTCTAAAGTTCTCGCTACAATCTCTCAAATGTACTTGGACTTCCGCAGCTTAGTTTTGTGAATAAATTAGTTGTTTTCTACATCAATAGATTCAAGTAGGATTTTTCACCAGTCCATAGTAACGGCTTTAAATCCAAACTTAACAAGGTATTTCCTAGGAAGATTCTGTATGTTAGAATCTCATGTTGATTTAATATAGAATGTCACTCATGCTGACGAACAGGCGTGTTTGTAATTGTTTACTTTGACAGAGGGTTGTAGAGAATAACGAACACGTAATTACTTTTATGCTACTCAATTAGTACCGTCGGGTTCACCAGCAAAGGTCAATTGCTAGATCACAATTGAGTTTTCAGAGGCGGATACAGAAATTTTGAAAAGAGGTTAAAAAAAGGGAAAGTTTCATGCTATCATTGCTTACCTTTGTCCAAATATTGCACGAAATTAACAAAACAATTCAACAAAAAGAGCGGTTGAACTCCAGATCCCTCCTTTGTTATTCCCTGGACTTTTCCAAAGTAAGTTTTCCTATATGCACTTTTCTTTGATAATACGGTGATAGGAAACTAGAAAGCCTAACCTTACCGGAAATGTAACGTGCTTTATATATTCTTCAGCTTTGTGGGAATCTCATATGGAATAATATCAACTACACGTGATTCGAATAATGAAGCAAGGGTGGATACAGAAATTTAAGAATAACTGGATGCGTTGACTTAAAAGGGGGTGGTGGTATATATACGACTTTCTTGTATTTCATCCATTTTCCCTGAAAATCGGAAGGACCCACGCCAGGCGCACCGGGCCTCAATCCGCCTTGAAAATTGTCAAAACCGTTGTAGAAAATATAAACAAAATCGGTGCCAAGGTTTTTTCATTCAATCAATGTGTTACTAAATTCAGCCGATGGCTGGCCGGTAAATCAACATGAATGGCGCGGAAGATTATTTTGCTTTGAATTTTCCATCACTTTAAAAATTTAAGCAATTACATGTATTGATGTAAGAGGTCTTTATCATGATCTTTTAATAGATCTTATGCATCAGCCGAAAACCGGATTTCCTTTTATTTGTATTTCCATCTTTCACATGGCTTTGAGCATGCGTACGACAGTTCTCACCTCTAACCACTCAGTTCTATTCTTTCTTCCTAAAAGCTGGAGGGCGTCATAGTTGACACATATTTTTTTTTGTATAACTCAAAATATGAAGTAGACGAGTAACTCTGATGATTCAGACTTCTAAGGACAATTTATAAGCAAAGGAAGTATGATGAATAACATAACTGTGACATTTGTATAGAGATTCAGTGGAAAATGATAAAAGCCTTATGAATTAACAAATGAAATGTGTAGGAAAGAATCTAGTCATTATGAAAAAAGGAGGTCCAGAAGATGTCTACAGAAAGGGAATTTCAGGCTATTACTAGGTTTTTCGCCAAGATTTTGCACGAATTTAACAAAATAAAAAAGAGGGTTTCCGACATCAGGAAATCCGCTACTGATGTCTTTACTTTTCATTACCAGTTTCTCGCTTTGTATCGAATGTCAAATATATTGCAGTTAAAATATTCCAAATAAAAACTAATAAAAAATATTAGTTTGATTTTCAATTATTCTGAACATAATATTTTTATCACGAAAAATGAGCATCACTTATGAAAGACGTCATAGAAACTATAAAAATATCTTTTGCAATCACTGACAGGATGCTTCAACAATAGTAAGATTACACACAGTCATAAAAATGAACAACTCGTAAGACTTGTTTTATTTTGAAGGAGATATATTACATTAATCTACTTACATAGACTATACCGGATCATATTAAATCAGTTGATTTACATTTTTAAACAATATCAGTTGTTTCCATTCCTTTGATAATTGATTGGACGAATCAGGTTTCATTCCAATGATCCGATCCAATCCTACGGTTGTTATTCTTCATACAAATTTCGATTAAAATATAAAAACGACATGAATATTCAGAACATCTTAAAACTTAAGTATATTATTAATCTAATTGATACGAAATTAAATTCTTTAAAAATGGCATTATACCAGGATATCCTTTGAATTTGCATATAAATTCTTTCATGTGTAAGGGTACAAAGAAATAACCGACATCCGGTGTTAAGTTCTAAGGTATGAACAGCCTCCTGAAATCAAATATAACCAGACGACTTTTTAAAAAAAAATAACGTTTTTTTTGGGAACAAATTCCCCAAAATACCTTCTGTTTACATATATATAAACAAATTATATATTGTATATATTTGTATATCGTTTTTCATCTTGAATTAGATTTTTCAGATCCGATGCCATAAATAACACTAGAGATATTTCGGAAATTGGAATAGAGGAAGACGAAAAGAAACATGCATGAGGCGGTCTGTAGACAAAGAAATTGGAGAGTATAGTTGGAAATTGGGAATGGCAGCTTTCAGATAGAGATGGCGTTATGTACTCTACAGTACGAGAAAAAAGATTACACAGGTAAGTAGTATTTTTTTTGGTGGGGGGGGGGGAACCAACAGCTAAATAAAGAATGAAACAAACACACAAACAACCCCCAAAAATGATAATAATAATAGGAACCTTAGTCCATTTGAAGTGATCACTTAAAACAAACCCCAGAAATGATAATAATAAAAGGAACCCTAGTCCATTTGAAATGATCACTTAAAACAAACGTTCGGCATTCCAATGTAAACAAATTGTGCTCCTCTACTTGCTGACTTATTCCTTCACTCTTATGAGGCTGGTTTTACAGCTGATCTGATCCGAAAGAAAGAACATCGTTTACTTAGCTAGATACTGTAATCTCAGTTTCCGCTATATAGATGACCTAATATCGTTAAACAATCCTTCTTTCGGGGATTTGATACATCGCATCTACCCAAAGAACTTGAGATAAAGGATACTACAGACACTATGAAGTCAGCCGCATATCCTGACCCACTCTTAGAGATCGATGGTAAAGAACAACTATTGACCAAACTATACGACAAACGTAAAGATTTTTCATTCAGTATTGTAACTTTCCTTTCATCTATGGCAACACCCCTTCAGCAACTGCTGATATGATGGAGTTGTCATATCCAAACTCATACGTAATGTCAGAGCTTGCCGTAACTACGCAGATTTTTTTTGTATCTCGCTAGACTACTTACAATTAGGCTTCTGGAACAGGGTTATGTTGCTACATGATTGAAGTCATCATCACTACATAAGTTTTATGGTCGTCATCATGAATACGTGGATCGTTACGGTGTATCCGTCTTCACCATGAAAACTGATTTGTTCAACATGTCATAGTTTTCCTTTCCTCTTGCATCTACCCCGGACTTGACTTTTATGAGTAACTCCGTGGGTGTTTCTAGAAAAGCAGAGAACGCTTACCCCATCTGTGCAACTGGTCCATGCCCCAAGTTTTTAGTGGAGTCCGAGTTGCTCATTTACTTTTGTTACTTTGTATGTATTATTTTAGTTACTTTATGTTCTTTGTTGTGTTTGTCTGTTTTCCATGTCCATGTCTTTGTCCCTGGATTACATTCTTTTGATTTCCGCTAGAATCTTGGTTCCCTTAATTACTCCTTAAAACAGCTGCATATGATCCTAAATGTAAGTATGTAAGAAGTTCAGCATTTTACATAAACATAACGTATAGATTTTAGAAACCCCAAAAATATAATGATAAAGTGCACATATTTTTATGTTTATTAATCGTCATTACAAAATGTCAAGTTAAATCTTCGCTAACTATACAATTACCATATGTAATGACCCTTCTTTCAGGAAAATTAGGTCCACCTCAAAACACAATTCTACCCTTAGCAACGACTAAATAACTAATTAGTATTGGGATTTATTCACTTAGACGTCAAATGTTTACCTTTTTAAAATTCATTTGGTTTCATTTTTGTCATTGTATTTGTTTTAAAAATGAAAAAAGCTGTAATGAATTTCATACATTTCTATTTGTATAAAACTCTAGAAGTTAAATCAAAAGTAATTTTTGTGATGTTTTTTTGTTGTTATTGCTTACTACCTACGCACGAATGAAACCGAATAAAACTTGCTTTGAAAATAATACTTTCAAAACACGAAAGTCTAGTTTCACTAAATTGGTCTTCAGTCTATACGAAGAACTTTTTCATGAATAGTTTATGCAGTTAGACTTAATGATTTAATTTGACATTTTTTCTCTGTGAATGTCATTTCTCCGATTACATCCTTAAGCTTTCTTGTAATCACTGAACCACTTCTTTTGATGATTAGATGGGATGTCTGTATATATACATTGTTTCAGCAGATATTTATAGAGTAAATACAAAAGGAGCTGTATAAATGTACTGGGATACTTGTTTTGTACTCATTGCCGTCTGTTGATTCCATTGACAAACTTTTTTTCTGGTTTCCTGGTAGAAGAAGTAATTAACATAGCACTGTTAGACAAAGATCCCATCTTTAGAATCTTGAGTCAAACCATTACAGCCAATTACAGAATATTGTCATAAGAGTTCTCATCTTGATATTTTAAATTGAATATGTTTGTCATTTATTTCTTCTTGTATCCCAGTTATATTTGTTCTGTAGGAAGTTTTTATATGATTACCTGTCCGCCTGGCCTGTTATTAGATAACAAAAGACGACTTACTTGAGGGCGGCCCTTGATTAAGTGTAGGTTTCCTCTGTCATGTCATACGACAGTGATCCTTTCGATCAAATACAGTCTAGACAAGGTTATGTTGGCACAAATGCGATGTTATCATGTTACATACCATTCCTTGAACAAAGAACAGAGAACATAGCACTCAATATCATACTATTACTGTTGGTTACGTCTCTGGTAAGATATGAAAAGGTCGTCTTGATGTTGGAGTCTACTAGAAGCTTAAGCTTAAGATGGATAATTATCCAAAGTTTGAACACTCGAAAACAAACCCTTATCCTAACTGTGTCTAACCTAATGCGCTATAGACGGCACATTGACAAACATGTCGCACTAGAAGCCTACAATGTACGGCGCAAAATGCATACTGACAAGCAGGATACGGCGCAATATACGCATTGATAATTAGGATACGCAAACCGTACACTGACAGCAAAATAGACATGTCTGGGTGTACAGTGACGTCCAGGTGGGCATGTAAATAGCGAATTAGAAGCATTGAGAGGGAGAGCTCGATCCTGGGCGTTTCATGCTTTTTAATTGATATATTTCTAATCATTAATAGGTTCGTAAGGAAACTTGTGTTCAAATGATATCAAACCCAAAAACGAATTGAACAATCAATGTGAACAAAAGCAAACACATCGAAGAAGGCAAGACAAATATGACTATATTTAGACAAAAATGAGAAGGATATAACCTGAGTAAAAAGGAAATCGGCGTTTTTTTTCGGGAATGAAATGGCTTCCATGTTTACAGACGGATAAAATCAGAAAGAAGATATACAAAAGCAAAAGAAAAACAAACAACAACAAAACAAGCTAAAAAAACAAAACAAAACAAACAAAAAAACCAAAATAAACCGGAGAGACCAAAACAAAAGAAAAAAATTGGAAAGAGGAAGGATTTTAAGAAGACAAAGAAAAAAATAATAAGTGTTAGAGCTGATTATAATGAATACTGTGCGATATCATGGTTACTTGTCCATCAATAGACTTCCATACAATCACATATGGAGTCATTCAAAAGTGTTTTGTTGTCCTGAGATCGCTAACATACCGGAACTTTGTAAGGCAGTGAAATCGCCATATGAATGGCGTAAACGGTCGCCGTTTGTACGACAGTGAAATCATTATAAAACTCACCTAAACGCTCATTCTACATGTGTAACGACCTCATTGTCTTACCAAGAATGATCATTACTTATAATATTGGTTCAGTGATAACAAGAGAAAAAGTATTTGTCATCTAAATAGATATTTGATTATTTTCTGGATGTATTGAATTTATCTGAGGCATGAAATACTAAACTGAGATTAATGGTGTGCATTGCATGATTCTTGCACAGAACGGTGCTTAAAAGTATTTTTAAAATGCAATGATAGTACAACTGCCTGTGTGATCCATTTATTGTCTGTAGATAAACGAATTTGTCAGCCAGCTAACGTTTGTGAATATGCGAACATGAGCCATCCACCTATGCCATCAATTTTAAACATTTCCATTTCAATCACGTGAGATGTCTAATTATGTTCATGGTGCCTTCTTCGGGGTACCGTATCCATCTATATATTCGTCTTCTGTGTCGACTTTTAGCTGTATTTCAAAGAACAAAAAATATAATATTTAATTGATTGCTGGATGCTATTTCAAACCACAGAAATGTAAGAAAACGTCTTTTCCTTCTCAAAAGTATTGCAACGAATAAGGAAGTTTATAGTTAAGCAGAAATACATTTACATGTGAACTAATCTCCGGAAGACTAATATTTCAAGAATCAAGGCAATTTATTAGGAAAACAGTATTTCCGTGAACATATAAACTTACTTAGTCGGGAAACATAACACGAGTTCAAAATCAGGGCGAAACAACAAACACATTCTTCATATGAAAGAAATTAATTTGATTAATGTTGTTATGTGAACGAAAATCTAAAAAAAAAACCAACTACTGGCTATTTCCTCATAAATTCAGAAGACGTTTGTTAAGTGCTGTTGACGAGTTTTTTAGGGAGGGCACGCTGGCATCTTTGCAAGTATATAATTAAAATATAAGAAATACAGAAATGTTCGAAGCAGTGTGGATCAGTAGATTTTGAAAGGGATGAAGGTCATTATTTGCTTAATTTTGCCTAAATTTTGCACGAAAGTAAAAAAAATTCCAACAAAAATGGGAAAGGGGGGCGGTGGGTTTCTTACCCCAGAACCATGCCATGATGCGGCATTGCAAAGTCAATTCTTATCTAAGTGATGCTTACTTAGGTATATCTTTCTTATAAGATAAGATTACTTTTGATGATATGTGAATTTACATTTATGTCACAAAGGCGATATACGAGATAAAAATAAAAGTATGTAATGCACTTAAACTATCAAATACATATTCTGCAATATATAACACTTTAAGTACCATCATGTGTAAGAATCAGGCAACGGTTGGCACATCATTGATCCCAATTTGGTCTTTTATGACTAAAATATATTCAATTTATCTAGAAGGCTGATTATACAGGGAAAAATTGCGGGAAAAGTCATTTTTCCATAGTATATATCAACTAAATTCGACCTATCGATATCCTAAAAAGGCTAAGTATACAAACACTTTGATGGTTATTTGCGGGGGGGGGGGGTTGAGGTATAAATACTTGGATGATATAATGAAATATCTGCGCTCATATTATTCATGTGCCAAACTTTAAATACGCACATTTTGCCTTATTCTTAGTCAGAGAAGTATTTTTGTACTTTAAAAGAGTCTATTATACCATATGATATAGTAATCTTCAATAATAACAAACGAAATGTCATTATTTTGTAAAAATTTAATCGAACATGGAATTATTTTCGCAAAATAAAAATGACTTGAATATCAACAATGTCGTTTATTTACAATTTTTTCCTCAGAGGATGTTGGAAAAGGTGTGGCTTTCTGTTAGTTTTATGAAAAGAAATATTGATGACATCTAATCTTGCGGCTAAGACCTGAAAACAAAGTTAGAGCTAAAATACTGAAAGCACCAGATTTAACTGTGTGTGTTTTTGGTGAATTTATATTAAAAAAGTACAAATAAAAACGATTCATCTTGCGGAACAAAATTAAGATTTCAAAAAGTGACAACCTATACATTTATCATTATTCATACCGTGAATAATCTGAAACCGAGAGTATTCTCTTTCAAGATACTTACGTTCCGTAAAAGACTTTCAATAGGATCAATTTAAATGAGCAAACATGATCCTCCATTAAGGTACCGAAGAAGACTCGATGACTGACATTTCAAGAAATTGATGCATTAGGATATAATAAAGGCATATGAATTTAAACTTGATTAATGGAAGTTAGATGAAAAATCATATCTACAAGACAAATTAAAATTTGCAGTTTTCGAAAATTCTATATCAAGCATTTATTTAACCATGATGTTTTAAACCAGTAGAAATATTTCTAGACCATTTACCATGCATGCGGAAAACAGAAGTTTTCATTTTCACTTATATTAGACGCAATAAGATCAGAATCATACACAATAAAGAAGCATTTCAGTATGCTTCAAAACAATTCTATAGAAATTCCTGGAAATTATTAGGATTGTGTTTTAATATTCCTACAGTCACTATCTGCAAGTTGTCGGTCAATATATGGCCTTCTACATCATTTTGTTTTTGACGTTCGAAATTTATTCTGGACGCAGCAGACCAACCTCTGAAAAACGTCTGACGTTCGAAATTCACAATAGCCGCAGCAGCCAGTCCTCTAAAAAAATGTTACAATCCTGCAAAGTCGGGGAAAAAGTGAATGATTTTACCCGATTGTTTAGCGACGTTTGATTTGAATAATGTTCGAGAATTTCGAAAGGCCTGTCTGCAGTGGTTTGTCAGAGAGGAAACAGCGTACAACTGCAGCTGCGTGAATCTTGGGGTTTTGAATCTTATTTTATACATGCACTCCAATGGTTTTATTTTTTCTTTCAACCGGTTGGAAAACAGTTTGATTTGAAGTGTACTAGATTAAGATCCTAATTTACCGTTAAAAATTAAAAAGTTATTCTATGCCTCAACGAACGTTGACGTCATAATATAGACTAATACATCAACCAAAAATTAGCACCTACTTGTAAAATACATTTTTACCACAAATGAGGCATATATTTTAAAATTAATTTCACCCTTCATACGTTAAAGTGAACTGTTTTGGAAAATTTTTGTAATCCCGCCAGCGATGTAGAATAGCCAATTAATGTTGAAACTGATGAAACGTTCTTGCCGTTAATTTTTATGGAAATGATTAAAGTTTGAGTACTTACATTCTTTGCAAGTTATGCACAATTACTGATATAGTAGACCGATTTGCATTTTAAAAAAATTTCGTCGATCCTCTTTACAGTATTTGGAATTTACTTTTAATCGGGTGAATATTGTTTATGAATAATGAACGATCGTCTGAACTTTAAATATTTATATCCTTTGGTTACATATTATGCGAATTCTGGAACAAAAACATCAGCATCACAAATCCGTTCACTCAAAACCCTGGGTATTTTCTCGATATAGATCTAAGTACTCAATCACAAACAAGGTTTCATTGGCACACGAATATTTATCACCTTGAATTTTTATTTTGTGAAGCCTTGTAGATCAGGGACAAAGCGGCTATGAATGGTTTAGAATAACAATAAAATGTCTGAGAAATACAAAGAGTATTGATACAACGATACATCAAATTCAACTACGCTGTTCATAACATGATATACACAAAGTGAACTAAGACGAGTCCAGGTTAGTATAACATTTACGAAATAGAATGTCGCAGGAAAAGCGGTGTAAAAAGAGCCAGTTAATTTACCAAGTTCGGACATCAAATCAATCATTCAACATGCCAAACTCAGGTATCAAACACCTTTCGATATATTTCACCCAGTTTTCCAAATAACATTCAACATACTACACTAAGACGCCAACAAAACAAGCCTTTAATGCACAACTCTCAGGTTTTAAAGCAACCCAATATATAACATTCAGGTATTAAACAAACAAACAAAAATACAAAATAGTAAAAACTTTATAAGATCTTGAATAGGTCGTCAACAAGTGTAAACAAACCTTAAAGTAAGCTTTTACAGGGCATGGAAACAAATGTTTTAAAATCCACCATTCTTCGAAATCAAACTCAAAAGTAATACAACGACACAACCAACATCTTGAGTTTGGACAGGCGCATGAAATCTGCGGTGCGGTGGGGTTAAATTTGTTTTATAAGACCTTAACCATCACCATTTAAGGAGGTAGACCTAGGGTAAGAGACATAACCCTTGAAATCAGTGATATGCTTGTATCATATTGAATTCACCAAAGCCTTTCAAGCTTTCATTTGAAACAGAATGAAATGAATCCACGTCACTTTGATGCTTAAATGAGATTGATGTAAAATGCTGGATACAAACGTTCCATTGATTTGTAAGAGTTGTGTCCCTTACCCTAGGTCCATCTCCATAATGTAATGTAAAAAATGAACCGAAACGTAAAATTCATCAAAAAACATTCAATTCTCTCCAAGAGTATCTCAACGGAAGATAATGCTAATTTTTGGTAATCTATAATTTTGTCTTTCGAAAGCGTTGTAGATGTATATATTTTGTATTGCCTAATGACGTTCCAATTTCCAGTTCCTCCATCGTCTCTTGTTTGGTCCATTTTAGCCGTCATTTGTTACTCAAGTAAATAGTACATTTTTACCTCAGTGTTGATAATTGCATTATGTTATTTACATCAGTGTGTTAAAGTAAATAGTTATGTGGCTCAAATAGTGTCGAGCATGAATCGTTGTATATTATACTTTAGTGTCGTAAATTGAATGAATTCTTTTTGAAATATGTATGGTATGTTGCATGGTTGTATTGATATTTGGATCCAATAGTGACGTGATCTGAATCGTTATTTTTATACCTAAGTGTCGTAAATTGAATGATTTTTTTCATCTACGTATGGTATGTTGCATGGTTGTTTTGAAATTTGTGTATGGTATTTTGCATGGTTTTGACATCTGTGTATGGCATGTTGCATGGTTGTTTTAACATTTGTGTAAGGAATGTGACATAGTCGTTTTGACATCTGTGTATGGTATGTTGCCTGGTTGTTTTAAGATCTGTGTATGGTATGTTGCATGGTTGTTTTAACATTTGTGTATGGAATGTGACATGGTTGTTTTGACATCTGTGTATGGAATGTGACATGGTTGTTTTGACATCTGTGAATGGTATGTTGCCTGGTTGTTTTGACATCTGTGTATGGTATGTTGCCTGGTTGTTTTGACATATGTGTATGGTATGTTGCATGGTTATTTCACTTTAACCTGGGTTCCCTTGATTACTCTTTAACATTTGTGTATGGAATGTGACATGGTTGTTTTGACATCTGTGTATGGTATGTTGCATGGTTGTTTTGACATCTGTGTATGGTATGTTGCATGGTTGTTTTGACATCTGTGTATGGTATGTTGCCTGGTTGTTTGGACATATGTGTATGGTATGTTGCATGGTTGTTTTGACATCTGTGTATGTATGTTGCATGGTTATTTCACTTTAACCTTGGTTCCCTTGATTACTCTTTAACATTTGTGTATGGAATGTGACATGGTTGTTTTGACATCTGTGTATGGTATGTTGCATGGTTGTTTTGACATCTGTGTATGGTATGTTGCATGGTTGTTTTGACATCTGTGTATGGTATGTTGCCTGGTTGTTTGGACATATGTGTATGGTATGTTGCATGGTTGTTTTGACATCTGTGTATGTATGTTGCATGGTTATTTCACTTTAACCTTGGTTCCCTTGATTACTCTTTAACATTTGTGTATGGAATGTGACATGGTTGTTTTGACATCTGTGTATGGTATGTTGCATGGTTGTTTTGACATCTGTGTATGGTATGTTGCATGGTTGTTTTGACATCTGTGTATGGTATGTTGCCTGGTTGTTTGGACATATGTGTATGGTATGTTGCATGGTTGTTTTGACATCTGTGTATGTATGTTGCATGGTTGTTTTGACATCTGTGTATGGTATGTTGCATGGTTGTTTTGACATCTGTGTATGTTATGTTTCATGGTTGTTTTAACATTTGTGTATGGAATGTGACACGGTTGTTTTGACATCTATGTATGGTATGTTGCCTGGTTGTTTTGACATCTGTGAATGGTATGTTGCCTGGTTGTTTTGACATCTGTGAATGGTATGTTGCCTGGTTGTTTTGACATCTGTGAATGGTATGTTGCCTGGTTGTTTTGACATCTGTGAATGGTATGTTGCCTGGTTGTTTTAACATTTGTGTATGGAATGTGACATGGTTGTTTTGACATCTGTGTGTGGAATGAGACATGGTTGTTTTGACATCTGTGAATGGTATGTTGCATGGTTGTTTTGACATCTGTGTATGTTATGTTGCCTGGTTGTTTTGACAATTGTGTATGGTATGTTGCCTGGTTGTTTTGATTCATATGATTATTAAAATTGACGTTTATATGGATACTTAAGTGAGGTATATTGAATGATTGGTCGTTTTGATACCTGAGTCTGGTATGGCGCATTATCATTTAGATACCTGAATGTGTATATTGAGTATATTGAGTAGTTGTTTGATAACTTAAAGTGAAAAAATGGACTACAAAATTATTGTCTGTATGAAAAGGAGACAGTTTTTTTTTCACTGGATCATCAGTAGCATTATAGAAACATTTTCATTTAGATGTCACCATGTAAAATCGGTAGAACATTTTCCCTGAGTATTATGAGACCAATTTGAATAATTAGAAATTATGTATTTTAGGAAAAATACAACAAGATACACAACCAAAAGAACCATACATGATAATCATATGATAATTTACATATGATAGTCATATGATTATTATAAGATTCTAATATGCTAATTTTGGTTTAATCACATGCAAATTGAATCATATCATAATCAAGGCATTCTCGTTCCTTATGACAAAAATGGACTACAAAATTATTGTCTGTATGAAAAGGGGACAGGTTTTCTCAATGGATCATCCGTAGTATCATAGAAACATGTCGTTCATTTAGATGTCATCATGTAAACTCGATAAACGTTTTCACTGAGTATTATGAGACCACTTTGAATGATCAGAATTTACGTTACTCGGTAAAATTGAGAAGTTAAAGCATTGTGTTTGTAAGCAACCACGCTTCGCATAATCTGTGCAAATGTAGAATCATCACTTTTCACTTTCCTAAGACCTATGATTCTTTGCTATGTGCTGAAAGACATTAAAAGTAAACAAAGGGCAAAAGAATACCAAAGCATCAAAACAGAACTACAATTCAGACACCAAATCCAAGCTTGAAATAAGTGAAAACAGGAAATGGAAACAATCTTCATATATAATGTAGACAACATAATAAATCACAACTACATATAAATCCGGCAATTAGAAAAAAAAACAAGACAGCACACAAAAACCTAATTCATTCGCTATATAAATTCCAAAAATAAACCGAGAGAGACATCAGGTCTTCCTAAATGGTAAACATGTCTTATTTTTACCAGCAGCACTTTTTACAATTTATAAAATCCTGAAAAAAACATGTTTTCTATATGCTTCAAAACATATGGTAATATATGTTAAGACGAGTATGATAAATATATGTTTTTGTCCGTTTGAAAATAATTAATTTCATGTATTTTCGAACATCCTATCAAAACCATACTTTTTTCATATACGAAAACCTTTTTAAAACAAATAAATACCTTATGATTTTTATTTACCCATTTTTTAGTCAGAATCATATGTTTTACATATTTTTATGTTGATCCTAAACATATGAAAAACATATGATAAACATGTGCTTTTTTCATGTGTTTTTGAAACATATGAAAACATGTTGCATTTTTTCATGTGTATTCAACAACAGAGCGTTAAAAAAATACCATCTTTTACATAATTTGGGTACCTCAATATTACATAATCAAGAAATAAACTGTAAAAAAATCCCAAAAATAGTTACAGTACATTCGTATGAAAACATAGTATGTAGTGTTAAATAAAGCGTAGTGAGATATGTCGATTCACCCCTTATATTTTAATAAAGTTATGCAAAGTTATGATAGTGTCTTTACCACCAAGGCTTAGTTTAATATACTATTCACATTCTGCTATGCTCAAAATACATTTTTATGACTCCCACAAAATACATCACTTCCCTTCATCTGCAAAACATTGTGTAATAAGACAAACATTATTTGATCATTTTGGGGAGTTTTGTACTCATTACCACTATAATGTATGATTATTCCGAACATTAACCATACGCATTACGCAATATTATCATAACTAACGCATATATTACTCTTACGTTATCACACAACGCTACATTTGACTCGAAAACATTCATTTTGGATCAGATAGCTTAAATTTTTTTTAAAATAATTTAGACTAGTACATATAAGTTTATTTCATTCTACAAGAGAGTAATCAAGGGAACCAAGATTCTAGAGAAAATCAAAAGAATGTAATCTAGGGAGAAAAGCCAGACATGGAAAACAGACGACAACAAAGTACATATTATAAATAAAGTAATACATACAAAGTAACAAAAGTAAATGAGCAACTTGGACTCCACTAAAAACTGGAAGCATGGACCAAGTGCGCCGGTAGGATAAGCTTTCTCTACTTTTCTAGAAACAACCGCCAAGTTACTCATAAAAACTCACGTCTGGGATAGACGAAGGGGAAAGGAAAACAATGACACGTTGTATAAATCAATTTTCATGGTGCAGATGGATACACCGTAATGATCAACGAATTCATGATGACGACCATTAAGTTTCTGTAGAGATGACTTCAATCTTATAGCAACAGTAAAAAATGTTTAAAGCAAAATGAAGTATTGAAAGTCTATAAATGCTAAAAAATCATTGAGCCGAAACTGACACCAATTCTTTCTCTTAAAGGTTATCTCTGATTTATTGTGTGTTAATACGGAAGTAAATTTTGCAATTTCGATGTATTTTAGGAAAAAATACAACGAGATACACAACAAAATGAGCCACACATGATTATTATATGGTAATTGTCCAATAATCCTATGATGATTTAATTATGATAGTCATATAATTATCATATGATCCTGATATGTTAATTTTGGTTTAATCATATGCAACATATTATTATCAAATTATGCTCGTTCCATATGATAATCATACGTTGCAAACCATATGATTGCCTGAGTATAATATTCTATTTTGCATTTTCTTCTTACAACTAATCCCACTCAAGTTACATTGAGCTGCATTAAGAATAAAAATACAATTACAATTAGTTTTGTATGTTGTTGCATGTTTTACATACACGTTTTTAACAGTATTCCACGTGGTTTTGGCAATATTTGACCTCATGTCTTTTCGGCGGATGAATATTATAAGTATGTCCCTGTTCATGAATACTTTCACCATTACGTACATTTAAAGGATACATTTTTAGCAAACGAATACATAAGAGGCTGTAAAGTACTCTATAAGTGACATCAGTTGCAATCTTTAGCTACTTGCGTCATCATTTAATAATCAGTTTCCATAAACGTCACCTAGAATCATCTACATCATTACCAGGAAATAGCAGTATTGAGTATACTTTAGTATTTGTATATATATAGTAGTTTTTGATAAGTAATAATTCGACATCCCTCCCGATTTTAAAGTCCATAGAATGTTTAATACCATAGAATTTTCTCTTCTGTTTAAAGTATGAATCATCATCTCGAGGTTTGTCGTCAGGATGAAAATTCCGCTTGACAACAGCGATACCCACTTATTTAAATGCAAATCTTCTAAATGAATCGGAAACTCTACAAAGACCATGACAGCAATTATTACCTGAGGTATCAAGTTTTAGTACAGCGTGATAATCATAAAGTCGGGTTTCATAGAACTCTGGGATGATGAGTACAAGTTCTTTCAGAACAAATCTGGCATAAACAGGCTCAAAAGAAAACGAATTTTAATGAAATTAGAGATACAAATATAATCTTGCAAAATGTAATGAGAGGAAAAGAAACGCAATTTTATCTTTTGTAAAATCCAATCAAATGTAAGTTTATACTGGATGTATCATGTTCTGTAATCAGTGCAGATACAGTTTGTTCTCAGAATTAAACTGTATGATGTGCAGCATTTTTTTTCCATTTCGAATTATTTGCATGAGAACGTAAAACGTAACACTCGATGTAAGGTAAGACAAACAATACCATTTTGGAGATTAAGACTGATTAAAAAGATTCGAAGAGGAACATGGAAGAAATCTTCAAAAAACTAAAAAAAAAACAAAGATATCCATTAGACACTTAAATAAACTAATAAAAGGCAAAATAATAAACAATAGATGTGGTTAAAAGCTATAACTAAATACATTTATATCGGAAAATTACTGGAGCATGAAAACAGAAGCTCAGGACATTTCAGAAACCTTAGAATCAAAAGACAAGGCCAAAAAACAATGTAGGCATCCAAAATAAAATAAAATTACATGTAAATACTGGAAATAAAGAAAACAAGACAGCATTCAAATATAGTAAAGCACAAATTAAAACACGGAATGCCATCAAGTGCTCCGGAAAGGTAATCATGCCCTGTTCGGCCATCGGAACCTGTGTCATTGCAAATTAGTAAAAACAACATTGCTGGTTTGTCAATCCGATTAGACGAGAAATCCCAGTGAAAATATATTTTGTCTTTCTTAAACGGCCTAAATGATTTTATTTTGTCTAGATGAAACGACGGGCTCACCTTTCTAGTCACCGTACGTTTTTTCATTCGTACAATACCGAACACTTTATTGGGTATGTTCGCCATTAAGGTTCTTCTCTACGTTTTTTACTCAATTGTCTGTACTTTCATCATAGAAGATTCGTTCTATATCTATGCCTTGGTTTTCATTGTTTTCAACGACTTTGAATTTTTGTTAATTTTAATGATATGTTTATCCGACTTTTTTGGACTATCAATATGAAATTTTCCAAAAAAAAAAAAAAAAAACAGGTAAAGTCCATTCAGTTAATCGATAGCTCAATTTTAATAGTTAATATGAGATATTATTGGCACACATCTATCCAACTTTTTCATATGTGAACTACTGAATACTTGTAGAATAGCGCAATAAAGAGTGCCCATGGAACTAATATTTTACATGATATAACGCTAATTTTTCTTCAAACTGCGAATATGCTCCATCGAGAGAATCTGCGAAAAATTGCAGCCGCGAAAAGCAATACGTTTACAGTACCAATCTTAAAATATGATACGTCGCATAATCTTGAAACATGTAGTTGTTGTTTGTTTGTTTTTTTGCTGACGTTTATCGGTAAACACGACAGTCATACTCCTAAATATAAATACAGAAAAAATAAAGTATTTTAATTATTTACTGTAAACATTCACATACTATGTCTTTTTCACAGAGAAAAGGCGTTTACTTTTGTTTTTTTTCGTTTTAAAGTGCTTATGCTTTACATAAGGTGATGAAAAGACACAAGTTTCACGACAGGTATGGGTATATTGCTGGTTCTGTCAAGAGCACAAAAATTCCCCCTTTTAAACTACTAAGTGCTTTCCGCAACAGTATAGGCGATCAAGGATTTATGGGTGAGGGACGATAATAGACAAATAGTCCCAGCGAAGCGATTCTATACAATATATTTATATAATTTGTGAAAAATCAAGATTTCATGCAATTCTCGATGGCCACGACTGATAAACCTTCGTCTACCTCATCCCTAGACCTTCACTTCATAGGTAATACAGGGCTTTTGATATTGAAATCAAAACATTTTAAGTAAGTTAATGGTTTGGATTTTCTAATTGTATATGCTCTTTTTTTTATTTCAATTTATACCAACATCATCAGCTCATGCAGTATACATTTAACATTTAATCCGTTACTGTCGTGTATATGATTTATACACTGACGTAGAGCGATTGTACCACCAAATAATTTTGTACGACAGGGTGACTTCGGCCCGTGTTGATATCCTCACTACAGAGGTGTTATGGTTGGCATAACAATTCGATTGACCAATATAAAGTTTCTATCTCATAGTTGAAGCAAGATATTTTAATTAGATCTCACGTCGTACCGGATTGCGGATTGACAACCTTATCAACAGAACTTGACGCTGACCTTACTTGTAATGTGCTAACTGAACTTTTTGGAGCACCTGATATCACTCCCGTTTTTTTTCTCGAAATTCATATTGCAATTCTTTATTGTTTTGTATGCTGTCTCCTTTTTCCGACTAACGAGATGATTTTTCATTCAGAATTGTCAACTTTCCTTTCATCTGTGGCAAAATCCTTTTAGCCGCTGCGTATGGAGTTTTCATATCACAACTCATACGTTATGCCAGAGCATGCCGTAACTACGCAGACTTTTTGTATCGCGCTAGGACTCTTACAGTTTCTGGAACAAGGTTATGTTGCTACAAGATTGAAATCATTACTTCAGAAGTTTTATGGTCGCCATCATAAACTCGCGAATCGTTATGGTGTATCCATCTGCACCATGAAAACTTATTTGTTCATCGTGTCATAGTTTTCTTTTCCTCTTTCGTCTATCCCGGACTTAACTTTTTATGAGCAACTCGGTGGTTGTTAAAAGAAAAGCAGAGGACACTTACCCTACCGGTGCACCTGATCCATGCTTCCAGGTTTTAGTGGAGTCCGAGTTGCTCATTTGCTTTTGTTATTATTTGTGTATTATTTTAGTCACTTAATGTTCTTTGTTGTGTATTTCTGTTTTCCATGTTTGGTCTTTGTACTTAGATAACTTTCTTTTGATTTCCGCTAGAACCTTGGTTCCCTTGATTACTTTTACCTTCAATCATTATATGCAGTTGCATTTTGTTTTGTTATCTACATTGTGTATATTACTTTTAATGCTGCAGACATTTTATTTTAATTCTTTTTAAATACGACGGATATTAAGAAATAATTACGAATATAATTTAAATTTTCACTCTTCTTATTGATGTTTGAATTTGAGAAGAAGGGGATCAGCAATTTAAAGTAATCAGGAATGGCGGCTGGAATTTTTACTAGCTTCCTTAGATTACCCTACATTTTTAAATTTCTTATTGGCATTTCATATTAGTATATAAAAAGAATCTTATTTAAAGTTTCTTTAATAAATTTTGTTTTTTTTTCAAATTGTTGCTATGTTTGTAATTGCTGAAGGAATAATGTCTATACTTTCAGGTTGATGTGCCATTTCAAAGTTGTCTCGCTTTTCACATAGCTTTCTAAGTATATAATGTCGATTACCGCGTTGCTGTATAATCCAGTAAATTTGTTACATCATTAAAATAAAGACAAAATCCATCTCAAAAACCTTTGTGTACAACTGTGTACAATTCAGAATTTTTAAAAACTAGAAACCTGTCGAAATTAATAAAGCAAACCAAAACTTTTACTGAAGCATAAATGGACATCAATCGATATTTGCTTCCTCAATAGTTATCGAAGAAAAACGTTATAAATATACACTATTTCGTTGCTAACAGGGATAGAATACTTGTTCAACAGTGAATTTATTTAACAGTTATAATAAGATACGCAAAAAAGAGATATTGTACCAGCAATATATAGAGTCAAAACAATAAATGGTGAAGGTATTGGAGAGGATGAATTGATTGACATTGGCATTCCTTTAGAAGTTAAAGTATCTCTAATCAGTACCACACTGATTGGATAATTGAAGAAATCTATTAGAACCAATACGCTCTGAGCTTGGTAACATTCTGTACATCAATGAAGAGAATGCAGTTGTCTTCTCGTGGAAACTATGGAATCGAAACGTTCCAATATAGAAAGGACTGACTACTGGTAGATCGTTCCGCCCTCCGTCATCACAATATATCTACATTGAAACTCATAAACATCAGAAAATTAGTACCTCTTAACATAGCAGAGTTTAAGGGACAGACTTTCTGAAAAGACTGGACTATTATCATATACCCTAAGCAGCACACATTTTCGTATGAAGTGATTACTCAGAGAAATTGTTATATAATATGACTAAGAAAAAGGGACCAGTTTAATCAAAGGAAGACTTGAAACTAACAAATCTTCACAGTCATGTTACGCTCAGCATGTGATCAAACTTAGAAGTATGGGCTAAACAAAGTTATGTGAAACAATTAACATTAACTACAGGATTGAAGATGGAAGTGTATTTGATGACATTATGGAATACTTATCTAGCATGTATGATTGTAACGGCTGGTAAGTAAATCATAGGCTTGGGAAATATATTTCACACACTCACTGTCACGTCTTAGATACAAGTGAACGAGTATGATGGTTATTTTATAACGGTTCATATGTACAGTCTGCGTACTCCTTGAATAATTTGTTCCTAACAATTTGGCGTAATTAATATGACAAAATGAGTTATTTTGCATTTATTGGAACCTGATTTTATATCAAGTTCTGATTTTGACCTTTGTGTTAACATTTATAACAAAAATGTCTTTTTCCTGGAAAATCTTTTTATACTATTAAATTATGAATGGAGAGAGTCGTACTGTTAGCATATTAAATATTGATTCTAAGGAATTTCATAGGGTTAATATACATTTATATGTTAATATTATTAACTGTTGGTAATGAATTTCAAATCAAATAAAATAATGTAATAAGTAATGTAAATATCCAAATTATCTCCCAGGGATCATCTTGTTTCGTTTGTAGGTTGATCGCCATTATTGTCGTAAATAAATGTACACCAGCTTTAATATTTAACACATCTTGCATCTTTTCAAATTTATTATCATTAAATTGAACATGGAATAAGTAATTTCATTATACCAGACTTTAGATATGGCTAATCAAATATCGGTCTTTTGCACTATATTGAATTGATATAGATTGAGCCTCATTTTTTCACTGACCTTTTTTTGTTCTACTAATATATATCAGAACATTCAATGACCATAATTTAGTCAAGTTGATTTAATCAATGTCATATTTTTGATAGAATTAAAACATGGCATCCAGACATTTCAAATAAGTAGAATAAATTAAATGCAACATTATAATAATTTCCGAGTGTGCACAGTTACAGAGTTGATGGTTCATCATAACCGAATTATTTTACACATTCTATTATAACACCACCATTAATCCCCAGCTTGATGATGCACTTGATAATATACTTCGATGACTTCTTGTTTTCACGTATTATCTCATTTTATGTATTTGAATTCCTAAGAGTAGATATAATTGACTACATTTCCATTTACTCTGCCCATCTGTTCAATAATTCTCTGTTTTATGTTGCCTTTTCAAGTAAATTACTCAATATATATATAGACGGTATTCAGCTTTGTCATGATAAAGTTGTATTAAGTGACAAAAGTTACTGACTTTATTCCCGTTAGTTTTGTTTATGAACAGTGTAGTTGAGTAGAAAGCGAAGCTTTAGAAGGAAAACATATTTTCCTTGTCGCTGAAATGCAGAATACACTCTACTTATCCTTATAAAAATATACAACGGCTGGGCTTTCAAAATTTCATTATATAAAGTTGAGAAAACTACTTCAGTTTATTTGTTTTTGATCAGAAGTAATAAACAAGATAAGCAGATTTTAATAATTCTCAGCTGGGTTCATTGATTTTGTTAGTCAAGCATTTGTCTGAATCTCAAAATCCATGCTTGGGAATTAATTAAATTTTTAGTCATGTCAGAACAATTTTCTTCAAAATTGAAAAGGAAGATTGAAAAAAAAAGATATGCAATGTTCCCTTCGGATATAGATAGTGAAACATCTATTTACAAGTCTTATGTCATGTTATCGTTCTAACTTTGTTTTTTTTTTCGCCAAAAACCTGCCATAGCGTTAAATGAACAAATCAGGTTTATGAGACATTCTTGTATTTGATGAATAAAGAAATAATGAGTATATTTTAATCAAAACTCTCCTTAAAAAAATATGATACGTTATCTTTGAAAATATAAAATTATTTACCTGATATATCAAGCAGGTAACTTATTTTTTGGCCTATGATACACGCTTTCGATAATTACATTTGATTACTTATAATAAAATCACTTGTTCTACACGATTTGAACAATAAGGAAAAAGATCATTATAAACATTCACATTAGATATATAAATTGTTTTTTTAACATTGATAAATTTAATCACTAATTTAAAAAAAATGCTATTTAAAACTCAGATGGTAACTTATCATCTTACAATCTTCCTGTTTCTGATGCAAAATTCGTGTAAAGCTCGTGAATTCAATCTTAAAAAAAAACTAAGTAGACAAATATGAACGTAGTGACAATATTGATTTACCCATTTTTTTTATATTTAGCTTAAAAGTTCCTCGTCTTTCAAATAAAAAAACCGAATTATTTTAAAGGAGACTAGTTTGTTTTAGGATCTAGTGTATCACTTATGGTAATTAAACATTCTGATATATATTTAAAGTATTTCAATCAAACCTTGAGTACCTCACACTATAAAGAGTAATCAAGGGAACCAAGGTTATAGCGGTAATCAAAAGAATGTAATCCAGGGACAAAGACCAGACATGAAAAACAGACATACACAACAAAGAACATAAAGTAACTAAAATCATATATACAAAGTAACAAAAGCAAATGAGCAACTCGGACTCCACTAAAAACTGGGAGCATGGACCAAAAAAAAAAGTTGATTGACCTTTTAAGTACCTAATGAGAAACTAAGGTCATCCTGGAACTAGTCTTTTTAATAGATTTGGAAAAAGACCAAACAATTTGATAGTGGTTTAATTCTTTCATTCCTTGTTTCTCTGGCATTTGATATCCTTCAATCATTCTAGAAAACATCGATAAATTGATCCAATTCTCAATGATGCGAGTTACTATTACCATGCATACGCATTCAATCTACCTGACCCTGTAATCCTTCCTAATGCGTTTTTGATGAAGAAATTTCCGATATTCCAGCTAGCAGAAAATAATGCTATGTTGTCCTTAAAGTATCGTTCAGACATAAATGTTCTTATTCGAAGAAATTATTACAAAACCGTAGAAAATGATTGTTTAGTAAACTAAGTAATTTCGTTCACTTATGTTGTATATGCAAACTGACTTTTGCCTCATGAGGCGTCATCTTGAATTTTGTCTATGTTCATCAAATGTATCAATTAATTGTCATTGTTATGAAGTAAGTGATAAGAAAACAAACCCCCAAATACATAGTTCAAAGATAGAACAGTTTTCAGTCATAGTATTTAAATCTTAATTTAGATCATTTTAATCAACGTCTTAAAATACGGCTTCTGGAATAGGGTTATGTTACTACAAGATTGAAGTCATCACTACAAAAGTTTTATGGTCGTCATCGTGGATCGTTACGGTGTATCCATCTGCACCAGGAGAACCGATTTGTTCAACTGTCATAATTTTCCTTTCATTGAAGCTGTTGCTTCAAGATAAGCAGAGGGCACTTACCCAACCGGTACACCTTCTCCATGCTCCCAGTTTTTAGTGGAGTCCGAGTTTACTTTTGTTGCTTTGTACGTATTATTTTGGTTATTTTATGTTCTTTGTTATGTGTGTCAGTTTTCATTGTCCGGTCTTTGTTCCTGAATTATATTCTTTTTATTTTCGCTTGAATCTTGGATCACTTAATTACCTTTATGACCGATTCGATGATCTTGAAAAGCTTGAATTGATGACTTTTGGTGAGGGTGCTTGATATTTTTATCTTGTAGTAAAGTTTAACAGAAAACGCACACACAGACACACTTTCGACGATAAAAGAGATGATTTTATATTTTCATTAATCTATTGTTATACCTTAACATTCTTTTCATATTGTTCAGGAAGATTCAAATGAAACATCGGTCAATTTAAGGAAAACGCCGTGTCCCTTTGAAAACGGAGTAGCCTTTACACTTAGTGACAAGCTTCAATCGCCTCTTTTGATAAAATAAAGTCCAAATGGACAAGATTAAAAGTCGCTTTAAATAAACGAAGTACAATTTCTATTTTGAAATAGAACTTTTTCGAAACAAACGAATTTTTAATTCGCAGCATATTACTTCTTGTTGATGTATTGTTATGCATATTTTAAAACAATACACATATCAATGAAACTTATTTTTTTACTCTAACTATCAAATAAGTTTCTATTAGGCGGATTCTAAAGCGAAACTGTTTCAAAAGAAAAAATGGCAATGATCTGGTCTCGATTTCACAAAAAGTCGTAAGTGTAAAGTTGATCGTAAGTAATGACGTCATAAACTTAAATAGCATTGTGACGACATGATTCACGATCAATTTCACATTTACGACTTTTTGTGAAACCGACGCCTGGCCTTTTCCTTGAATTATTGACTTTTTGGCAGTCATAGCAAGGAGTCGGTGTTCAAAGGCATTTTCACATTACGAAAGAGAATAATAATGGATGATATCTACTGAACACGGAAGGGAAAAGTTTTTCTTTTTATATCGTCGTTTCGAATTCAGTCAAACCACAAATATTTCATGTCATTTAAGCCTTCTATATATCATTTATTCATTAGTGACACATTTAAACAAAACAAAGTGCGAAAACCAACAGATGAAGGTTAATTGACGCTGTATTTTGATTCTACAACAATCCTCAACAGCTAGTGAATTCATATAAACAAATTCTATTTACATATTTTGCTTAAATCTCACCTAGAACTCCATAAATTGAATGTTATTATGCATCAAAACACCCTAGGCAAAATCAATATATAACAGTGTCTTTTCTAACAAATAATAAATTCTAATCAATAATTTAGATTAAAATAAATTGTTTCAGGTGTTACGATTAAACAACGAAACTTTTCCAAGAAATGAATGGGTTACCATGGTGATGGCTGTCTTCTATAGACATAAATATTACAAAAATCACAGAACACACTCTTGTCACGACAATTCTGAGTGAATTACAATGTAGTAAAATTAGAACAATTGAATTTTACTCATAAATTCCAACAACTTTCCTTTGAGAGACATTCAATGAGTAGTATGCATGACATTGTGCCAGTTACAGAAGGTACTTTAGTGCTGATCAGATACAAGACATATAGCTAAAATTTCGAAAGTTTACCAAGTCAAGTCCAACAAACATAACTTGATAAATAGAATCTTGAATTTAATATTCTTCTTTTTATATTATTTTTCATCATTTAAAAAGTTATTTGAAGTTAATTTTACGATCGCTGATTAATTATTCACACGCAAAGACATGAATCCAATCACTCTTTTGTATTTTATAATGTTAATGACAATCATTTCGGTTCACAGTCTATGGGCTTCATGTCAATGATAATCATTTTTGGTTCACTTTCTATGGGCAACATGTCAATGACAATCATTTCGCTTCACTTTCTATGGGCAACATGTCAATGACAATCATTTTCGCATTACTTCCGATGATGAATTCGTTATGTTACGCTGCTTTTTTTTCATATTTTGGCAGTACCTCTTATTTATTTCGACGATGATCTGTTGATGAATGCAAGTCTCGTAGACGCAAACTTTGAATTAAAAATTCTATTACGGTTTCTTTTGATCTTTCAAGATGTGTTAATTTTTATATTAACAACAAATATCTGAGTAAGCATCGCTCATCGCAAAAATTTAATCAATTTCTGTAATTTTGTGTTGGTTTGGCCATGTATCATAGCCTTGCAGTTATGCTTAGTTTAATGACGTTATCAAGGAATTATCATAAATGTTATGATTAGTAAACGTGCGGTGTGGTATGGAGAAGATATTGCAGATAAATTACAAAACGTGTTGTATAATTAGGAAACAAATAATTTAGTAGGTGGTAAATCTTCGGAGCTGCTAATGTCATGACACGACAAAATGACACAAAATTACATTAGCATCTTGCCGTTGATAATAATACAAGGGAAGTTTTGTAATTAATGCTATTAACTTTAAAATGAACATTGAAAGAAGTTTGTGACTAGCAGCTTTATTGGTATATCATCTTGAAAAATCGCTGTTTCTTCTGAAATTTCATTTTACAATGCTTGTTTTTTTTTTTTAATTCTGCATCGTTAATTTAATATTTAAGAAATCTAGAAATGTGTCCACATACAATAAATCCCTACAATATATTCTAATGCATCAATGCATGTTTTTTAGGTAACGTATTATGACACATCTGTTAGATGTTTTAGGGACCTTAATAAAGCATCAATTAAATGCATTGTGGGTTATCTACAATGAACAAAATGAATCCTTTTTTCCTAACGAAGCATCAGTTAAAATGCGTTAAAGGCAACCTACATTGGACTGCTTTTATATTTCTTATTGAGGTTTCCTTAAATGAACTATCTGTAAAATGTCTGCTGGTTTATCAATGATGTATTGGTGAAATGTGTTCAGTGTAACCTAAAACAAAGCCTAAGTAAAATGTACTCACGGTAATGAAGAGTCACTGAAATGTATTCTAGGAAACCTAAATTAATAAGATGTATCATCGGTAACCTTACATGAAGCATTATCGAAATGTTTAAAGGGTAACTCAAAATGAGGCATTAGTGAAATCCTTTCCAAGTAACTTAAATTGATGCATAAGTGAAATATATGCTAGGAAATCTAAAATGAAACATTATGGAATGATGTTCTAAGCAACATAAAATGCAGCTTTGGTTAATGCATGATAGATAATCAAAAATGAGCATTCAAGGTTACCTACGATGAAATGTCAGTAAGATGTTTTCAACAATATCTAATAATTTGACTTTAGTGGTCTATCACCATGTCACAAATATTCATAGACACTTAACTCATCATCGATAACTGCAATCAGTACCAAAATCTGTTTAAGTATTCATTGCCTTCCTTGATCCGGTCAATCAAATATCTCTACTTAAAGATACAAAGTGGAATTTTCGCTGTTCGTATCGAAACATTATATTCTGACATGGAGACAATAACTTACCACAACATTCGACATGTAAACGACCTTACTCTGAGAAGTTAATCATGCACTTCAAGCATTTTTATGTTCGTTTAACCGCTATCAGAACATTGGTGTGATTTGAGCTTCGCATATATCATTTATATTAATATCGTATTGAAGATTAATCATGTGACATCTATATACATTTATGAGAGGTAGGACAAAATATTGAAAGAGAAGTGAAGTCTTGGATAAGTATATTAAGAGTGATATTCACAACAGTGGGAGGATAATAAAAAGTCTATGGTTCTTCCAAACATGTATATAAAAAATAATGAAAAAAAACCAACACACACAAAAACAAAGTTGTAAATAAAAAAATCATATCTCACTGAAGCTAAATAAACGTCGTAAAGGGAAAGACCACCTTTGCATTAAATTAGGCTCTTATGATAAATCATACCCACGTAAACAAAAATAAATAACCTTTAATGCAAAATGCGCTTTTATAAAATGCTCAAGGCTATGCAAAGTTCGAAATTTTTGAAATATAAGTGGATAGCCATCTTGCCAGGCGCGTAGCTGAGGCCAAATTGAAGTGTAGGCAAAATTACGGCAAGGGGGTCTGGGGCCGCTTATGGCCCCCAGCAGGTCCAGAGGGGCGAAGACCCCCCCGAAGCTCCGCGGAGATAGCGTTTTAGAGCATCATTTATGTATTTTATCTAAAAAAAACCCAAAAATTGGCAAAATTAAGTGCAGGCAAAAGCTTTTTTGCCTAACGGCAGCTACGGGCCTGCTTGCAGAACTCTCCTATCTGAAGGAAGATCAAAACCAGATTTTATTGATTTTTACCGACAGCTTCCGATTGGCTCGTGACGTCACTAAGTCGGTTTGGTACTGATACAAGTACTGCAAATAATATGAAAACAAAGAATATTCCATAAATATTTCTATGATCAAGTTTATCTAATCACCAAAACACGATGACCAGTCAAGCTTACGATTGCACGAATGATAAAAAAGAAATGTTCTAAAGGTTTTTTTTTGCCAACAACACGAACATTCTTCGGAAGTAGCCAAAAGATTATCTTTACAAATACTAGTCATCTGGCTGCCAATCCCGTTGTTCGTCAATGATGTCTGACATTTGCTTACATGCTGTGCCTCAATCTCTTCTTCTATTTATTTGTGTTGAAATTATAGGGGAAAAGTCTCAAATTTGCGAATTCTTCGGACATCGTAATCAATTATCTATTTACTTTCACTTTACAAACCGACTTCGTGACGTCACAGTTCAACCGATCATGGAGGCGTCCATTGGCGCGGGAAATTCAAATTTCCTAATTCTCGACTAAATAATTAAGAAAAGGAAATTATTTTGTTTTAATTTACTTTTCATGAATATTTAACAGATTAGATTCGATTATATTGACTTGCACAATAACATGGTCTTCTCCTTTAAGTATATCATAAGAGTTTCAGGTACTTCCACTTTTATATATTAATGTTGATATTATATTATTATATAAATTAATATAAACTGTTTTCCTTTTCCATATACATGTCAATTTTCTTTGAACTATTTATCCTAATGTATTCTGTGGCATAAACCATCAAACTATAAATGAAGTCTTTTAATATTCAGTCAACAACTGCATACTCTTGAGACAAGAATAAATATACAATTATCTACAGTTTTATTACCTCAAAACTTATTACTGAAACACAAAATGACATTCCTGTATATTACCCACTTGATGAAATGGTACATGTTTGTTTTAAAGTTTCAAAGGATTTTGCCTGCAGTAATAGATATATACAAGTATGTGCATTTCACAAATCCATCAACTGTTAAAAATTGTGCTTTGAAATGTAGCTTAGTAATAATAAAATACATACGATAATTGCATATGATGTCTAATTTGTATTAATGAGTTGTTTACGTTAATTAACGCGTGGGATTTAATTAATAAGAAAGTTGACAGTATTTTATTAAAAAAATAGTACATTGAAAAAAGAGAAAACGTGTGGTGGAATTCAAAGATACCTGGTTTTACTTAGGAAATCATTATAGAATTACCTGGATCTACAAGGAACATCCAAGTGACTGATTGACAATAAAGAATTACCTGGTTCTAACAGAAAAAAATCAAGGTGACTGATAGAGAAATATAAAATTATCTTGTCAACTACAAAATTCGGATGACTGATTAAGAAATATGAAATTACCTAGTTCTACAAGAAAAGCTGAGGCGACTGATTCAGAAATATAAAATTACCTTGTTTTACCAGGAAAACATGGTGACTAATTGACAAGTATAAAATTATCTGGTTGTAGCAGGAAAATCCAGGTGACTGATAGAAAAATATAAAATTACCTTGTCAACTACAAAATTCGGATGACAGGAAAATACAAGTGACTGACTGGCAAATATGAAATTTTGCCAAGAAATATAAAAATACATCTATCTATATTAAAATCCAGATGACTATTTTGGAAATATAGAAATGGTTGGTTGGACAAGGAAAATCCAGGTGATTGATTGACCAATTAAAAATTCCTGTTTCTACCAGGAAAATCAAGGTGACTGATAGAGAAATGTGAAATTACCTGGTCTACCACAAAATTCGGATGACCGATTGAGAAATATTAAATTATAAAATTAACTGGTTCTACCTTAAAATCCATAAGACTAACTTAGAAATATAGAATTGCTTTGAAAATCCTGGTGACTGTTTGACAAATATGAAATGGCCTTGTTATACCAAAACAATCCAGGTGACTGCTGAAGAAATATAAAATTACCTGGTCCTACCTTAAAATCCAGATGACCAATTTAGAAATATAGAAGTGCTTGATTCTACTAGGAAAATCCAGGTGACTGATTGGCAAACATAAAATTACCTGTTTCTATTCGGAATATACAATTCACAATAAAAAAAATGATCTGGTTATACTAGATTACTTGAGGCGACTGATTAAAACAAAATATTACCTGGTTCTACAAGAAAAATCCAGGTGACTGATTGACGAATATAAAATTATCTGGTTCACATGGAAAATCTAGGCGACTGATTGACAAGTTTGAAATTTCCGAAGATCATTAAATATCTCATTCAACACTTGAGACAACGTGTAATGTCCTTCAAATTGTCGTCTTATTACCATACATATTATGATCATTACAGCGCACATTAAAGCAGTTATGTAATTCTATTTTTATAGGGATGGTTTCGTATGTTTGCTCTTATGTTTATACTTGTCAACGATGTAACGAGTCCGATGTTTCCGTGCAAGCAACCATCAGTGTCTTAAATGTCAAAGAACAATTTTGTATCGTTAGAGATGTCATAAAGACATGAATAATGTCTTAGAGATGAGTTTAACGACTTGATTTTGTCTCATAACACAGATGATCAGCTGCTGTCTCATTCTTGATAAATAGTGACTATGCACGAAAGAAGAAGAAATATGATAACTAAAAACATTTGTTTTTGAAAAAGTCTTATAAGATACCAAGACTAAACAAATACTTGATTTTTTTCTGTCTTTGTTTACACATTTTAAAAAGAAATGTTATAAAGTGACATTTTACGACTAATCAGCTGATATGAAGAACACACAGTTCAACAATATACTAATGACACCTTTACTAAGTAAATTAGCTGAAAGGTTTCAATATACTGCTACGAGAAAAGACTAATAAATTTAGTATGTCTACTAGATAATCTTCCTAAAAGTGAATAAGTCAAGGCCATACTAAGGCTTTACAAGACTGACCATACGTATAAATCTTTCATGATGAAAAGATAAACGCCCATCCTATACAATCAATGCTACAACAAATACAATTTCTGTAAGTGTCATCAACACAGATAAACCCTATTGACAGCCACTATAAATATTTATGTCCGGATATCTGAATAGCAGTAGAATGGTCATCCAAGGGTATACTTGGCAAGTTGTGGATGACAGATTAAGATATACAATGTTTGTGGGTGAACTAAGCAAAGAGAATGCTTTAGCACAATGATATATCGAAAACACACACACAACATACACACACAATTAGCAGTTATTGTAGTAATGTTTGTGTTAAGATGTTTAAAGCATCTGTAATGGTTTTTGAGTAACAAAGTACGAGCAAATAAATGAAATACAATTCCCAGTAGGAAAATGGTTAAGCTTACCACAGAAAGCTATTAATTGTTAGTCTTCTGAAGTTACATGTATGTTTCGCCGAGGTTTATTTGTAAACATTTATGACTGCTATAATTTAAATTTCAATAAACAGAAATAAAACTTAAACTCATCTTTTTTTTTTTTTAAAAGCTACAGGATTTTTGTAATATCGATGTGCCTTTTTACAGAAGAAAATAGCTGTATGTAGAGTTCAAAGTTCAACAACAAACGAGATTTTAATTGTACTAATGTATGTTAGATTTGTTTTCATCATGACTTCAAATGATACTTTCAAGAACTTGAAAAGTTGACTGACATTGATCCATTCTACTCTAAATTTTAATTTCAGAACCATGTCTGTATTCGTGACAGGTTTTAATTGAGTCTAGATCTTTTGTCTCGGGCAAAATGAGAAACATTGATATAGATTTTTTATTTGTTGTGTATCGTAACACAGTTTTACGCCAGACCGAATCAAATTTCATAACAACAAGAAATGTGTCAAAACTTTTATTCATACACCCCTCAATGTCAACAAATGGTTGTCCCTACCTTTTTAGAAATTTTATAGCTTTTCCATTTTTGAAATAAGCAATAAACAAGCCTTTTACAAATATGGTAAAGGCATATACTTTGTGTTTGATACGTATTTACTCTAACAAGCGACAATTAAGAGTAAAACTAAATAACTACAATAAAACGCATCGGGAAACATGCATTCAAACATTCATAGAAATAACAATTAAAAATTATAAACAGGTCAGGCATGAAATAAACAATTAAAACAAATACAACAGTCTATGAAGAATAAAATAATTATTGGAAAACATCCCGTTCATGTCCATTTTATAAGAATTGAACGATACACACATTGAAACACGTATGTTACAAGATGTTGGCTGCTCATAACATGTCTATATTGACGACCAACGTCCATCAAGGTTTTATCTTTAGATTATCTATAAGACTAATTATATACAGAAATCAATGAAGAAAACCTCTCTTGAGATGAAATATTGATGAACCCATAGATACGCATTCATCTCCATTCGTCAATTGGAGAGATTCTCCTTCATGTGGCGTGATTAGAAAATAATTCAGTCGGAATTTGAGAGTTCCAGCGACCGACGTAATGGAAGGCTTCACCGTGTCTGCCCGAACGGAATACCAATTACCGAGATACGTTTTTCCCTTAATGAAATATTTATAGGATTAATTTTCGATGATACTACACGAGTAGTAATTTTTGACATCAAGGCTTTTCCTTTAAAAAATACTGGATATTGCCACTCTGATTATTTCAGTGAAGAAAAGAAGCCATTGAAATCTTAGCTGCTACTTACAACCTAAAGTAAAGGAAAGATGATTGTAAACTTCCTTATACTATCTCGGAAAAATAATACACATATCTACTTTCTAAAGTCATGCTATATCGTAACATGGAGTTTTCCATTCTCGTCTTATTTATGTTCCAAGAGTCGAAAAAAATAACTGGTAAATATACTAATACCTGACAAAAATTTGATATTTCTGCTTCTGATATTGCATGACTTTTAATATTACACTAAACTGGAACAAAATAAAAATTCCTGCGTCGAATGAGTCACTATTTTAAACGAAGTATATTATAAACATCAACCGATGTTCACTTTTTCAAAATCTGTCAAATTCACTGTCTAAAATATTGAATAAAAGTGCATAATTGTGTCTCTTCCATGTTGTGTGACGTAGGAAATCTGATTTAAGTCCCAGTGTGCATCTTAATGATTTATTTGCAGCTGACATTGACAGAAAATTTATTTATTAACCTTTGGTCGATATCTCAATACTAAAGCAAATTGTTTTGTTCGACGGTTGAACTAAGGGAATATATTTCAATGCACACTTACAAAAATGTGGAGGAGATCACTAGGATTCCTTCAATTTTAATCCATCTGATTTAGAGAACCTATTAAAATGGTCCAACCTATGATATTATAAAATGTAGTTTTAATTTTTTCAATACAATCTAAGATGAAAGCAATTAATGCCAATCGTTTTAATTTTAACATATTCTTAGCATAAATAACGTTTGTCACATCAAATATTGTTGCTGAAACGTCGGCAAATACAAAAAGAGGAAAATATATGTTATATGTTTTGTTTTATTTTGACAGCGAAAGCTTGTGTTTTTCCAAATGGTATGAGAGGACGTTGGTACCAGAGTCGGTATGGCGAACTTGAAATATCACACAACGAAATTACTAAGAAAGGGACATGTGATCAGAGAGAAGACAACAGATACCTCCTATATAATAGGTACTGAGGGTTTTATACATTAATCAAACACTTGTACATGTTAGTATAAAAACATCGTCATCCATTGCTTTAAAATTTCTGAATAAAGAATCTTATTTTACATTAATCTATTTATCAATAGCTAATATATTTATTGAAGCAATATTCCCTTATGCAAATAGCCATCAGTAATCTTTTCTTTTTACTACTACTTATCAATGCGGCAATTGATAAGGGCGGATCTAGGAGATTCCGGACTTCGGAACTCACCCAAATGTACCATAATTTGTTAATTTTGTGAAAATTTGGTCAAGAAATACAAATACATATATGAACATCGGATATCTCTGGTCCCAGTCCTTTCTCAAAATCTCTGGTTTTGCCCCGTCGAATAGTAAAATCGATGTTAAAAATATCGAATATCATGGTACATCTAATATAAAAAAAGACAAGAAGAAAAAAATCTTAATATTAGCAATTGAACTACTGATAGATATTTATAGAAAGAAATGATAATTCAACAGGCTATACATTCAATTTTCGATAATATAAGAAAAAAATGACAGTTTAAGGAATAATGAAACATTAAATCATTATGGATATTATAATATTGCATATTTAATACTCTGGTTTCATTTTGTCATATTAAAAAAGGCAAAGATCATCAATCGTTAATCAGACATTTTATTGCGTAATGAATATATAGCTCTACAATATGTATCAAATATTTATACAGCCTGCCATCGGGTTAAACGCATGCGATGTTAATATTACAATTTAGATTAAAATTAGATTTTTACCCATCTTCTTTCAGACTCAGAAACTGTTACACTTGTGTCGTCCTTACAATGTGGCATGAAAATATAATACAGTATAAAGAAAGTAAGTTCCTTACAGTCATTTTATGTTTTGTTGCAAATTTCCCTCCGAAATTAAAAAAAATAGAACCAGGGGCGGATTCACGCGGGGGGTGGTGGGCGTGCGCCCCCTCTAAAATTTGCAAAGCATGGGTTGTCAGGGGTTGATTTAGGCGGTTTTAGGATGAAACCTTAATTTCTCGCTAATTTTACCACAAAGATATATACATTGCACCCACTCTAGAAGAATATTTCAAAATTTTAACCTAAAAAAAGTTTTCGCCTCGCTCTGCTCTCGAAATTTTAATTGTGCGCCCCCCTAATCTAAAATCCTGGATCCGCCCCTGATAACGACATTTATCAAACTTTGCAGCGATACAAAATACCTTAGTCATTGAGGCTTCATTCCTTGTATTGCACACGGTAGAACCTCTTGGTGATGGATTTGGCTTCCTGTTTCGACATTTCTGGTTTTGAGTAAATCTTTCTAATAAATTAAAAAAAATGTTAATACAATTAATGTTTGGATTAAGATCTTCCTATTTATTTAATTTTAATGCTTCTGATGAGAGGTAACTTCTTGAAACACGTGTACAGCACATATAAATTATGCAATACATATAATTGGTATATTTGAATCTTATTTACCCATCCCTTTTCTACTTTTACCAATACCGTAAAAGGTATTTGAGTGGAAACCACCCATAGCGTTCTTATCTGTGATTTGAAAAATCAAGCAAAAACAGATCATTATCTATAAAAAAAAATAATTGAAATTTACATTATCATCAATCAGATAATCTCTCTATAACCTTACAATGCTACTTCCGCGATCCGATATAATTATCATTGTAAACAACCTTTATAAAATGTCCAATAGCAATGAAAAATAAAAGAAAAGTTTTCATAACACGCATAGCATAAATTCCCCAAGAGTATTAACAATTGGAGTCACAGAGACCAACCCCTAGTTAACCATTCATCATATACATAAGTAAATATTCAGCGATATTGAAACATATGCATCAATGATGGACATTCTTCCAAAGCATGTCAAAAGGCAAACAAGAATCTATTATACCGAAAAGACAGAAGTAAACAGAATAATCCCACGAATCAAGTCGTATGTAAAGACATCATTCAATTCGTTCCTTAGTGATGAGTCTCTTGGAATCGATATTCTCCCTGGAGTCAGCTTTGCCATAGTGTTGGATTTAATCCAATTAGGCATGCTGGGATGATGATGTTTCATTTACAAACTCACTTTTGGAATTCAATTTACTACAAAGATTTTAGTAAATTTAGACTTTATTTTCTGCAAAATTGACAAACGAAATGAAATTTTCTTATAAGTGGAAGTTTTACGACATTTTATTATGTGCAAGACGGGTGATTATGTATCGATGTGATTTCTGAATGAGGGTTAAAAGGCACACACAAATTCTGTAGCATTGAAAATGCGTTCGCGTTCGAGATTTTTTTCTGCTTCATTTGAGTAAATATTTTAATAGGTCCATTAACCGAAATGTGGCTTTTACTCATACAAATTATTTGATGACTAATAAGGAGAAGGACAAACCGAAAATATATTTGTTTGTCGCATAAATACCAGTTGAACAACACTTGTTACGTAAGGGTTTTTATAAGGCTTTAGGTTTACAAAATGGAAATACAATGAATTATACCTAAACTGAACCCTGGGATATCAGAAAACCTGTCTAAACTAGACACATTTAAAGCATCCTTATATCAATGGACCAAATCAGAAATTCAACTTCTGTTTCGTTAACTGTCGCACTGAAGTGGTAAAATATGTCTTGACCAATCAGGGACGCCGTGAACAATACAATTCCAGAATTCCATACAGTTTCTGAATCGGTTCATTTTGTACCTTGGTAAACCCTGTCTATACTGAATTATTTTTTCTTTAGTCTAAAACGGATCGGTTTAGTCAGGTTTCACTGTTCTATTGAAATGTTGCAAATCAGTTCCATCTACTGACATCCTTCATCACAGTAACATTCTATGGCATTTATGTGTTGTTACAGGCAAAATGTCGTTAAAATGTTTACTGATGGTTTCATTTGTTCCTCTTTATTGCTGTGGATTTTCATCTACATTAAGGTTTATGAGAGTTTTATTTGCTTTCGATACTGTTCATTGTTTTTTCCCGCCAGTTATACTTATGTTTCTTTTGTAGGCTACTGTTTAGTAGAAAATGATATAGATATCTTGTGTAATAGAATACACGGAGAGGCTCAGTTACACACAATAGTAAGAGGTATGTTTTGAAAAAAAAATTATATATATTGAGAGAGGTATAAAATATTGACACACTTTTATGTTCTTGGCACTTTGGTAAGAGGTATTTTCTTAACACAAGAGTAAAAGGTATATTCTTGACACAATATAGTAAGATTTGTTATATTTACTCACCACAGATTTAAGATGCACAACTTTGATGCACTACAAGCAAAAGGTATTATTTTTACACACTGTAGTCATGGGTATGATATTGACACACTTTAGTCAGAGGTATGGGACTTGACACACTGAAGATTTAGGTATGACCATGCCATTAGAGTAAGCAGCATAATCTTGACACTATGTAGAGAAGTATGCACTTAGAAAAATAATCTTGACACTAAAGAGACAAGTATGCACTTAGAATAATAATCTTGACACTATGTAGAGAAGTATGCACTTAGAAAAATAATCTTGACACTAAAGAGACAAGTATGCACTTAGAATAATAATCTTGACACTATGTAGAGAAGTATGCACTTAGAATAATAATCTTGACACTATAGAAAGAGGTATGCACTTAGAATAATAATCTTGACACTATAGAGAGAGGTATGCACTTAAAAAAATAATCTTGACACTAAAGAGAGAGGTATGCACTTAGAATAATAATCTTGACACTATAGAGAGAGGTATGCGCTTAGAATAATAATCTTGACACTATAGAGAGAGGTATGCGCTTAGAATAATAATCTTGACAAATAATAACAAAAATGATCACTTTTTCATATGTATAATATTTTCACCTATGTTTTCATCAAAAAGCGTGTTATTTATTTAAAGCAAGATTTAATCGTGATGAAAATGAAACTTTCAGAGACCAAGATACCGAAAATAAATGAACCCCACAATTGATGCGTTCAATATGATTAGACATTTGAAGCTTTCCCACTTTACGTTTGTTAAGACAAAATTTTGTAATTACTTTTCATTAGAATACTTGTACACTAAATAAACCTGTATAAATCTGTGTAAATGATATTTAATTATAACTCCCTCAATTTACATGGGAATTAAACAAACTTTGATCATTACTACGTCATAAAAATTAACAATTCAAGTATAATTGGGGCATATTACAGCTAATTAAAGTTATAACAAAACGACTGAAATCATACCTGCAAAACGTTTGGACATTTTAAAACAAAATATGAACTTGCTAAGTCCACAATAAACCGAGAAAATGAAATGTTCTAGACTTGGTATAAACATTTCAAACTAAATCTGTGGGTTATAAACAAGGTATTATGGCTTGCCAAATTTCCCGCTTCAAAAAGCCACACCGTTGTATATAAATTTATAAATATTGATGGAATAATGTTTCCTTCATAAAATATCTTGTTATATTTCAGTAAAAAAAAAAACCTATTTTTAACATGTATTTGCTTTCAATGCTTTGTTTTTGACATCATTATAGACTATTCGTCCTTCGATTCTGAGATTTTGTTTTCTATGGTGTGATTTTTCTGTCAGGAAAAGAAGAAAACATCCAATTATGTGCCTACTGTCTTGATGCTGTTTGGCGTAAATTATTGATAGATTCCAGTCCGGTTTTAGTGGCAACTTATTAAATTTTCTTGTGTAAAGTGTCAATCATATCTTAAACCTATCATTTGGAACTTTAATCACTAATAAACTGGCACATGCTGAAACCATAATTATGCTTCTTCCATCTGTAACGAATTGGAAACCAGAAATCAATAGTCAGGATTTTTATCAAGAAAAAAAAACAACACCATATACGTACTTTGATCAGATTCTCTCAGCGATCACTGGGAGATCAGACAGAAATCAACAGACAATACAGTGTTTACATATCTGAAGCTAGACAACAGATAAGAAGTCTTCTGTAAAGATAATTTAAATCAACTAAAAAAATTACCATGAAATATCAGTGAAAAAAAATGATATGTTTCAAAAGTTTCTGATGAAAGGACCTAAGTTTTCATTACATACTCTCCTCCAAATTTTGATAAACTAAAGTAATTGGCACGTGCAAAAGCGAAAAGCTACATCAAAACATTACCATAAAAAACATACTTTTTTATGTTCATTTATCAGTTTGTCTGGATCATATTTTCCTTCAGTTCCAAGTGCTCCAGTTTCCTGTCCATTCCAAGGATATTATTCCTTCAAATATTCTAATAGTACTACACACAACAGACAGTGTTTCTATCCATTGTCAGAGATCAGGGCTTGTGCTGATGATTCCAGGTTTAAATTCATATACCGCAAATGCCCTGGTATGCCGGAAACAAGTGATAAAGGTAACAATAACAGTTAATAAATGCATGTTTCGAGTTAAACTGTGAGTAAATGTCATACTGGAAAGGCCATAAAAAATTGATTGATAAATGAATACAAGAAAGTCAGCCCCGTTTTTAAACAGTTGACACCCAATGTCTACTCAAGTAGTAGTTTTTGTAAGAATCATGTAAATTCTATAATATATGGTACACCCTAAAAATTTTTTTGTCATTATATTAACTTATAGGTCTTTATTATGAAATGTATAACAATTCATTCCAACCCGTGTGGTTTTAGGAGATATTCCAATTTGAAAATCCTATAGTTTCTACATTTACAGAGTTGTCTCCATTATTTTCGAATTCTTCAATACATTCTATATATTTGTATCTCCTAAAAACAAGGTTTATATGAAAAGTCATATGTAAAATCCTGTTCTTCTTCAGTTTTTAAAGGAGTCCGAGTTGCTTATTTGCTTTTCTTACTTTGTATGTATTATTTTAGTTACTTAATGTTCTTTGTTGTGTATGTCTGTTTTCCTTTTGTTACTTTGTATGTATGATTTTAGTTACTTAATGTTCTTTGTTGTGTATGTCTGTTTTCCTTTTGTTACTTTGTATGTATGATTTTAGTTACTTAATGTTCTTTGTTGTGTATGTCTAACATGGAAAACATATGTTATTTATATTATTTACAACTATATCTGGCAAACAATAAAAGTGTTAAAATATCAAATTTTATAAAGACAGCTTCATCAGAATAGAATTTTGTTTGAAAATTTCAAATTCTATGTAGCCTTTTTAGAGTGTAAGCTAATAAAAAGAATGCCCAATGAAAGCTTTGATAATTTATAGTTATTCGAAATTCATTCTGAAATTGAAAGTGAATGTCACGCGGAAAAATACCAAAAATAATAAAGTTACAAAATATATCACTGAATCCTATAGTTAATGCTACTTAAGGATCTGGTAGAGAATAAATGTAGTAAATTATATTTGGAAATATTTTAGTCATAATCTCAAGAGTGCATGTGATACATGCCTGAAACTTTTTCGACTGCATTTGACGCATAACCATATAGAAATTATGTTATTGCAAGTATACTTAACAAAAAAAAAAAAGAAATAAGATATAATAAGATCAAGTGCAATTATGACATTTTAAAAGAAAAAAACCTGGAAGAGTAATCAAGGGAACCAAGGTCATAGCGGTAATCAAGAGAATGTAATCAAGGGACAAAGACCAAACATGGAAAACAGACACAACAAAGAACACAAAGTAACTAAAATCATACATATAAAGTATAGATTTATTTTTTTTTAAATTTGGTGGAGTTCAAGAAACCGCTAATTTGTAATAAAAGTACCAGCTATGAATGAAAATTTCGATCTATTGTAATTATTGATGCTGGACGAAAATTAAATATTTGAATTTATATAAATTTGAAGAAATGAGAAGAAATATTAGTTTGCATTGCAAAATGTATTTAGGAACAGGAATAGAGAATTTAGGCTTTCAATTTAGTTCCTGACAGCTGTAGATTTATTTCAAATTAAATGGCTTACAATTGATGTTTGTGAATTATAAATATTATTCAATGTTTTTTTCTTCAAAATTGAAATGTGCTTTTGTGTTGAATGACATAAACTGATGCATTCAGCTTTTAGGAGCTATACGAATGCATGAATGAAATTGTGACTGAAAACATTTTGATAAGAAGTGTCATAAATTTTGACTTCAGCGGAACGTTAAAGTATTTGATTCACAAATCCTAATAAAATTAATCATTGACTGATTGATATATCATCGATTTGACAATAATTGAATTTGAAAGGTCGAGAATAGAATTGTTGCGTTTATGCACTGCACAGGTGCTAGCTCCGACTATAAAGTAAGCATTTCGACTATTATATAGGATATATACTAGAAGAGCTGCATAGTTAATAGTAAGAGCACATTTTTGTGTTGTATGATACATAAAGTAAAGAATTTTTGCAAGTGGCTTCTTAGGTCTAAAGACAAATCAATCTAGATCATAGCACCGAATACGAACTAAACTCCTACAATATCAACATATCAAATAGGGTGGCATCAATGTAATTTGCTCAGCGCTCCTCTTATTTTCATTTGATAAGCTGCTACGACGGAAAGACTGTTGTACACATTTGCGCGCCTTTCGTATTTGATAAAAATAGCTAAAATAATGTCGTGTTTAGGTATTTTTTTTATCTTTATCGTACAAAAAATCATACAAGATTTACCTCATAATTTATTATTGTTTTGTCGTTAAAACACAATGTGTTGTTTATATCAATTTGCACCAGAATAAGAACAGTGACGTTAAACATAACAAATTTTATACATTGTCTTTCAAATGTCAGCATATAGAAACGTGACTTAACTGCATTTGCCTAAAAAGTCGTCTGTTAAACAGAGTGACAAAACTATTTAAATTCGCATATTAATCTTTGTAATTGGTGAGTTACACAAATGCAATACACCCAATCCTTGACCGATGAACTTTATTTTATTTTTTATGATAACGCGTAAAATACAAACAAAACTAGCTAATTTCTTATACTTAACAACATTAACATTCGACTCTGCATCCTAAATAAAAGAAATCAAATTACACAGAAATAATTACTTTTAGATGTTTATCACAGTAATTAACGACTGAGAATAAATACAAATCTACAAAAGAATAAAACGCCAATTATTATCAAAATAAAGCAAAAAGTACAGTGTCGCTTTAATGGAATAAATAAATTGAACTGAGAAAATATGAAATTACCTTTAATGGAAGATTTAAAATAAATATAAAGAGGCGAAGTTTTGCGCGTCGCTTAATTTATGAAAAAAAATACCAATCCTTAAAAGGTTTCCTTCATTGAAGTAGACAAAATGTCTTTAAATGTTTTATCCTTTATTAAAGGACCAAACGAATCAGATGTAGTCATCTAGATAATTGCTCTTTTACAGAATTGGATTTTCAGTGCCTAGCGACTTGGGAAAATGGTGAAAAGTTTCTTTATGGCAAATTCACCAGTCCCCAGCTGCCAAGCAGGGAACAGCAGTACCGGTGTTTTGTATGTACTAAAACGTATAAAACCTACAAAATTCGTTCAACAGTCATTTAGACAATTTTTTTAAGGATAAGACATACACCAAATATTTATATCTCAAAGTTCAGTTTTTTTGTAGGGGAGGCAGTCATATTGAAAATGAATTAGAAATTAACGTCTTCCATGTTTGTAAGTCAACAAATTTAAATTAAATACATAAGCTTTGTATAAAAGAAATTCTCATTATTTTGTTCTATTCTCAGGTTTATGTACTTACTTTTTAACTGCAATGATTACATTAGTTTTATTTTTGCAAGGTGTTTTCAGAGTTCATACTCATGAAAGCACATCAATTATAAGACAGAACTCCTACATGTGTCATTATTATAACTCTCAAGATCTGTTGTAATAAGATTTCGTATTAAAATTGATTCTCTTTCTCTGTTTTGAAACAAACTACTTCTCCCTCGAACTAAAAATGACCTTTTGCGTTCAAAAATAGCCTAAAAATGTCAAAATACTCTGTCAAAAGAACAATTTTAGTGCAGTATCATTTTAAAATTGCCTTGAACCTTTTTCACAAAGAAGGCTCATGTAAACAGGTCAAAAATGCAGTTGTTATTTCAGAAGGCCGTTTCATTGTATTGATTATTACATTGCTCTCAAACGGGTTAATTAGGCTCTATGAACACATGCTTCTTGGTAGTCTAGGCTAATGGATGATATAGAACTGATGCCGGTATCGGAATTTCCAACTTTTATCAACTATATTTTTTGTCAGATTGTTGAAATAACATACGATGTCAGTTAATCGATCAGAAATACATGTCTGAGTGGAAATTTTATCTATCAAGATATAATGATATGACTTGTGACTTTACAACTATACTTGCACTCGCCTCTTTGATCTCTCTATCTTTTTTGCTTTGGTTTTATAAGTTACGTAGAGTTTCGTAATAATTTAAAGTGAGCAATTATAGATATGGATCGTCAAGTTGATATTTCTGGTAAACGTTTGTAGGATTTCATTTCAATCATCTTACAACTTATACCACATTTCCTAGAGAAGCAAAGATATGTAATTGTATCTGATTTACATAATAAACAAAGAAAATATTTTTTTTGTGTCAGAGAACATGTGTCTAAAATTTAAATGTTGCCGCACCTGACGTTAGTATATTGGCTAAGCACTTTCATTTACTTTGTTTTGAGAATTATGGAAACGATTGTCTCTTGAATCTTTCTAACTGTTAAATTTATACATAACATACATAAACATTGATGTTTCAATACGTTGTTGGCATGATCAATGCACTAAGAGTGTTAAATATTTGTTATTTTAGATGCATAATTTCTTCAGTATGTCAGGAGATATGTCGATATCAGCTGATGCCACATGTCAAGGGCTTCAGAGTCCAACTGTCGGGGTTTCTACAATGAAATTGGATAAAGGTATACAATAAATTTCAAAATATGATTCTCTATTATAATTCTAACCTTCCTGGAGTATTTTAAAATGAAATTAAGATGGAAATGTTAATATCTGCAAACCACTAAGATGCATCCGAAACATTCCGAACATCCCCTCTCCCAAAAAATGAAGAAGATAAATACAGTGATTTCCAATATTCTTATCAATTGTTTGTAAGTTTGCACATTCTTTCCTCAAATATGTATTTCATTAAAGCAGAAAAACAGGTGATATCCCAACTATAAATACATTAGGGTTTTAACATAGAGAGTAAAATGTAACAAGCTCATAGAGTAGGACGAGTAAAAATGCGAACAGATCTCATATGAAACCAAATGCAGAAAGTACTGCATTATATCAATGAATTTAACATTGCGGTGCAAAAATAGTAGATGATGATAGAAGAAAGATGGTAATCAGCAGTAAATTTAAGAATATAGGGGGAAAAATCAATGAATTAGATGGGCGGTGTTATAATTTTCAATTACAGTTGACAAATACAGGAAAGAACAGGCTAAACAGACACACCTTATATGGTAAATAAAAGGAAATAAAACGGATATCATGCAAATGAGAAAAAAAATCCACACATACATAGTATAGACACCTCATAAGGGTAAACGTTAAAATTGTCTGAATTATTGGACGCTTTCACTCAGAAGGTATAAATTTACTTCATTGGATCCCCCAAATGGTATCTAGGTTACTTTCCAGGCCAATTAAACGACATGATTTTTTTAACATTTTGTTTTCACTAAGATAGTAGTCTGTGTTATTGTAGATCCTGATGATTACAGATGGCCCTTGCCGAGATGTTCATTTCCAAAATATTTCATTCATCATAAAAAATGGCGGGATTTATCTGGACATTACGAATTTGAAATTGATTCCCAGATATTCAGAATAAAAGATAAACATGCACAAGATACTATTATATTCGGTGCCGATAGGCATCGTTCTGATACGTGGTTGATGTTGCGATGTATCAACGAAGCCAATAGAACTGAAAAGTTATTGCAACAGTTTGTAGTACATGCTACTGACGATAAATGGTTAGTATGTATTCATAATATACAGAATCGATAATGTAATGATCCATTATCCATAATATTAATGTGCTAAAATAGAAAGAAACAAATAATTTCTTCCAAGTTTGAACATCAAGAAAAACACTCGTTAATAGAACGTAAAAATAGGATAACTATGCCCAGCTTTGAATGAAACACGAATACATGAAAGAACAACAAGTAATATGTACAACACAACGTTCCAATATAACTGGATAACTCATGACGTATATTCTTAAAGGTATCAGTCGTTTTTTTAACTTGAATTCACAAATCTATTGTAGCACATCGAAGTACAGATGTATTCGTCTAAAGAAACGCCACAGTAAAGTTGTAGAATTACAAATAGGTACAATTTACATTTTCAATATTGATTCAGTTGCAAGAATTACAATTCTTAATGTACATCAAATACAAACAAAATCTTCATTTCATTCATGATTTGGATTGTATTTCGGTTAAAGCTGAATAAACATCGCGGAACAATTTTACTTCATGTGTATTGATTTAAACCCGTTCTTGATGTCTTCAAGTTTTATGTGAATTTTTATTGTTTGCTATATTTAGATTAAAAATTTCCGTATGATTGTTTGTTTTACTTTCTATGTCAATTCCACTTTTTCGTGATATATTTTTCTAGGCGAAGCTGTAGATGATGGCAATAATGTTTGTAGCGATAAACATTTCTCACCGGGATTGGTTTTTATTTTAACACGTAAGTTTATTTTATTCCATATTCAAAATAACAAGCACAAAATGCACAAAATAAACTAATAAACAGATAATTAAGATTGGAGATTTAACTTTCTAATTAATGAACACCTGTAAATACCTTTCTCAAAATAGCAAAATAAATACACAAGACCAAATAATTTCTCTATACTTAGTAAATGAATTATTATTTCAAATGATATGCAGTATTCCAAGCACATATTTTATCATGAACATTATATAATATGGATTTCAAAGAGTGGGTACATCTATGATGATAAAAAAACATAACCTATTAGTCATGCTTTGTGCAACTCTTATTTCATCGCTTTTGCGTTATGCAGATTAATCTGCTACACGAAAGGTAATTCATTGTCGGTTCTGTGCAATATCTGATAAGAATTATTTTATTTGCGTGTATTTTTCATTTGTATTTTCCTTATTGCCAGTTCAAACATGCATATTTCATATTTTTATATTATTGAATTGAATAAAAAATCTTCAAGAGGATATTACTTTCTTTTCCATTTAAAGTGGTTCCTGTAGCTAATTGTAACTGCCGTGTAATTTAATCAATTACAAACTGAAGTGATTTTTGTGAAAGATTATATAATAAGTAATGCATAACATGCCTTTATCAGTTAAGAAAACATCTGGCGTGAATGCCCGTAGACGACACTTAAGACAGAAAATACTGAAAACGTTTTCGACAAGAATGCACTATCAAGCTTTTAACCTTGGTTGTTTTTCTCGAAGCTATCTTGGGATTAGGGCGTGTCTTAAGACCATCTTATGATACGTTTATGTCCTTAATCGCTCTCTCGATGCTTTTTTTCACCTATGAATCGTAGCATATTTTTCATTTAACATTGGAACACATATTTGGGAATCCCTTTCATTCTTTCTTCGGAATTATTTGAAACATAAAAATAAACATTCAGTGAAACGCATGCATCGTGTAATTTGCAGCTAAAGAAATCATGAATGATTTAAAGGTTCAAACTTCGAACTTTGTGTTTTATTTTACGACAAAACATATTCAAATAATTTTAAAACAAATGTATTTGAATACAATACTTTTTCAATATTACTTTCTTTATTGTTTCATTTGCATTTGATTATATGCATGTTTGTAGATTAAGGAGGTAGACCTGGGGTAAGAGAGAAAAGGGACAAAGGGACAAACTCTTACAAATCATTGGAATGTTTGTATTCATCATTTCATATCAATCTAATGTAAGCATCAAAGTAACTTGGACTGATTTCATTCTGTTTCAAATAAAAGCTTTATAGGCTTTGATTAAATTGTAAATGATACAAACATATCATTGATTTCAATAGTTATGTCCCTTATCCTAGGTCTTCTTCTTTAAGTTCGATAGCAACTTTAACTGGTTTTTCAATCAAGGATGTTTTATCCTAAACTACTTGAAGGGTTAAATTGTTTGCACTTAGGGTATCATTAAAATTCTCAATATGATTACGCTTCAAGAAATAAATTAACAATATCTTTAGATGGTTCTAAAATTGGGATTTGACTTAGAACAAGTCTTAGCATACTTCCTATTTCACCGCCACAGTGTAGAATTTAGGTATATGGACACCCATTCGAAAAATGATATATATATTTAAAACGTTTATACTGGAGTTTTGAAATTGCTTGTATCGTGTCTAATGTAACAGATTTAAGACAAATGAAAATGGACACACCACATTGGTTGAAAGTTAATGATAGTGAATAAATAATTTTAATTCTTCACTTATAACCCTGGCCATCCAAAATTAATCTACATTGGGACGGTCTGTGTTCTTTGGGACTCTATAAAAACATTAACGTGAAAGTTGAAAAGTTCTTACTTCTTCGAGTAAATGAAATGTTACCATAAATAAATAAAATTTATGTTTACAAAATGAATGTATTGCGATTTTTCGTTGGGTTTTCCTCTTTTATCGATTTCGAATATTTTGTCAAATACGATTCAATCTTTTAGAATCTTTGGAATTTCTTATTTCATCGAAAAAAAATTATGCTATAGATATACCAATTTAACTAACTTAAGTATGAACTTAACCTGTGAGAAAAAGGTGCCAAGGCTAAAACTGAACACTTTCTTGACTTGTAAAATAGTGATTTGATTACAGAAAAACACAAACTAGTAAAATCGACAAATTGTCCCCAACCTGGATCTTACAAGTTTATGGAGAAGAAAACAGAATGCCAGGGCCAGTATATTAGTGGTTGTAGAGTCAGTGATGAGATAGAAATACAACATTACTGTCCTAGAAAAAGTCGACGTTCAGGTAGATATAATTTTCTGAAAAGTAAACTCGACAGATAGATTTATATCTAAACTCAAAGGAAGCAACTTGGCTAGTTTAAGTTTTACTACGTGCTTGCATGCTGATGTTGTGTGTTAAGGTATTATTACAGAGCATATTTTCATTGTGATTGTTCCAGTTAAAAAAAAACCTTTATTACTTTGGTTCTTCTGTTACCAACCTCCTATATACCCGTTAATATTTTTGGGGATATGTATGATGTAAAAAAATTACCGAACTTTGGATGCCACAGAAAGGGTATGCTATGAATGAATGCAAATTATGATTCCGTCAATTTAAATACAGAAAAATCTCTTAAAATATTTCGATAGTAAGCAAACTTTCTTACTAGTCCTGCAGGAGCTTAGCTATTAGTCTCATCTTTGCACTGCTGATCAATTTTTAATGTGTTTGGGGACATGTTTACCATTACAGCTTTACCTAAATAGCTTTTTCATGTTCTACTGAAGTCTGGGGACAAAGGATAAAAACAAAGTTTAATTATTTTTTTAATCTAACAAGGCATAATATAGTTTGATATTTTCTCTTGTAGTTGACATATTCCAGTGTTTAGTTTCATGGACTGAGGATAATATCGGATTCGTGATTGCACACCATCCTGGTAGTAGTAGAAATGCTGCTAAATGTCTGGTATGCAAAGATTACTTTAAATTCAGAAGTTATTGCAATATTTATTATTGCGAAATCGCGACCGACGTATAATCTCATTGATAAAAAACTAAAACAAAAATATTAAAAAATCTAAATCGCATTTTCGACTAAAATGACAAAATTGCAATAATTAATCCAGGCAAAAGTTTCTTAATTTACAGTTCATTTTCTTCATCATTTTTTCTCTGTCTTAAGAAAAAAAATTATTAAGAAAAAGGTGAGGACAACATATTGTACTTATGATTTCACTGAATACCTACTGTGTATAGGATATACTGAACCAAATAAGCAATTTATTATCAAATGTCATTGTCAAATTGTCTTGTATTGTCGAGGATAGAGAAACACTGTACATAGATTAACCAATTTAACTTTTATCATGCGTCTTTTCCTTAGGTTTACCATAATATAAGTGAAGGGATACAAGTTTATGACGATGAATACTGTGGACGATCGGTGATAGGCAACAGAAAAATTAACTATACTTTATACATACCAGCAGGTAGGTCATCAATCGTAATCATAGTTTGGTCAATGGGCATGTCTTTCATAGTAACTTTACTTGATTTGTCTTCCGTCATTACTAGTACTTGAGTTATTGACGTCAGGAAGGCATGTCTTTCGTCGTACCCAAACTTAATACAGACCATCGGGAATTTCTTCGTCTTAAATGTACCTCGTTGTCAAGGATTTTTTTTGGTCTTATTACGAGCAAATGTATCTTTCTTCTAGATGTTTGTATTGGTTACGACTGAAAGAAAGTTCAAGACATGATGCATATATCTCTAAACGCCATTTTTAATTTCCACATTTTGGAAATATACATTGTTTTTTAGTAGGTGTAAAAAATCAATTAAGTTATTGATTTTTTAGATGAATGTGGTAAGCCCTTACCCCCTGGAGGAAGTGCAGCTCCAAGAGGGATAACATCGACAAAAAATAACGGATACGTCAATGACAAAAGCCAGAACGCTGATGACATCATCGATGCTGGTGCCAACAGCTCCAGACAAAAGTCTTCTGCAGCGTTAGTACTGACTTTCTTCTTTCTAGTGATTTATACCAATAGGTGATTTCTATTGTATGCTCAAGTGTTCAAATGTATTCCACAGAGGATGATTACTGGTGTGGAGGTCACTGACTCCGGATGTTAACTCTTTGTATCTTATCAGGGTACATTTAGTTACATTTTCTTGCCTTTTTAGGTACTGTGATATTATATTGTGTCCATTGAAATAGTCCCATAGTGCGGTGCTCAATGATTGTTTTACTAATCATGTTATCCAATAATCATCGTTCTTGCTGACACTGAACTTCATTTGCTTGTTGCTTACATGAGGTAACGAATAACTGGTGCTTCTGACGATTGTGCAAGCGAACTATCCGAAAAACTAAAACAGACGTCTTGCAGTAAGCAACGATCCCATCAAATACTTAATCACATTTTTCAAACATAAACGTTTGAAACCAGACAAATTAATATTAAAAAAGTGTTGTGGTGAACACAAACAATACTTGGGAGACACTTTGTTCATTGTTTCAATGGATCGCACTTGAAAACATTTTATAGTGATATTTGTACTTAATACTTGTAATGATGTGTTTTGTTCAGTTTATGACTTTTCGTGATAAAATGCTGTTATAGGAGTAAAAGCTGTCTGAGAGTTTCTGGGGAAAGAGAATGAGTGTTGCATTTTTGATCGACGAATGATAATTTGATTAATAACAATATTCGTTTTACCGTCTAATCCTTCATCCACACATGATTGTCACAAGAGATAAACATACACTTATTAAAGTTGTCATCAAATCACTTTATAACATAAAATGATAAGCGTGCTCTTGATTGGGCATTTTAATATATATTTCTGTTTATCTAAAGATATGTGCAGATTTACCGGTATTAGTGATTGAGCGATGAGTGTGATAAGTAGTGGAGCGAAATGTTATTTTTTTTTGTAAAGACTGAGATTATATGTTAAACTGTTTACAATGAAATTTTAGGTGAAATAAATATAAGAATATGATAATTATGTTTGTGGCTTGAATTTTGAATTACTGAAGTACTATGAAAATACTTTTATTCGTGGATACCAATTTTCGTGGATTAGGGAATGTATACAAGTTCCTGGATACTTGAATTCATGGTTTTTAGGATTTCAGTTTACACATCAATGGGAATCTCCTTTTCGTTGGGAAACAAATTACCCACGAACACAACGCAAATTGGTACCTACCGCAAAATAGTACTTTCACAGTACTTTATGCATATGGCCACTCTATGTCCGTTTTATATAGATATATGATACGAGCGAATTAACTGTTTTTTGTAAAATATTTTGCACTGAAACAGGCATAAAGTAGGCAGAATTTGACTGCAGAGATAACTTATCTGTACTACTTTGAATTGGATAATTTTACTACAGTACACTTGACTTCAATTAGTGGCAACTCTGAAGATAACCATTTTGTTCTACGTTATTGCCTTTTAGACCATAATAATTCTAGTAGCCTGAATTGATCGGAGTAATTATTTTATGTCTTCCCTAAGTTTCATCAAGATTCATTAGAGGTCATAAACTGCTGTCGACCAGTAATCATTAGACAAACTTATATGTCAGGAACTACAACAGATTTCCCTGCCAGTCCTGATTAGATAGCCAATGTATAATATCACTTGTAAATCTTGGACCGGATCAATCAGAGTGAATATTGTCTTCCCCAAACCACTAATGATCTCAGATAATCAACGTCACGAACAGGACCCAATAAAGGCTTCATATGTGCATATTAACAGCCATTTTAGTTTGATATGCTTATCTATGTATTGCTTGTGCCAGTAGTTAAGCCTGGTAAAATAAAATGTCCTCAAGTAAGCAGCAAACAAAACCTAAACGATTTAGATAAAGAAAAATAGTTTTACACTCCATAAGGTATCAAATCAAACAATACTCATTTTTTGACTTTGTGATCTGTTGTTATCGGATAAACTGGTTATTTTCAAGGAACCACAAACAAGTGAGGTGCCATTAACCCGTCCGAAGGTTAAAATATCGGAAGCAACGTATTATATGAATTTAGTGTTTTGTTACAAGATAACCAACATCCATAATGTAATTTCATTAAAAGTTTATTCAACACATGTAACTAGTCGTGAGCCCTATTTAAGGAGGTAGACCTTGGGTAAGGGACATAACTCATGAAATCAGTGATATGTTTGTATCATGTTCAATTTCACCAAGCCTGTCAAGCTTTCATTTGAAGCAGAATGAAAGTAGTCCAGGTTACTTGGATGCTTACATGAGATTGATGTAAAATGCTGAATACAAACATTCCAATGATTTTTATGAGTTGTGTCCCATACCCTAGGTCTATCTCCTTAATGAGGTGATAATAACCATTCTTTTTTATAGTTATAGTTGCTATCACATTCATCTTAACAAATCGCTTTAGTTTTAGATTTTAACTGAGAAAAAAAAAGAATACTAACGAAAAATATAGAAAAGATATATTTGAACACACGCGTAAAATTGTATTTTGCAATGTTCGGACTTTGATGGTAATGTAAGGACCCTTTAAATAGTCCGTGACAGCAATTCCAATCTACTGTTTTAGCTGCAGTTGTACTGTTGTAATTTAGCAATATCAGTGGTAAGGGTGATTGCGCATAACATTTTCATAATACTTTCCGAAGATTTATCTGTTTCTGTTTGGAAGAAATGAAAAGTTGAAATGTAAATTTAGAAATATTTTACATTACACCCGGCAAAAAAGAAATAAATATATGAATAAATGAATAAACAAACAAACAAATATATATATATATATATATATATATATATTTGTTTGTTTGTATATATATATATAGATAAATGGATAAAAAACGAATACTTTACATCGAGCAAGACATCTTTTGTTTGTTACATCTTATTTTAGGAGTTCATGGGTATATATTAAAATATGTTGATGGCATATAGATAATGACTGATTATCATTCCGTCGTAACAGTAATTGTTTATATTTTGAAGGTTGACACATAATTTAGGTAAAGTATTTTAGAAGTGTGGTCAATAACCCACATTATTTATTTACAACATTATCATTTGTATAACATTAACAATGTCACGATTTGTTCCCTTTTCCACCTCACTAAAATGTAGGCATTCCTGATTAGCAAATTATTAAACAAGTAATAAAAGAGGTAGCAATACCAAATCCGTCGACAAGACAATATCGGGTAGTGTAAATAGACCAAAGACAAAGAACGAAACACAGTTAATAAAAGGTAATACCCTTTTATTTACAATGCAAAATAAGATATTTTGATGCAACTAGAACTCCTTAAAAAGCAGTCTTTTTAAGAAAAAGAATAGGATGGTTACCCTACCGGTACACTCGGTCCACTCTTTTTGCTTTTAGTGGTGTTGAGTTGCTCATTTACTTTTGATTCTTAGTGCGTGTTTGTTTTGTTATTCCTTTGTCTTTGTAGTGTGCATCTATTCTCTTTAACTAATCGTTTTCATACTTTCGAATCTTGGTTTCTCTTTGAGAACTTATGATAAGATATAATAGTATTTTGGAATGAGCAAGGGACACTGATGAATAGGAATAGAAATATGTCTATGATAAATTATACATGTGTATAATATATATATACAAAGTTTTCAAAGTATTTGGTATGATCAGTAATGTTTATAAAATGTTAATAAATTGTTTAAAAATCTGTTCGTGCCACTAGTTAATGAAAAAAAACTTTTATCCATTATTTCCGAAAAAAATTGTTTCTGACAATAATTTCCGGACTTAACACTTTTCAATGTTTATGAAAGACTAGAAACACTTTGTAACTGCAAATCCTAGAGGAAATAATGAAAAAAAATCACATTTATTTTCTTTAATGCTTCTTTGTCATGACTTAATCAAAGTAAGTGCCTTTATTGTTTATTTTTATTGAATACTTAGCACAACATTGAAGACATTGTCATCCATTGTAAATCTTTTTATCTGTCTTTGATTTGTATCGAACTCTGATTGACTTTAAAACAATTCATTTGATCCATTTTATGTTTGATATACTTCTTATGCTAAGCTGATTATGACACACGAAAATATTTATGGTACACATACTTATGGTAAAAAAAGAAGTATATACAATGAAACAAAAAGAGGTTTTTAATGATACTAATAATGAACTCCATTGCACAACACCTAACGGTTTAGTAATGAAAATTAACTGGTGATAGACATAATTAAGATATTTTGGATTTTATTTGCATTACTTTACTAAGTAAATGATTTCCTTGCAAAAAAATCTTTGTAGTAAAATAATTAGTTTATTCATATCAAACTATGTCGATTTAGATTAAACTCCAACACTTACTCTCTCTATTTTGCTTCTGTTTTTTATTCCTTTTCTTAATTTTTACTGGTTTTGATGAAATTCGATGCATTGAAAATTGATCATCAACTTAAAATATTGTGTAATACCATCACTTTTCATAGGAAATAGGCAAGTTCAGAAACTGATGCAAGTGGGAATCAATCATTTGTCTTATTTGAATGTTATTCATTCGAACAGTTTAATAAATTGTTAAGTATATCTGCATTTATGACAGTTATTGGTGTAATCGTTTTGACAGTTCAGTAGACTAGATTATGTCTACCAAGAAAAGATAAGACAATATAATAAAATTGTGAATCAAAACCCTAATTTAATCAGAAAAGCGCTATAATTGTTTATCTTGGGAATATACTCTTTCTTGTTGCATATATAACTCTATGGGAGAAGAAGTCTAATATATGCATGTAACACTTTGAGGTGGAAATACCTATTATGGCAAGATTCTTCACTTTAGTTAATGTTAGTTAAAACACGCAAGTTTCAACTGATGTAGTGACGTTAACATATTGTTTAAAAAGTGAAATCCTTTTTACGAAACAACGATAGTAAAACTTAAAAATAACACATAAACACAAACACACAAATAGACAATTCAGTGAGTATTTTTTTAATAAAGTGTTCGATTTATCAATTTATTACTGCTGTTCCTAAAGCAAGAACTAACGAAAATATAAAGCCATCTTTTTTAATAAATCTTTTTGCGCCAACTGTGGGACAGTCGATAAGCATCCGTGGAGCATGCTCAATATACACTTATACTTATTCTCATGTTCTACCCAAGGCTTATCTCGCCGAAGTGTATATTGGGCATATTCATAAACTTACCTCAAAAGGTTCTATTAACGTTAACTTCTGAATACAAATCATTATATTTATGTATATTGAATTATCGCCAGACCTGATGCCAACTTGACGTTTGAGTGTACTCTCTCCTTTTTTATAGTGTTGTTGCGCGACTTCGAAAATCAGTTATTAACACCATAATGTCTGTACACAGCTTCTTGGTGGAAGAAAACAGTTAGACTGGAAATTTTCTTGACGTGGACTTTTTGGAAGTATGTAATACATTTTCTCTACCGTAGCGCGTCTAAATATAAATTAATATACTCTTATAATGGGCTCAAGTACAAGAACAAATTAATTCTACTAGAATTACTTATATAAGATTTAAACAGCAAAACAATTACTGAAAAAAAATTAATCGACATTTTTTTACAGATGCAATATGGGATTTTTTAATGCTTCTCGGACTTAGAGTTTTTTTTCGAACAGGGTAAACTAACGACAAGCGCATTGAAAAAGAAAACAAAATAATTTAGCTGTAGTTAATCATCCCTTTTTGAGATGAAAATAAATTTAAAACAGAGATCAATCTCTTTGCCACAAATACCATCAATCCTCACAGAACATTCATTTATTATTTCATTTACGAACGGGCGAAAAAAATCGGTAAACCGGACATACTTACGCCCAATAGTTTGCTATCATGATAATTCTGTATTAAAAACAAACAGGCGTATTTCAGAAAAGAGAAACGTACAATTAGATCGGTATAAACATATCTAGGTGCAAATTTACATCTATCGAAACAAAGGAATATTATTAACATAATACATTGATTTGTTAATACATTCAAACTGCGCCAAAGTAATACACGAGAATCGCGAGCACATTTTTGAAAAAAATAGACAGAAATGGTAGCAAACCCAATTTTCCCATGACCGGTTTCTATGTTAATCTTTTTTAATGATGGCGGCGCCGCCATTGACTGTTCAATGTCGGCTATGGCCGTTTTTTAGGCCATACCTTTTTTTGTTGTAAGGAATTTTGTTTCATCTCTGACAGTGACACTCCAATTTAATGTACATATGTTACTTATTTTTACTGTTTGATTATCGTCATTCAATAAATGACATTTATGGGATATTTTGTTTTATTTATGTCCTTACCAAAAAACTTAGTGGAGTAGCTTGCGCAGTTGTTCTCCTCTTTTTCTCTAAAGGAATAACTTGGGAATTGGTGCAATATAAATCTTTTTTAAAATCAAACTTATTTATCAAAATTACAAGTCAGCATAGGTATGACATTTGGAAATATATTTCATAAACTTTTTTAAATGAACAAAGAAATGACACTTTTTATGATTAAAAATAGATCGAGATACACATCTCAATTGTGAAATAGATTCAATTTTATCGAATTAGAATATATTGATTAAAGGGACGATCGAAACATTTCTGTCTGCTGTTGCAATCGAGATCCCAAACCATCAGCTATCAACATAGCAGCAAAAGTAAATAAAGCAAATTCGCCATCAAGTAATGGTATCTTTTAGCGAATCAAATGCATTCCGTGGTATATCATATACATTATTGAACATTAGCATAGTCGTGTGCTGTGTCAATGACGTGTACAGCATCAACTCGAAGGACAAAAACAATTGACCTGTGAACGTTCGAGTTAAACGGTCTATAAGTTCGTTCTTCGGGAAGTGCGTGTAAAATATAGGTGACAAAATGAGATATTTTGGATTTCCTTGAAAAGTGATTAGTATTCATTAGGAGGTAATTAGAACATGTTTCACGTAAAGAACAATTGTGAATTCATGCATATTTTGTCGGTTTATGTGATATTAACCCTTAAACTCTGCGTTTAAGAAAGTAATGACAAGAATGCTCATTAATTCAAACGATGGCATCACTTCTGTATCATGATTGATGGCATTGCGTAATCCTGCTACAGTACAAAAATGGCCAACATTCAAGAGAAGATTATTATTGGTGTATAAAGATATTATCTTATTTCAGTATATGATGAAAGTTTCTACTTTTTTCCCGTTATTCTGAAGAAAGTTTTATTATTCATATTACTTACGGTAACTGAAAGACGTCAATTTAGAATGCCAAACGTTGACGTGTTCCTAGAAAGACAGAGGACGCTTACCATACCGGTTGTGTGAGCTTGTTTTTCATGTCTGATCTTTGTCCCTGGGATACATTCTTTTGATTTACGCTAGAATCTTGGTTCCTTTGATTATTCTTAATTGAAAATTACAATATCATAATCATTCATATCTCATCATATCTCATCATATATTTAAATTTTTCTAAAGGAAAAATTAATGTGTTCGAATATTGATCCAACACTAGTAATTTTACTGCTAAAAGTATAGTTTCACGTAAATTGATAACTCTCAAAGAAGCAAAGGGAAAACGACCATGTCGATAGCTATGTCGGAGACATTACACTCGATCCTGTAGATGAATGTATCCATGGACACATTATGACCACGTGTATGGGTGTCTCCATAAGGGCATTAAGACTGTGTAGATTGATTTGCCTATGAAGATATTACACCCATGCTAATTGTTGCACCCATGAAGACATTACGACCAATGAAAATATAATTAACTACAATGAAGATGAATGTGCCGAAATCGCCATTACTTCCCATTTATCATGTATTGATTGATGCATTTATGATCATGACGCTTGATTTGTTAGTCACTTGCTATTCACCTCTATTTGTGGTATGTTATCCAGGATACCTAACTACTAGTTTACTCGGAGTCTGACTTAACTTTAATCATTGATCTCATCATAGTTTCCTTTCTTCCACATCAATAGACAGGATACAGACTTTATCAAAGATTATCACTCATATGCAAAATGCCTTAACAACTTCCTTTCCAGGGATGTGGAACTTTAATTGTACACAAGGAACTTGTATTAAGAATTGAAAAGATAGAACACTCTTGAATAAAGCATGTTTGAATATTGATATCTTGTATGCAGATGTCTGGGAGAGTTTGACCTTAATGCATATAAGTTATTCATACTTTCTTGAGATTGATTATAATTTGTCAATAGAATTGTTCAGCTGTTAAAATATTATTGTAAATCGGTCAAAGAGCTTTATTCATTGGTATAAGAACATTTGTGTTCAATGATGTTGCAGTAGAAACAACCTCCAACTCCCGAAAAAACAAACAACAAAAACAACAAGAAAAAAAGAAGAAACAGTTCATCGCCCAATTAAAATCGTTTTTACATGCTCTGGAAGAGTAAATAACATATCAGTTTCTAGAAACAATTATTAAGAAAACAACAGTGGTACACTGACAAAAGGAACACTTGATTATTTTTAAGGATCTGATGGAGGCACCATAACACACAGTCATATGAACACGAAAATGTGTGTGTGTTTTTTTTCCCAAATCATGCGGCCATTTTAAAGCCTGTTAACCCCCACGGGAAGAATTGGGATTTATATTACGTACGATGAGGGCATAACTTTTTGAAGGTTTAAACTGATCCGGAGCTGGTATGTCAGTTCACTGCATGCAGTCAGTTTCTTTGTTCATGTTTTAACAAGGAATTCAGACTTTTTGTACTGATATTTTGGCATGTTTATTTGTGTAATATTTTTCCACAGTGGCAAGATTTCAAAAATGGTGAGGGTTGTGAACTCGTCGCATTTTTTTGCGTCTGTTGGAAGTCAAGAATTTCTAGCCTATAAATGCTTTGTATCGTTTTCGTTTTCTGTTTCAGTTGGTGTAGTATATCGAAGCAACTATTTCACAGTATCTGTGTATTATGTTGTTTTGAGGCCTGCTGAAGTTGTCCAATGGGTGGAATGAGAATTCCGCCGCTGTAAATTGAAGACTCTAAGGTGGCCTTGAGCTGACTTATTTTAGTTTAAGCAAAAAACACTATGGATCAGTCACAAGTAAAATAACATACTTGCGAAGTCTTTTTCTGAAATAATAATAAATGCCATACAAATTCACTAGTGTAATTTAAGTTTTACAAAGCTCAGACGAGACAGTAAAATATAACTTTAGGTGATGTATTGTGCTGTGATGTGAGGTTGTTGTCTCCTGGACTTATTCACCATACCCATTTTCCCTATGTAAATATTGTTAATCAAACAGAATATGAATAAATAAATAAAATACATATGTTAGTTATAATACAATGTAAATTCATACACAAGTTAACGGACGCCAACGACGACGGCCGACGAAAGGGTGATTCTATTTTACGACCGAAAAAAAAAGAATTTTGTCTATGTCACTATGCATTCGTAATTTGTGACCTAGTTCAACCTTACCATCATGTCCAACAGTCAAACAGCTAACTATGAAATTTAAATATTGAAAGAACAATGCTGTTACTTATTATTATACAATTGTTCAATTTGAATGATAAAAAGCTTTCATGACACGATCAATATGCTTGAGTTTCTCCTCGACAGCATATTTGTCAATTTTGGAGGGACAATTTTTTGGAAATCATCGGCATTCTAAATGGAACTTATTGTGCACCTTACCTAGCAAATATGTTTCTTTATTCTTGTAAATCGGAGTTCTTTCAAACTCATGTGAAAGACAAAAAATAAATAAATGAATAAATAAATAAATAAATAAATAAAGAGCTAGATCCTTTAATTTCACATATCGATACATTGACAATGTTATCTCCATTAGTAATCCTAAATTTGGAGAAAGGCTTCCGTCTTTTTATCCACCACGACTAGAAATTTAAGAGAGCAACTGGTACAGCGTCCTCAGCGTCATCCTTAGATCTTCAGTACTAAAATATATGACAAAAATAATAAATTTCCTTCTTCTTGTGCAGTTATATACCAGCATCCTCTTTATATGATGTTTATATTTCTCAGTTGTTAAGGTATGTTTATGCTAGTAGCGACTATTCTGTCTTCTTAAGACGCCACTGTTGCTTGAGAGACAGGCTTTTGGACCAGGGTTATAACAAAATAAGCCCCATACGCTGCCTTAAAAATATTTTCGATATCCATATCTTATTGAAAAATGATATTCTGCTTCTGACAATTAATTATAAATGATTGCTTTTCATAATGTCTACAAAACTGATTTACTGTCGTTTTCACTTGTATACTATTATTTCATCTTGAACTTGACGCACTTACCCTCAAAGTTCAAGATTATTTGAAACTCGTGGATTACATTTTTTTTATTGCATTTAGTTATTTTTATTTTCATTCATTTATTGTTAATGTTAATATCTTCTGTATTGTATCGATTACTGTTTTTGTCGATTTTGACTGGTGACAACTTTATGCTGCCCATTTATATTAATATAAACCCGAAAAAATGACCGTAATGGATGTGGGAGCGAGCTTTAAAACGTGATTTAACCCACCTTTTATTTTGAAATGCTTTCAGCAAGTCAGGACCGTATTGGTGGTTTTCATTTATACCGGTTTTTACCCTGACATTGCCAACTGGTATACAGACTTTCCTTTTGAATATTCCTTTTCACATCTGCCTAGTTTTTATCACTTAGGAAATTTTGTTTTTACCCGTCGTTTGACTTGAAAAGGCCTAACTGACCTAACTTTTCCTATATTCATTATATCAAGTTCAAAATGATTCTTAATCAGTTAGTTCAGAATATCATTGCGCTTGACTGGAAGGTTTTTATCGTTGATAGGACACCAAGCAAAACAAAAAAGAAATGCCGAAACAAATCATCAATACCAGATCGTAGTTTGAGTGGTAAAAGGATGCATTATAATTGATTGTGACGTGGGCTGCTTCAATTCACTATTCCCAGACTTTCTCGTGCTATCGCAGGGGAAGCTTCCCGGCCTACGCGAGTCCCAGACCTTCTCATGCTATCGCAGGGGAAGCTTTCCGGTCCCCACGAGTCCCAGACTTTCTTGTGCTCTGTCATAGTTTTGAAAAAAGGCAGCTCCCCGTCCTAACTACAGACAAAGCCATGTCGAGTTAATTTCATCCAACCCTCATCAAAAATATGGGGTGAATGGAAAGATTTTATTTTCTATTTTGTCATATTCTTGAAAGAAAAACTATAATTCATTTGCTATTGAAAAAAAAAAATTTTTAAAAAGCGCAGAAAAAAATATTTAGCAACATTGACAATCCCATTCCCCCTCAGTATAAAAATGGTCAGTGTCTTACCCTTATTTTGACCTTAATTTATGATCATGCACTAATGCATATATCCAACATGTTATTTTTTTCAGAGTGTTCATTTTCATCTGTAAAAACAATTGTAGCAGTCAATTTTTATAGTTTTTTTTATATTTAATACGAAAATCAAATTTATTTTAATTCATTCAACCCTACCATATTATAAACAAGTCAAATCTTCTAAACTGTGGTAAAAATAAAATTGGGACACTATGCAATATGACACAGTAGGTTATAGACACCTATTCGACCAAACCATCAGTGATGATTCAAGATGTATGATCTTGCTTACTAAAAATCCTCGTGGTATTCTCTTTTAAAGAAAAAAGGGGATTTGAATTAAGGAGGCGACTCGCACATTTTAATACATCAGCAGACACGTTTACCCTTCCAGAGCACTCGCTATCGCTCTCGTTTTTTTCGGAGGGGGGAGGTCATATTGCTAGTATATTATTAATTTAGAGTTGTATTTTACTTTTCATCAGTTATAATATATGGCTCCATTTTAGTCTGTTCGAACATATAGATCGTCTTTGTTTCTTGTTTCACGTTTTAGCCTTGTACTCGAATTATGTCTCTGAATTAACCTTCTACGCTTGACGCTTCAGTATTCTTCTCGATATATATACTAATTAATTGCCTGAATACTAAGGGTAAAACCGTCTGTTGGACATCGGGGATATGCCGTTATATCAATCATTGATATGAATTGCTTCTTTCTTAACCACAAACTAATTGCTGTCAAGATAAATATCCCTACGTAACACCGAAGGCATGCAAACCATAATTTTAATATGGCTGTGTCAAAAAATGCATCCGCTAATTTTGAATTTATTTGATTGCAGGGACATTTTAATCAAAAAGGGAATCCAATTTAATTAATTTAAAATTCAATTCATCAGGTTTTAATATTATCGTTCTTTCCAATTCCACGTACCGTTAGCGCTTCGATAATCTGCACTGATTATTCTGTAAACAATTCCAACAGTGTCACGACATCTATTTTTTACAGATAACTCCTGCTAACGAACCATTTCATTCTATTGCTTTCTGAAATTTAGGAGGAACTCGATCAGATAATTAAAACGAAATCTCTTATTTTATTATCTTTACTCAAATTCATAAAAAGTAGAAGAAAGACAAACATATTGTTTCTTTTTCTTTTTCTTTTTTTTTAATTTGTTTGTCTCATTGAAAGAGGTTGGTAATCATGAAACAGCGAAAATAATAAAATATAAAAAAATATATAATTAATACAAATTGCCGAACATTTAATCATAATTCGATGATAATATTTAATTTCAAGTACACAAGAGATCACGATGGAAATGAAAAAAAAATCTTAGATAACTAAATGAACTGTCCTTAGACTTTTAACTTTTTAATGATACACACCACACAGTAAACGTGATATTATCTTTCTGAAATGATTAAATTCGGAGTAAACACGATTCTGGATAGACAGGATTTTACGTCTAAATTAATAAGCTAATTAACTGAATCTGTATGTCCGTCTGAAAACAGATTTCTTTAAAAATGTAAGGCTTCTAACCTTTTGAAGTACCGTATATAATAAAATCCCCGATGTTTTTTTATACATAGTTTAGTACAGCTACTATACAAACATTATTTGATTTTTGTGGAAGTTTTCGTGGCTATGATCGTTCATTATGGGGAATAATGAAACACAAAAAGAACTTATTCGTGATAGTTTATTTTTTCTTATGATGGGCCACAATTTAATAACATATTTGAAAATAATTCCAGTTGTGTTCAAAAGGCGGTCAAATGTAGTGAAAATATCTTCTAACCAAATGGTCCATGTAATATAATTTAACTCCGATTCAAGTATAGCATGGTTTATATTTTTTGTGAGTAAGAAAAGAGTCTATGTGACTTTCTTTGGAAATCCCACCTAGCTCATTTCTTCAACAAAAAGATTTTGCAATGTTACAGGATAATTTTGCATACAAGGCTACTTTTGCGAATAAAAGCGAAAAAAATCAAGAAATAATGCGATGCTTTCACACACATAATGCTATACTAGGAATGAAATACAGAAACTAAATTCTAAAAAAAATACCCAATGATGAACATAGAAAAATATAACAATTCATTCCTCAGTAGCACTTTCTCAGAAGAAGCCAAGGAGAAAATAATTTTCGAAAATATGAGACATGTAATAATCTTTGCCTGTTTTCTGATAATAACTTAAAAAATACAATAAAATTTCATTTTATATTTCATTTTAGTTTGATTTAAATTTTTTTTCAGTTGGATCTACTCTCGGTACGTATCTGCCATCTTATTAAAGTTTACTTTGAGGAGATCAACAAATTCATGGACTTTTAAATTTTTCATTGTCATTCCTATGAGGAGACCAGGGAAAAGATTCGTCTTATTTTGTTTTGAGATTGGACCCGATTTTAATGAAAATCAAAGGACACCTACAATAACACGTGGCCCTGACTACTACAGAAAAACAATCCACCCTATTGCAAAATCTACGTGACCAAGAGATGATTAAGATTAAAGGGAAAGTTGAAAGAAACGCTTTATGCTTGTAGGAAACAAAAATGTTAAAAAAGACAGTCAAGAAATTAATTTATGTAGATATAAAAATCAGGAAGGTGAAATTATCAGACAAGAGATCAAGATGGGATGTATAAGAAAAATGACTAGATACCACTGAAAGGTATTTCGAAAAGGAGAGTCAAGGCAACTTGTTCCTATTGGGAGTGATATAATAACGTAATCATGCAGTGTGAATTTCATTATAATGTTTTATATGATCAAAACAGGAATTTGAATGAAACCTCAACCAACTGTTAGTCAGATATATAGAGATACCAACATGCAAAGTCTGAGACATTAAGTAGTTTAAATTAAAGCCTTGGATAGACAGACAACAGGTAGCCGATACTGATTCGGATGCTATATCTTATCTGCACAGTCAAGCTACACATATGATTTAAAAAAAAATCTTCTGTCGACAAAATATGCGAAATAATACTAATAGCAGGAATTAAAAACGACCAATATTTGGTATTTGATGATATGCCAGATTTATTCAACAATCAAGAGGAAAACTCAAATCACTCATTCGCATTTGAATATAACGATGGCAACACAAACATGGCAAACAACGATATGGCTAATCACAAAACAACGAAGCATCTCCTGAAACTACATGCCGACAAAGTAATGGAAGAAAGGATAGAAACCAAACACTGAAATGGAGGTAGCTGAAGATGCTGGTAGAGTAACAAGAGACTGTATAAAAGAGAAATCTTATTGATAGTTTTCATGATTTTTCCATATTAACTATTGTTGTCATATCTTAAATGGAAATTTTGTTTTTTAGAAAATAATAGCAGTGATAAGACCTATACTGCTACCACACTACACTCTCCAAAGAAGAGATTGTGGAAAACCATAAATCTGTGCTGTTCTCTTTTGGTCTCTCTACCAAGGACGATAATTGTGATTTACCGTCTATGTACTGGATTTCTAAACTCCATAAGAATCCATACAAACAACGTTTCATAGGTGGATCTGCAAATTGTACCACCAAACCTCTTCCAAACTTTTAACTTCTATACTCACAACTGTCAAAAAGGGTCTACAGTCCTACCACAATACTTGTTACTCCCGTAGTGGTATTAATTCAATGTGTATCCTGAAAAATTCGAAAGATCTTTTGGAAACAATCATTTCAAGACTATTATCTGAATATAATAGCATTAAAACCTATGATTTTTCAACACTGTATACTTCTATTCCCCATACTAAGTTAAAATCCCGACTTAAAAACATTATACATCGTTGTTTTTTCCAAAAACGATGCTACACTTAGATACAAATATATAGTTCTTGGTAGAGATTCCTCATACTTTGTAAGAAATAATTCCAAATCATCTTCCAAATATACAGAGGAAGATTTTTACAAAATACTGGAATTTTTAATCGACAAGATATTTGTCCAGTGTGGTGGACGTATTTTTCAACATACGGTCGGCATTCCAATGGGAACAAATTGCGCTCCTTTACTTGCTGATCCTTTCATTCACTCTTATGAGACTGACTTTATAGCTGATCTGATCCGAAAGAAAGAATATCGTTAAGCTAGATTCTTGCTAGGGATTTGATACATCGCATATACCCCAAAGAACTTGAGATAAAGGATACTACATACACTGTGAAGTCCGCCTCATATTTTGACATACACTTAGAAATCAATGGTAAAGGAAAACTATTGACCCAACTTTACGACAAACGTGATGACTTTTCATTCAAAATTGCCAACTTTCCTTTCATTTGTGCAAAATTCCTTCAGCAACTGCGTATGGAATCTTCATATCACAACTGATACGTTATGCCAGAGCTTGCCGAAACTACGCAGACTTTTTGTATCGCGCTAGAACTCTAACAAATAGGCTTCTGGAATAGGGTTATGTTGCTACAAGATTGAAGTCATCACTCCAGAAGTTTTATGGTCGTCATCATGAACTCGAGGATCGTTATGGTGTATCCATCTGCACCATGAAAACTGATTTATTCAACGGGTCATAGTTTTCCTTTCCTCGTTTGTCTACCCCGGACTTGACTTTATAGAAAAGCAGAGAACGCTTACCCTACCGGTGCACCTGGTTCATGCTCCCAGTTTTAGTGGAATCCGAGTTGCTCATTTGCTTTTGTTACTTTGTATGTAGGATTTTAGTTCCTTTATGTTCTTTGTTGTGTATGTCTGTTTTCCATGTCTTGTCTTTGTCTCTGGATTACATTCTTTTGATTACCGCTATAACCTTGGCTCCCTTGATTACTCTTAGATGTTCATGGTTTAGCAGTAGGGGTAACAGAATAAAAAGCTAATACTAATGAGGGTAAACAAATCTTACCCTGCTTATTATCAATGCCCAATGACATCTGATCCATGACTTAAGTGTTTTGTCCTCTGTATTACTGACTACTTTACTTCCTTTTGTATTTTGACAATGTAAATACTGAGACTTGTTTCTAGAATAAATAAGCGGAAATATTTCTTCTCGCGACTGCTCTTTTCTTAGTTTTTTTGAGACTGTGACAACATATATTGGATTATGTCGTCAATATTTTTGACCCATCCAATTTTTTACATTTGCAGACATGCCATTTCCATAGATTCCCAGAAAAATCAGACGTTTACATTAAATGTTAATCTTGATTTCGTGTTTGAAAATACCGTTTACTGGCACCGCTGACACATCGTAAGAAAAAAAATTGCGACAATCGAATTCGCGATTTTCAATTCAACTATTCAAAAGTATTGTATTTTAAGCAAAGTCATGTATAACGTAACTGTTGTTGAAAAATTAGGATCCCGATTTTTCATGCGGCTTCTTGAATGTTCTTCTAGGTTATAAATTTCTTCCCTCCTTTAGAAAACTTGAATTCAGGAATTGTTTGAATTTTTTAGAGAGGTACATTATAAAAACAAAAAACAAAAAAAAAACAAGATAACATATTCAAGGAGATATACAAAGTAAAATATTAATCGTATGTTTGTAGAAAAAATATGTATTACCATGTGTTTGCAACTAAAATAAATGTTATTTATAATTAGGCTGTTAGAGAGTCATCAAATACGCGTTATTCTTAAACTTTCTAATTAGCAACATGTTGAATGGTTTTGACTTAATTGTGGAATTGTGAGAAGAAATCATGAAGCAATGAATAATACCCTAGACCGTCATACACCAAAGTATGTAAATATATAGATACATACATACATAGATAAATATATAAATATATATATATATATAAGTCTAAAGGATTGTACAATGATACCGATAAAGATGTTAACACACTATAATAAAGTATATAATGGACAAAATTTTCAGTCAACAAATGACCTTCTTCAGTGCCTTAAATAAATTGAGTGTGTATGAAAGTAAATGGTCTGTGAACACAGCTCACTACCTAATCAGGTGAATACCTGTGATGTATAAAATTTTACCGACAGTAACAAAGATCTTGAACATTGTGCTATAGACACACGTTGTGTGTTGATCTTGAATACTGAACTATAAAAATAAAAATATTTACAAACACTGTTATAAGAAACTATACAAAATAGGAAGAACTTAGTGTTTTTTGTTAATTCCGTGTGGGTGTAAAACACGGAGTTCTTTCATCCAAAATCCCTCCCGCTTCACTCTCTGTAGATCGCTCCAGATCGTGTTTTGTTCCACGATGAAGATTTTCATTTTGTTGAAATCATCGAGGCAGTGGTTAGGTAATCTGAAGTGTTGACTCACTGGGAGTAAAGACTTTTTTGTAAGGTTGTTCCTGTGACCGTTCAAGCGCTTGTGAAAAGGCTGTTTAGATTCACCAACATATTGAAGGCCACAGATGGAATAGTGGAGCAAATATATTACATTAGCACTCTTGCAGTGTAGCGTTTCCCCGTGACTGTGCTGGTGAATGATGACGAATGGTGCATTTGGTTGCAACATTTACACCTTTTGTCACCACAGGAGCGACTCTCGCCTGCAGTCAAGTTGGGCTTAGATATTTCAGCCCTCACAAGTAGACACCTGCCTTAAAAACAGCCACAACACCATTCGTGAGCACTGGGCCTCTGTCGAGGTAAACTCAACATTATCCAAAGTCTTTCCCGAACCACCTATGATTGCTTTCAGACAGCCAGACAGTTTGCGTAGTCTACTTGTGAGGGCTGAAATATCTAAGCCCAACTTGACTCCAGGCGAAAGCTTATATATATACATAAATTTGATCCGATGGAGCAGTGTAGCAAATAGAGTCGTCACATTCTGAGACGTTGATGGAGCAGTGTAGCTAATAGAGTCGGATCAAATTGATACAGGGAAGATATGTAAACGTATAGAAAGGTCTGAAAAATTCCCAACGATGTTAGAACTGTCAAATTTGCGATGCAAAGTTTTGGTCGTTCCCTCCGCGGGACTCGAACTCGTACCGCTGTGACATCTATGGCAACACCGCCTGCACAAAGTCCAGCGCCCTAGACCACTCGGCCAGCTAGGCTATATAAAAAGATAGCTTTCGCTGGCCGGGTCATTCCTCCTCGTAGGATTAATCTAGGGCTGTAACTTAGTACACGATGTATGGTAGTACGGGACAGTTCATTTAGATGTTATTATGTAGGATAGAGGATCAAATTAATGATGTATGTCACAACAAATTAATATTATACAACGTCTCAGAATGTGACGTGTACTGTTACAGCCCTAGATTATTCCTACAAGGAGGAATGACCCGGCCAGCGAAAGCTATATTTTTATATAGCCTAGCTGGCCGAGTGGTCTAGGGCGCTGGACTTTGTGCAGGCGGTGTTGCCATTGATGTCACAGCGGTACGAGCTCGAGTCCCGCGGAGGGAACGACCAAAAATTTGCATCGCAAATTTGACAGTTCTAACATCGTTGGGAATTTTTCAGACCTTTCTATATATATATATATATATATATATATACTTGGTGTGGCTGTATTTGTATACTGTTACAGATCCTCTATTGTCTTACTCGATACCATCAGAGGTTGTCCTATTCAGTTACATCATGTGCTCAAGTTCGCGCTCTAGATTTACTGACGAGGTGGTATCACTCGATTAACGAAAGCTATATCTTAATATAGCCTAGTTGGCCGAGTGGTCTAGAGCATTGGACTTAATGCAGGCGGTGTTGCAATAGATGTCGGAGAAGAGAAGGGGTTCGAATACCTCTTAGGGAGCGACCAAATTTGTATCGCAAATTTGCAACCTCACATCGATTTTAGAGTGTAGTTAAGACTTGATTATATATATATTGTTCTTTTTACAGTTCTTCCCTAGACAGCTTCCGTCACAGAAAGATTTCTGATAATTCTATTTATGACAATTGTAGTCTAGAACGATTTCGTCACAGAGGTTTCTGACAATTCTTCCTTAAACGATCTGTTTCAGTAAAATTTCTGAAAATTTTACCCTAGAATGATTCCGTCACAGAAAGATATATGTATTAACCCTAGAACGATTCCGTACAGCGGGATTTCGAAAATTCTTCCCTTGAATAATTCATTCACAGAAATATGTATGACAATTCTACTGTTGGACGCTTTCACTGGGCCAAAGCGAGCTACTGTTGACTAAGCAATGACGTTGTGTTGTAACTAACCAGCCTATTCTTTGTTGCATTATGTTATTGTATGAAATTTCTGCACATTTGTTTGTTATTTGTTGTGCCATGAGTGTTTTACTAAAATTTGAATTTGTCTACTTTTTCTAACTGTGTTAATAACACGTAATTGGAACTTCAAAACCTTCCTTCACAAGAAATTAATCTCAGAGGATGGTGGGATAATTGTAATTATGAAGTGCGATGAAAATGTCATCTAAGGATAATTACTAACAACATTCTGCCTTCTGAAACCTTAAATTAGGGAAGGGAGGCAACCTGTCTTTTGACAATGGTGATAACGAGAGTTGAACTTAGGACACTTAGGTTTAATTAGTATATTTCAGTAAAAGAACGAAAGTTCACTTCCTTTCTTAACATGTAAATTAATTCAATTATCTCGACAGAAATGTTAATACCTTACGCCCTTCCTTTGACAATGTGATAATTTACTGCTCTTCTTTCTACTTATATTAACGATGGGCAAGATGTACTCTGAAAAGAGGTCTTTGAGCCATACAAGAAAATAAACTTACTTTTTTTTCTAAAAGATGAAACAATTTAAAAAAAAATAGCCATTTTAAAATTATAAACTCCCAGCGTTACATTTTTTCAAAACTACATTTCAATTTAAAATTTAAAACAAGTACTATCTTTAAAAAAAGATAGCCGATGAAGTAAAATTTCACTTCTAATTTTCTACATTTCTTTGAAGGAAATAACCTAAGGCACGCAATTTCAAATTTTCGATACGTTTTTTTTTAAGCCACTAAGTTATCAGTAATTGGCCAATCGGGAAATAGAAATGCGATCAGGTGACTTGCGTTTCCATGAAGGAGCGGTAAAAAGGGTAAAAGGGTAAAAAGCGAAACTATAACGACTGCGTCGGAAAAATGTGGACATTAGAGAGTATTTAATAAATTGTTTGAGTAGAACACAATAACATGTGATTCCAGATTCGTGGATATACATTTTGTAATTTCAACAAAAGCATAAGAAAAGAAAAGATTTTTTATTACCTTTGTAAATGCTTGAGTTTGGAAAATTTTTCGTGACACTGAACTATATTTTCAATATTTGAAAAAACCTTTCTTCTTTTCTATGATATTTTATTTTATCTGTAAGTTGCTGGTTTAGGATTTTTCAGCTTATTGCCTGAACCTGTGTTTTAATTACATGGGTTAAAATATATCATACCAGACCAAATAAATCCTTGCCTGGAACAATGAGTCATTTATGAATGGATTATAAAATGTGGAAAACGCGTGTCCACTCCAGATAGGTGGCCAATAATTTGTGTTTGTTGTGTGGACCAACAATGATACAATTTAAATTACCATTATATTGCCAATGAACGTTAAACTTCAAATACTCTTGCGTATTTAAAAAAAAACGGAATCAAATTGTATTTGTTGACGGGAGAGGTGGGTTCCATTCATTTCCTTGTTATAACTATTACGAACAATTTGAAGAATTGATAATTAAGTCGCAAAAGGGCAAGCAAGATACAACTAATAACATATTTTGGTATATTTACATCCGTATATTATTACCAAAAAATTGGCTTGATTCATCGTACCGTGTTTAAATTCAGTTGTCGTACAAACATGCAAATAAATATCCATCGCTTTTATATATATGAATGCTAAAGTTGGCTGCGATCATTTTTTATGATGAATCAGTATTTGAAGGTTCCATGACATATCAATTACAATTTGAAGGTTTTGAACATCACGCAATAAATAACAAATTAATCAACAAGTCGCAATATTCAGTTGAATTACTCTTTGCCACTTGATGTGAAAAATTACAAAACAATTTCCATATTTGGCACGAAATTAAGATATTAATCATAAATTTTGACATGATCTCTACAATTTGGGTACGAACTGATCCTGGAAAAGCCCCTTTCAGACGAAATGCGATTTTCTTGCTATTTATCATGATTGGCTGGATTATTTTCTGAAAACGGGACCCTAAACGATTGATCAAATCAGTCTGACAACTGTAATACCAATATAATCTCTTGGTTTCGGTACTATTACCAATACTTATGTTCGAATTGAATTCGCTATTTGTGGTCTAAAAACTATTTGAGTAAGTACGGTTAAGTGTACCCTAATTTACTAGCAAAACATATCCATTTTTTGGTCAACATATTTCAACGACAAGAAAAAACTAGGCTTTTGGATTTTGTTGAAGTTGACTTTCTGAGCCTTAAATCATATCATTCTAAAATTAGAAGTGAAAAAAAAATATTTTGATTAGTCTGAATTGAAAAAGATTTCAACTTTAACTTCGCCATAAGATCTAATACGTTATGTTTGTTACAAATTCATTTCATCACAACATTAATTACGAAGAAAGCTAAATTTGTTTTGTTTTTCTTTACTTAATGTTAATGATTTCCTAAATAAATAATCAACACAATTGGTGTATGTAAAAAGGAACGAGGCATGGATCTTTGTAATTAATCTATAATGGACTTGCAGGAAATTAAAAGAAGTTCCATCACGTCTTATGGCTTATAAACTCAAAAGATAAATTCCGATTTCATGTTTTATTCATGCGACACGAACAATATTCTAAGGTTTATATCACGAATATGTAGATTCTAGCCAATTTAATCTAAAAAAAAATAAATAAATGCTGTATTTGAAAAAAAAATCTTCTTTGAATTTAATCCAAGCTTTATTTCATAGTTTGAAGGATCACAATAAGGGAAATTTCTTTAGGTCTCAAAGTGCATCTTAAATCGGATAAAGAGTAATACGTTGTACTGAAAAATATAAATACTCTTATTTATAATGTCTTCTTCAGATGAAAAATAAACAATGAATGTAAAAGATTGTGACGACGACAATCGAGATGAATTCCAAAGAAAAAAATATTTCGTAAATACACAACGATATCAGCATGGTATGGACCAAGTTCGATAGTACAGTACCTAGAATATAACACGAAAGCGTTTAAAATGTGCTACCGTCAAAACGATTACTCTTGTAATCTAAACGTTGTAAAATTTAAAGTCGAATTATCTCGCTTTGTTCATGATGAAGTATTATTTGCGTGCTAAACCAATTCGTTATAAAATGATATTTTTAATCGCAAAAAATACAAAAAAAAACCAAAACAAAAACAAAAATTAACAAAACAAAAACAAAAAATAAACCAAACAAAAACAGAAATCACACCCCCCCCCCCAAAAAAAAAAACAAACAAACAAACAAAAATTAATCTACAAGACAACTTTGATTATACCCCATTTTATGGTATTAAAGTGTAAAATGGGTTATATATTGTATGTGTGTCTGTTTAATCATCTGTATGCCTTTTAATGTCAATAGCTTCATGGACAAAATGTATTGAACATATAGTTACATTAAATACCACCTATGTAATCTAAAAAATATATATGAGAAAGGCGATACCTTAAATGTCAGAGAATGTTTTTGACAGGTTTAATCAAATCTGTCTTGTTATTGTATCGAAGTAAAACTGTCCAGAGTTGCCATATTTGGTCATGTGATCAACAAGATATTTCGAAATTAGGTCACTTGACAGACAGAATTCTTTTTTTTTTTTTTTGATTTGACATTTTGGCTGTTTTACAGAAAGTTTGAATTTTTACAAAGGAGCTAAAAAAACCTGTCAACAAAAGGGCCAAAATAACTATTTTCAAGGCATACAATATGTTGATTTTTATCTTACTAAATATAAATTAATCAAGGTTCTCTAATCTTATGAAGTCATCACTACAGAAGTTACATGGTCGTCATCATGAACTCGTGGATCGCTACGGTGTATCCATCTGCGCCATGAAAACCGATTTGTTCAAAGTGTCATAGTTTTCCTTTCCTCTTTCGTTTACCCCGGACTTCACTTTATATAAGCAACTTGGTGGGTGTTTCTAGCAGAGGACGCTTACCCTACCGGTGTACCTGATCCATGTTTTTAGTGGATCCCGAGTCTCTCGTTTGCTTTTGTTACTTTGTATGTATTAGTTTACTTACTTTATGTTCTTTGTTGTGTGTGTCTGTTTTACATGTCTGGTCTTTCATTACATTATTTTGATTACCGCTATAACATTGGTTCCCTTGATTACTCTTTTCCACATGATAACGCGTTGAGTAATCAAATATCTTTCACAGCATATCTATCCAGAAGATAGACACCACAAAGTCTGGTAGATTCCTAGACTAAGTTTGAGACATTCCGTCTTTTGTAAGAGTGCAGTGCATTAGAACCAGTAAAAAGATGACGAATTTCTCTCACAAATGTAAGAAATAACAGGGTTTCATTTGGAACCAGTATGAACACTTTTTTCTTTCGTAAAACGCTGCAATTTGTATGCAAAAAAATCTATAATTTAGGAGAATACCTTAATCAATTATATCAACTCAAATTATGACGTTACGTTGCAAAATAACTAGTCGCCTGTGACGTCGCCAATGTCCTTGGTTTGATTACAATAAACAACGTTTAACACAAGAGTGCGTGATTTCGTCTTACACTGGTTGTCGTAACTTAAAAACGCTCATTTATGGAACAATGTAATTCTTTGAACTTTGCTTGAATATACGACAACGCTATAAGTAGTACTGCACTCAGAATCAATGTGATTCATGGATAGAAAGACTACACATTTTTATTTTTGATATTTCGTTTAAAATATTATAGAAAGCTGAAATCAACACGGGGCTTTTCCCTGTTTATAAGAGATATAAATTACAAAGAGTGTACTATAGAATTCACAATTAAGGGAGATAACTTTGTAAATGACACTGAAATTCAATAGAAACTATTGAGTTTTCAATTTGGATTATCTCTAAGAACAGACAAATTGGAGTGAATGATTATATATTTCATCATATGGACCCAGAAAACAACTTCATAACAAAAAAAATGTGTAGCCTTTTTTTAGGTGTATTACATATAACAGAATTTACATGATTCTTACAAAAAACCGTTACTAAACGTGTTATATAGTCTGATAAACTTTCATTTGTCTGCGGTATGTTGCCATCCTGTCCGGCATATAGAATTTCACATTTACTCATCATTTGTCAAGGGCTTGCTGAAATGAAATTGACTGTAAGTATCATTGTAAAATTTTTACAGATAAAGCTTTTTGGGTGGGAATATTTTTGACAGTTTTTATAAAGTAATCAATTTAAAACATGAATGGCGTTTTGCTTCTACTTTACCATTTGAGTTTCGAGTACTGAGTATAATCAGAACCTTTCTGTCACTTTAAGAGTTAAATTGTCGTGAATTGTCAAATAATGAATATAATCTTACACTCGATATACATATACAAACAGAAAGTTAAAACATAGTTACAACTCTATTTTAGAAACCCCTTTGATACATAGTTCAGAGTTACACCCAGGCCATATTGTCCATCATGTATTACGTATCTGACCAGTCGTCCAGTGATGAGATATCGAACACAATATAACTGTCAAAAACACTTGTAATGATGCTGCTTTTAATACCAAAATGCTAGTAAAACATATAACTATAAATTATCCAAGGAGTTACTGTATTCACCACTGAGACTTGGCCGGGGTTAAAAGGTTGTTGTTAATATTGGATGACCATAAACAAGATTGACCACTGGATTCCAGATAGAGATACAACATAAAAAAAAATATTTATATACTTGTCAGTCGTTGGTGACACTTACATTTACTCCACTATTAAAACCAGAATATTACATTTCTGCATGCTGAGCAAAGAATGATGACCAGTCTCTCTGTTATTTCTTAATGATCAATAAGAGAATTTGAGTATTAATGAACCAACATACTCACCATTATTCATTAAATAACTACATTGTCCATTTATTCTCAAATCCATATAAATATGTGTAAATGGAGGAACTACTGTGTAATTTTGAAAGTCTAATTAAAGAATGACTATTATAACTTTTCTGTTATGAAGACATATCCTAAATAACTATGCAGGTTATTAAGTTGCAACAATGGCGTTGAGGTCATTCCATATAGACAGAAAACATAATCTTCAGTGGTTCCGTGTAGTTTAATTTTACTATCAAAATTTAACCTGTAGGTCATAAAAAATAGATGAATGACTTCATTTATATAACAGAATTTGATCTTCGAGATGATCGAAAAGAGTTTTATCCAATCAAAAAGCGTATAAAGTACAGAATGATAACAAAACAATAATTAAACTTTAATACTTGGTATCTGACCTTTTTCTAGTGTTGATATTTTTAAAAATAATGACTGCAAGAAAGCAATAGGTTTCGAAATTATTCATACTACAACTTATTTTACATATTAAGGAGCTTTCTTTAAACAAATCAGACAAACGTTGACTGATGCATGTCAAAAACCCACATTTTGATTTTTTTTAAATTTCAGAAACAGTTCTTAGTTTGTTATTCTGTTGCTGCTCTTTTGAGATAAATATTATACAGATTTTGTTTGAAATTTACATTTTTTGAAAATTATTATTGTTGACTGGGGTAATTTAAGCGGAAAATGAATGTAGATCTGTTAACAGGAAAGACTGTAGAAAGTAAAAATATAGCACACGAAAATAGAAAAAATAACATGGATTGTTCAGTGGGGTTTAATTGACATTCTATATTGGTTGGTATTTATTGGACACTTGATATACATGAACCGTCGTTCTTTGCATTGCCGTTGTATTTGTACGACATATGCAGAGCGAACTAAATCGCCCACTTAACAAAACATTGAACCTTTTCATAAAAGTTAAAGAGGCCATCCTCATATACAGGCATGTACAATACGTTACAGAATCAAATACCACACGTTTTTCTTCTGTAATTAGATTTGATTTTTACAGAAATGAATATTGATTGTATTTATGAATTTATCGAGCTGGTTAATAAAATGATGTTTTTATAGAGACTGACAAGGCCCATAACACTTGTTCTGTAGTGATTTATTCCGAAGAACGTATTAAGTAGTCTTAAAAAGGAAATTAATTATTTGTGTATTTTCAGTCATGTGTATGTGAATTTTGATGGATTTTTATAATCATATTCCATAGTGAATGACAAGGCTATAGAAATCAGTAACTTTAGTCACTGGTCATTCAGAGCGACAGATGTTTGGTATTTAATTAATATTGAGTTAAAAAAAGGAGTGAAAAATCCAAATATTTAAGTATGTAGTAATACAAGGTCCTAACGGTTGATTTGACCAGTGCATGAAATACAATTATTCACATGGATTCAGTGAATAACTGTCACATCAAAATTCTTAAACATGCGATTCAGTAATTACGGTGTAGCAAGTCCATATTCGTTTATACATGTACGTAAAACTCGCTAAAATATATTTTAGACAAAATTAGCATGTTTAACATGTTAATCATTGTTGTTCCAGAATAAAAAAATGTATATACAGGTATTTATAACAATAGAGATTAGTGATAACTTCAACTAATTAACGTTCTTCGTCAGTCACAAAAAAAGTATTCCAATTCCAGTGCTACTAACTTCAAACTAGCAATTATGTCGTGAAGTAATATAAGGTTTATTTGATTTTTCTATTATGACACCAGGAATTTGACCAATTACTGACAACATATGAGTCATTGTGCTATCGACACTCATCATTTTACTTTGCAGGTCTTGGGCTTCTCTGTAACGAGAAATATGGTCTTAAATATTAAATCTCTTAACTTTTATTTGAATAATTGACGCTAAAAGGTTTTCTAGAAAATGAAACGAAGATAATTTCATCCTTCCTTGTAAAATGCTGCTTCAGGACAATTTCAAATGGAGTAGAATCCCTTCAAGTCTTCACCATGTGCATACGTGGGACATCTGTCTACAAAAATATCAATGACATATTTCTTTGCGAAAATATGGTCTAATAGAGTTTTGTTACATATGCACAAAAATTCATTAACTGCACCACAAGAGACGCTTAATAACTCATGTTATCTTTATAACAGCTACGTGTTAATTTTCTTCGAAGTTCTATTGATTTTTACAAAACTCATTTTCAAATTTAAAAGAAAAAAACGATAAGCAAACAATCTAACAAGGAAAATGTATATGGGAAGAAACTAAATCAGCCTTTTCGTGTTAGACATACCAAATTTAATGCATCAAATCTATGTCAAGTGTTGCCTTGCGTGGGGAATTGTAGTTTCTAAACACTCTCCGTTTCTACTAACAGTTCATTTAAGTGAAGCTTACGTTGATACATGCATATGCCACCAAAAATTGTTCCTCTTCAAAGTGAAAGTGCAAACCAAGTTTGAAAATATTTAATAGAACACCAAGATTTTTGCAACAGAAATTTTCACAAACATACTTAAGCATGCCTTGAAAAATATCTTTAACCTTCCAGTTGACATCTTGAAAATTACCAAACATTGGTGATACACCCGCTGCCATCCCAAGCTACCAAATCGGAAACCCAAAACGTGATTTTTTTAAAGCTCATTAAGATGTAGACAATGGAATCGTGAAATAAGAAATCTGTGAAAGTTAAATTCATTCCAACTAGCGGTTTCAGAGAAGTTGCAGATAAGAAATGGAGACAGACGAATCACAACATATCTCCCACTTGTCAAGCGGGGAACAAAGAAATATGGCCTGGACACAAATCCTGAACAGACAGACGGACGGACAGACAGAGTGATTCCTATATAACCCGAACTTTGTTCCCTGGGATATAAAAAAAACCCCTTGGAACACCAATACGTGGTTATTTATCAAATTCTAGTTTTAATTTTAAAAGTTTATGTGTACTAACCGAGATTTGTCAACAAAGTTGATTCCAATATACCAACCAATCGTTTTGAAGGAAGTAAAATACATTGCATACGGAAATTTCTTGAACAAAACTTTTTACAATAAAAAAATATTTTAAACTTTTTCATAAATTTCATATAAAAAAATGACAAAATGACAAAATGAAATCATCTCACTGCGATCTTTGATATACATTTTGTATACAAGAAGTTACAGACATACATTTGTATTTTACCTAAAACTCTCAGGGGATCTGGGGTTCATTTGAATGAATAAGACGTTGAGTAGATGAAGTATTTGGAAGACAAATGATTTCATCCAACATCAAAGCCACTCGCGTTCTTTTCGTTTCTTATGAGAGGTTAGATTATTGACAAGGCTAGATTAATTCAACGAAAAAATTGCTAGACTTTATTCATATATGTATAGATATATGTCATTTAACTAATTATTGCAGCATAATTCCCCTTATACATAGTCTGGCAAAATCAGGAAGACTCTATACATCATCATTAATGAACGAAACATGGTGAATATCAAATTCTTCAAAATATTCGGTGGGCAAATCAGCTTTATAGAAAATAGAACAAGATATATTCAAGAATATTAATGGTGTTATACAGTAAAATCTATCTAAACCGAACGCTGAGTAATCCGAATACCTTTCTTAACCATTCAATTTTTAGAGTTACTTTTTATCATAAAGAGCTAATTAATGTACGCTTCACATCTTGTTATGGTGACACACCCAAAATAGATAACGTATAATAATAATAAACAAACAAAACAACACAACACAAAAAACAACACAAAAATTTGTATTCCATACCTGTTATGTTCACATTTTTCAACATGCCACAAGAACATTTCGATGAAAGAAAAACAATTTAGGAATATTAACCGATTAATCATGAAGGAAGAAAAGAATTATATTTGATTAAATTTATCTATCGTTTCGCTGTAAACTATTTGTCTGGTTAAAATCATTTCAATAAGTTCCATCCGCAAAAGACATATTTTTTTCTTGTCAATGTTTTCTTAGAAGCATTAATGTTTCCAAACTTAATCAACTAGTCTGAGTAACTTAGTACTTTCAATCATGTCATTAATTCGGATTCGCATGTAATGTATTTTTATCTCGTGAGTAATACATTAATTTGGATTTTTCTCTCTCATAATTAACTTCCTTTAAGAAATGCAATGTCTAGAGTAAGGTCTGATGTATTATAATTAAACATGAATATTTAAGCTACAATAAAAGTATTCCTGTTCTTATATTACAGAAGATATAAAGCGGCTTCATCTTAAAACGAGAGAAAAATTAACAGTTTTGACGTTATTTGTCAATTAACCAAACAAAGTAATTCATACTGATACTGATAAATATGCAATTAACGGAAATAAAAGAAAAAAAAACCTTTCAATCATTCAATAATCGATTTCGAACTTAGCATATGCTTTTTCAGTTTTTGTACGATCCGTACATAGAGCAACATGGAGCGAGATTAGCCAAATGTACACGGTCCCAAACCTTTCTAAAAAGTATTTACATCAATATTTACTGTTTGTATTTAAACAAGACTTGTTTTTATGTTCAAAACACATTTAATATACATGAATTAATTTACGTACAATGCATTTGATTTAATCATAAGGTTATTGCTGGAAACAGGTGGTCGCATCAGCTAATACAGGTTTAACAGTATGACAACATATTGATCCAATGTGGGCATATACCTATAGACATTTCGATTTTAAGTATCTGTCCACCTTGCAAATTGGCTATTTGTTTGTTTTCTCTTTTGAGGCCCACCTTATAGCATATCTTGTTTGTTGGTCCTATAGAAAATATTTTTGACGTTAAAATATAGTTTTATTTTGTCAAATATGTGAATACATTCAAACTTAAAGAGACATCTTAAGTATTCAGTGCTTCCATCACATCACATTAGCTAAAAATGAGTCTAATTTCTTGCTCTCTGTTTTTTTCTTTAATTTTCTTTTTTTTTCTTTTGTTGCATTTTGCATAATCTGTTATAATATTAACTGGAAAATACGTGATTTCTTATAGGTCTTAAAAGTTTATATTCTTGTCTTATTGTTAAGTATTATTTGAGTCAAGAATGTTCAATTGAATCAAACGTTTTAGTAAGTTATGTCCAGAGGACACGTATAGTTATGCATAAATAATTCTAACAATTGAATAACAGAATAATAACGTATTAAAGATAATTCAGAAATATCGAATGCAAAGCCATGACTAAAACGCCAAAACAGGAAAAAAAGCAATTCATAATGTCGACAATATAATGAAATACAATAACATATATGAAAACAAGAACAACACAAAAAACTAAATGACTTGCAAAAGTAGGTAGGTAACAAATACATAGAATAAATTGATCAAACTCATCTCGATTAAGACATTCTATTGGCTATACACTGCAATCGTTCAATTTGAGCAACTACAAAATACGAATTCGACACGAATGGGGAAAAACGCACGGCGAGCCTCGTGTTTCACCCTCATTTATGCCTCATCCGTATGTTGTTGTTCAAGTTCAATAGTGTATTACTTCAAGCGGTCTTTATACCCATTCAACAACCCATGACTTTTTTATAGCATGATACACGTGTCATTTTTAATATTTCGAAGATGTTTAATAATCCCAATCAGTGATTTTTTTCGACGCAGTCGGTATAGTTTCGCTTTTTACCCTATAACCTTTTAGACGCTCTTCTATGGAAAAGCAAGTCTTCTGATTGCAATTCTTTTTTTTCTCGATTGGCCAAATACTGATAACTTAGTGGCGTTCGAAAAAAACTATCCGAAATTAAAATTGCGTGCCATGTGTTATTTTCATGAATGAAATTTAGAAAATTCAAGTGAAAAGAACAAACTTTTACTGTGTCGGCTTTCTTTTTTAAAGAGAGATATTCACATATGAATATTAATCACCTCCGCCTACGCCCGATAATAAAAATCGTTGCATAACCTTATGGCAAATAAATACGACTGCCATCAATTCTATGATCAAATGGTAATGAATTGTAAATAAATCTAAGATGTAGCCTGAACTTATGGGTGTCTTACGCAATGAATCACTTTCTCCTTAAATAAAGATGCAATTATTCAAAGTCGCGGTCGACTATTCATTTGATGTCTATCTGAATATCTGAATATCGTTTAACAATACCACTAATTAAAAAATAAGAAATGTCTGTCTGAAAATCAGCCATGGAGCTTCAAGATCAGAAGTGAAACATCCATCAAAATATTTGTCATGTTGGTTGTTGTGGCTCTAAATATACAATACAGGACCCTGTCCCTGACAACACAGATGCTAACTCATTCATCATTTTTGACATTGTGGTTTATCAAATGCCATTCCAAATAGCCTAATTTATTACAAAGTGAATATGGTCATGAATTAAACTTTTAAAGTACAATAAAACTAACGCTTTGTCGATTCAAAATTAGACAAAAATGTCATTTTCCACAAAATTCTTTCCCCTAAAAAAGGCTCCATATAAATGGGCACGCGTTCTACATTCTTGGAATTGTAAGGTAAATATCCTTTAACAATTGTTGGTGTCCCGTAAACTGCACCCTTAACAAGAAAAAAAGACATGAATAAAGAGAAGAAACAGTTTGTACCAGAAACCGAATGAAAAACAACAAATGTTAGTTAATAAATACAACTAAGTAGAAGTATCAATAATGAAAAATTAAACAACAATAGAACGTAATTCAATTAATGGGAGCTAAAAACAACGAAGTACAGCTAATTGAAAAAGACAAGTTACAATTTCAATACTAATTTATATAGGCTAGTGAGTAATTAAAATATCTCTCTAGGTAGAAATATGCCCTACATTATACCAATGTGTCCTATTTAACTACTTAAGACAGTGTCCGAAAGATCACACAGGTGATCTTAAGTATTTAAGTAGGACACAGTAGTATAATGTATGATAGATTTCTACCTAGAGAGCTATTTAAACTACTCAGTAGGCTACCTAGATTTGTATTGAAACTGGAACTGGTATATTTCAACTAGCTGTAAATGTACCTAAAACGGGTATCAACGTTGCAATAAATGATATTTTCCTTCTTTTCTTACTTATAAGGAGAAATGTTTGAATAAAATAAGTGTCGCATTAGTTTTTATTTTTAATTTAAACATTTTCCTTACTCACGTAAGACGACGGAGCGCGAAAACAAAAATATGCGCATTGATAAACCCAAAAATATAGTTATTCCTTATTTTCATATTGCATACACTTCAGAGTCGCGAAAAACAAAACGAAGAAAAGAAAAAAAAATATTTTTACCAGTAAGTAATATTGTTGTTTCAAAGCTGAATTCACAATTACTTTCCATTTGTTTGAAGTGAAGAAGCAAAGGAAAAGGTTCTCGAACAGTTCGTAAATACGATTTAATCACAATACATTTCTGCAAACAAAACAAAAGCAAAATTAGATTTACCAATGTCATATTATATCTGAAAAGTAAGATGGATAAGGTATTGATGAGAGATATAAATATATATCGACAAACAGATCGGAAAACAAATTAATTAGAACGAATTGGTTTGACAGAAAATCAACAAAGAAGAACTTTTCAAGTATCAAGAGCATATCCTTTTTCTGATTAATCAAAATAATTATCATTTACAATCTTGTCTTTCACATCTGAGAGGAGGACTCTGGCATCATTAGAGGCCACACTTGATTTTTCTTCTTGTTTTTTTTAGGTCGATGGGGAATACTAAAGAATACTTTGATATAACGAAGACAATACCTTGTTAATATAAAAAGTATTTGATTTAAATCTCAGAAGTATATAAAACCAAGAAGTTGATAAAAAGTAAGTTATAAATGACATCATGTAATAGTCAGAAGACAAGTCCCACGATAGGCTTGCTACCACTCTTTTTGTAAAATCTTGTATTTAAAGCTACTATCATTAGTAACAAAATCCAATTCCATATACATGTAGGAGGAAAGTTTACAAATAGAACAAAAAATACAGAGACTTATATAAATCTTACACAAGCAATCATGGACTCAATAAAAGTATACTTTTAGCCATACGGAAGATAAAATTAAACAAGTACTTTCTTTGAAAAAAGATAACCGACGAGGTATTTTTTTTTATTTATATAGTTTTCTACACTTCATTCAAGAAAATAACACATTGCACGCGATTTCAATTTTCGATACAGTTTTTTTTTTTCGAACGCCACTAAGTTATCAGTATTTAGACAATCGGGAAACAGAATTGTGATCAGGAAGAGCGTCTTTAAGGTCAAAGGTAAAAAGTGAAACTATACCGACAGCGTCCGAAAAAAAAACCATTTACAATCACAGTCATATATTAAGTAAATGCCTGAACCTATAGATAAAGGCTGAAAAGCTTGAATTCCCTCTGTGCCTGATGCTTAAGATTGAAAACGCGTTGTAATTTGATTTTGTTTTAGATCAGCTGATGTGTTATTTGTGTGAATACAATATAGTGTTATTATTTTGTGGCTTATTAGGTAAAGTTCAAAGATCGAAGTATTGTGACATCATAACTTACGACTTTTTTACACTTACGATTTTTTTGTAAAATTGACCAAAGGTATTCATGATTAAATATCGACTAATACATTGTATAGTCTGTTTCTTCGTTTCTAATATCTCTTTCTCAGAGAAACACTTATTTGTCAGGGTTAAGACTAGGAGCGCACCTAGTTTAAACTAAACATATAACTAAATATACATACAAAAGAACATGACTTTGCTTATTGAAAAAAAATCTCTTTTAAAATACTAAACAATTTTGTTGATTACATATGTCATACATTTTATTTTATTACCTTTTCCTCAAAAAGTTTAAATCAGTTTGTTATGAGTTAAAATACTATTCTTGATTAAATTGGAAGTAATATATAAAGCAAATATGGGGCAAAGGAAAACATATTGTTTGCAATTGTAGTATAGAAGATCCTTTTACCGCGTGTTTATTATCCTGCAAATGCAAAATTGTCTATTTTATTCTGTGCTTTAATTGTCCAATGAGTACGTTTTTACTCATTTTAACCGAATTTATAGTACTATGTATTGATGAAGAAATCGCTAAAGTTCACTTAAGATCGCTTTTAGTAACAGAATATTTACAATGATTGGTAATAAATAGCCGATCACATTACAAATGTATATTGGAAAGCTAAAACGTCTCTTGTTATAGACTTTTTATTTCAAACTAGCTGATTAATGTCACATTTGTGCTATGTAGGACATTTTATGAGGCTGAACTATTGTCATTTTCTGCTAATGTGCCTTAAAATCTTTTTATCAATAATTGGACAAGCAATAGAATTGCATCATTGACACTTGTATAAACCATCACATTGACTTCCTTTTTTTCAAATATTATTTTTTTTGTTATTTATAATACTCATGGATTTAGAATAAACAAATTAAAAAAAAAAGAAAAAAAGAAATAAGTTAATGAATATTGTTTGTTTGTTTGTTTGTTTGTTGGGGTTTAACGTCCGAGCAGCAATATTTCAGCTATATTCAGACGATGAACATGAAATTGATGATAAAATGAACATGAAATGATGATGAAATGAAAAAGGGATGGGACAATGGGGTCGACAAACTTTGATTGCCACTGGAAATAGGGAGAGGTGGGTAGGGTCGGGCAATTTAGCCTTCTGTGGCGGAGCCCTATGGTTCCTACTCCGGGAGAATACCACAGTAGGGTTCTTCAACGTGCGAGGAACGTGGCATCTTTCCCAACACGGTGCACCACTATGGTTTGCGGTCAGGTTTTCCGTATTATAGCCTGACAACCCCAGCATGTAACACGCCAGGGTTACCCCATTCCACCACCTGGGGCACACATCCCAGTTGCTCTGTGGGCAGAGCGCCCTAGCCCCCCGGCTAGGGTTCTGAGCACTATTTAGTCGCCTTGTACGACAAGCTTAGCGCTGTTGCAGGCCTATTCTTTTAACACCCGGACCTGCACGGATCTAATGGATATTGAAATGTATATATGACAAGCCGACAAAAAAAATTGAGGTTATTTTATATTCAAAAACGATAATTTGTAATTTTCTATTTTGAAAAAAAATTATATGGAAACCTAAAGTTTGCAAAAATTCCAACTGCGACTATTATTGTGTGTCGTTTAAAAGTTAAACGTACGGGAAAATCATGTACATGTTTACTAAATTAATATTGAATCAGAGTTTTGAAGTTACAGGATTCCGAAAATTATAACATTAAGGCGTAATTAATATGTATCAAATGTTTTCACTCCTCCAAGATATTCTTCACTCTAATCAATATGAAAAAATGCAGTTCAGCATTAGTTCAAAAAGAATACAATGGTTGTATATTGAAAGTGGGATCATGGTTAACCATGATTAAAGAGAAAGGCAAGAAGTAACTATCGAAGGGCAAAGCTAAGTAGAATTTACCCCAAAAAGGGAACAATATATACACAGGTAAAATATTGTTCTTGAAAATTTCATGTGAATTAGGCTTCGCGTAAAATTCATGCAAACTTTGTATGGAACTAACGTGATTGTCATCACCTAACATGACCTTCAGGTGAAAAGTTCATACAAAAGTAACGTAAAGGCTCAATTCACATAAATTTCACATGAAATTTGTCACTAATTTTATTTGCTCAATTCTGGAGAAAATTGTGTTAAAGAAATTTGCTTGTGTACTTTAACATAAAGAAAAACTGTGAATTGAGCAACCTAAAATTGCGAGCAATGAGCATGTCTTAGTCTTTCAGTTTGTAAGGATCTTATTCATGTAGGATACAACAAACTGTCCTCTTAATCCCTACCTGTACACACTGCTAATCTGTTAAAACTATCAGTAGCCATGTTACAAAGTCTCCTTTTATATATCAGTTGCGAATGTAATGTTACCAGAAATTGCAAAAAAAAGAAAAATTTCGATATCGAGTGGCAAGTCATTCTCTACTTAAAAAAAAACTTTGTCATATGTGTTTGACTTACGTCTGGCACAGACTTATTACTCTATATGTCAAATGTAGTTTTTACAGAATAATTAACATTCAATTTATATTTATATTTTAAAAAAGACAAGACAAGTTATCGTTCCTTCTGTTAGTCCTGATCACTGCGAAACTTTGAAGGTATGATGGAAGTCTAAATGTGACCAAGCCCAGCTCCAAAATATCATATTTCAAAATAAATGTAAGCACGGTACAAACATATAACATATTCTGTTACTTCGTTTATCTCTTGAATAGAATAATAGATGACTCGTATGAAGTTTAATCCAAAGTTTATGGGAATTTTAATGACATGAACCACTTTCAGTCCTTAACATTTGTATGTGTTTTGAAAATATACAGTATAAGTTGTTTCCTTAAATGTGATGCTGAAAGTGACAATCATGCAATGATAACAATAATCATTTTGGTTAAAATTAATCTTAAAACTTGTCCAGCTAATGTATCTATCGGCACCATGAGAACCAATTTGTTCTCCGTGTTATATTTTCCTCTTTCGCCTATCCCGGACATGACCTTTTTTGCAACGCGGCGTATAGACGGTTACCCTACTGGTCTACCTTGTTCATGCTCCCAGTTTTGTTACCATGTACGTTTAATTATGGTTATTTTAGTTCTTTGTTGTGCGCCTTTTTTCTTCATCTGGTCATTAACCCTAGTTATGTTCTTTTCTATTACAGTTTTAATCCGAGTTTCCTTTATTTTTCTTTCTTGTGACCAAGTTGCACAAGATTCGTTCTATCAAGTATTTGTGGGAACATTATTGGTTAATTGGTATTTACTGAATTACCGTTTTTAAATGAAACAAATCTTCGCACCGAACTTATATACCTATAACGTCAATATTCTTTTACAATGTATCTGTTTCCAGTTGTACATTTTGGCTGAAAAAGATAATAGATAATACCTCGCATGATCAAAAGTGAGGTTATGTATTTTATAGAAGTTTTTTTTAAATCTGACAATCAGAATGGCTATAAGGACAACTATAACCTTTACATTTTACATGCAAATAGTTAATTGGTGCAGCTGCTGAATCCGTTCTTCTAATTAAACTCTGAACGACCTTCATTCAACGATCTCCATCTTAATTATGAACTACCTTTGGCGACTTCTACATGGAAAATAAGAAACTTCATTGCATGAATGCAGTTTCTAATTTACTTTTCTGCACATGTGATCGCCAAGGGTGAACTTGAAACGAAGGAACTGTTTCGTGTCGTTGATAATTTTAGATGTAATACATTTTCAATTTCTTTTTTGTAGATTTCATGAAACTTTGTTTATAGTTCCTCTTAGGTCGTTTTCATGGTTCATAGTTAAAGGAATCACATAACTCAATCATTGACATATTTAAAATGTTAAATTCAATATGATGCCACAAATATTATTTTGTATTGTATATCTTCTAAACAAACGTGATTAAGCCGATGTTTTGATAGCACTAATTTAGCTCTTTTTTTTTTTGGTTTAGTGTTGTACATTTAATGGTGTACGTATAGTTCCTATGTAATGTAATCAGTGGTATGTCATTCATGTTCCCAGTTTATTTTTTTTGTGTCAAAATCTAATATTGTGTCCACGCTTGACCCAATTGAACAAAGATCAACATGGCGCGCTCGTATTATATTGCTGTAAAGTTTTTTATTCAAAGTAAGTAGGTACAAAATTACCAACCTTATTATTTCAATCGAGCTGTCTGGTTTTACAAATGTACGAATATATTTCTGCAATAAAGACAATGAAAAGAGGATAGTAAGTACCGACCAACACGCTATTCGACAATGTTTTGAGGTCCTTAATGAAATTAATTTCGATCATCACAAGGCTAATGTGTCTATTTCATTATGGAGGACCACTAATTTGTTGATGTTAGATCGCAAGATAGATTGATATGTGATAGTAGATGTATGTTTCTTATATTTTTATAAACTTATGAAATGAATAAAATCAAATTAAGGCAAATTATGACATTGTAAAACACAGTTTCTTTTATTACAAATTTTGTGTGGTTTGTTTTTTGTTTTTTGTTTTTTTTTGTTTTTTTTTTTATCAAACTGTAAGCGAATGCTCTTTTAATGAGGGTTAAAAGCTTTTTTTTATACAGCTTCCATCTAGATCCTTATTTCGCATTTAATACGTTCTGTAATCTGCTTATCGTATTTTTTAAACCCCCTATTTTAAAGAAGTAGGTTTGTATATTCCAATCATAATGTCTGTCCGTCAGATTCGCTGTTTCTGCAATTTCTAATGGGCCGTCTAGAAGATTGATATGCACACTAACAGGAAATGGTTTATAATGTTACCATGCATCTTCTATTTATATTTTCATCTGAACGAATTGGGATTTCTATTCGCGTAACATGCTATTAACCCAGCTTTTAACGGACTTTGGCGTCAACTACAGATGAATGGTAGAACGTACCCATACGTACCCTGCAACGTCTTTAAAACCGTAGGATGGTTTGTTATAAAACTTTCTAGAACTAGTTTTGAGGTGCTAATACAGTGGTACCGTCGTGTAACTGCTATTCTGATTTTGATTTAAAATGAAATAGAGTTTTCCTTTATATTTACTTGAGTTTCGTCATTGACTGCATTCTGTATTTTTGGCATATTGTTAAATTTCTTAGTTGAATTGGGTTTTGATTTACATTAAAACAAGTATTGAATGAAAAATCTATTTTATGTGCGAGCACATGGATGCCTTGTATCGGCTTTATCGTATGAGGAACTTAACTTTAATTTAACTCCATCATCCTAAATAATTGAATTTAATGGAAACAAGTTTCAAGACGACAGATGCATTTAGAGAAGACTTACAATATACAAGATTGAACTTGCATAAGAAATTGCTTTATACGTTTGATTGAATAATTTTCGATGGAGTGCAAAAATGCCGGTTTCCCTGAATAAATACTTATTGATATGCACCTTTTTCTTAAAGAAATCAAAATAACATCAAAAGGACACTGTGCAGTATTCGAACTGAGCGACGAAAAAAAAAATAATAATAAATATAAACTTTGAAAATCAACTTGTCCTAAGAATATCCACCAAGAATAGGCTATCAAAATGCAATTGTACGATCCTAATGTTTCCTGTGTTAGCCATGTTTCCTAAACAAGTCATCTGCATTTCAAATAGGTACAAATTATGCCCCTACTCTAATCCGGAATTTCCTGCTTTGTTCCTACATCGGAAATATTGTAACATATGTCGTTCATATATTTTGAAGAAAAAAAAGATGAAAAACGTTCTTTCGCACGTGTTATTAATGTGTTTAGGACTGCCAATGGCATGAAAAACATGTTAAGCATTGACAATTTAATATATGAAAAACAAGTACATAGTTATATAAATAAATATCACATGATAAACATATGTCTTCCATAGTACTCAGCTTATGAAAAAGGTATAATTTTCGTATAATTTTGGAAATCATTTTGCGTTTGCGTCTATGTGGTTTTATATTCACACAAAATACCATATATTTCTGCATCAGTCCTATTTTTATACTCTTTTCGAGGGCTGGCTGATACCATTTGTATTCTCGATATTTTTTTTTTTTGCTACCTGGTAATTTTAAAGATCACTTTAAAAGTATTACTGTCGCCACCATAGATTTGTCGTCCAATATTGACTGTGTATACATCTCCACTATTTCTTTTTACCATGATACATGAAATGGTGAACTTGATGGATGTTTTTAGAAGAGCAGAAGGAATAATTATCCTACCCTAGGCCTATTCCAAGTTTACGTTGGTTCCTATGTGACATGTGTATTCTCCCTGGTTATTATGGCTTCCTCCTTTTGTATGGTCCCAATTTTTAATTGACTTCTATTTTGTGTAAGATCCCAGTTTATGATTGACTCCTACATGCATCTCGTGTTTGATTCCAGTGAATGTTTGAATCCCACCTTGTGTATGATCCTAGTTTATGAGTAAAATCCACCTTGTGTATGATCCCAGTTTATGAGTAGCTCCTACCTTGCGTATTCCCCTCTAGCTTATGGCGTCTCCTACCTTGTACCTGCTAACAGTTACGAGTGGCTTCTACCTTGTGTGTGGACCCAGTTTATGGAGTCTCTAACCTTGTGCATTTCCACCGTTTATGAAAAGTTGTTTTTTCCGTTCCTGTATTTCTTGTATTGTTATTTATGTTTTTTTCTTCTGCTTTTTGTTTTACTTGATTTATCAATTTTTTTTTCGACTTTTCAGATTCTGCTTTAATCGTAGTGGTCCTTAAATCGACTGAAATTTCTATTGCAATTCAAAAACTGAATTTTATGTTATATTCTTTACCTAGAATCACTATTTCCTCGGTAAAATGTTAAAAATTGTTGTATTATCTTTAATCTTAGTTGAGGGTCGTTAAGCGTAAATAATACTGACCAAAATAACTGCGCAAACAACAGCCACGAATAGGCCAGGCCAACTTTATACATAAAAAGATTAAAGATGAACTCTATAAATGTGCCTTCCTACGGATACTTTTCTATTCATAACAGTAAAGAACTAAATTTTGATAAAATGGAAATGATTCATTATGTCTGTCAGAAGATTTGGCCCTAATGACACGTTGTATGCCATGCCATTAAAAGCTATGGAATTATTTACGGTCGACGATGAAGAATATATATTTGTTTAAATCATCACTTTATGTGAGTACTTGGTAACGAGACACACAGAACATTTTATCATACTGAAGACCGATACGATAGTCATAATATACGAATAAAGACTATGATGATTCCGACGGAGCAACTTATTCTAGATTGTTTGGGATATATATGTAGTTATATGACCGCAAATAAAATGTCGTCTTTGTTGTTATTTGCGATAACTTATAACTATCGGATCTTTTGTTTTTAACCCATTGTCCTAAATGACATGGTAGAGAGTTCTATTGTTTTTGGAAATTTGGCGTCGAATTCACAAAATGTCGTAAGAGTAAAGTTGATCGTAAGTAAACACAGTCATTGTGTCGTCATAATTTACGATCAATTTCAGACTTACGACTTTTTGTGAATTCGACGCCAGGTCTAAACCCTTTTGAAAATCAAAAGCTAAAAGGGAAAATAGGTGTTGTAATTTTTTTGGCTTGAAGTTGGTTTGGTATGATTTGAATCCATACATAACTGGCAAAAAAAAAATAACTTCATGAAATATACATTTCAGTACTTTTCTTGGATACTGATTTCAAGATTAAAGAAATCCATTCATCTTGAGTAACGAAGTCAATTCCGTGGTTACTTTAAGTGGTTCTTTGAAGATTATTTTAAACGATCAAACTTTAATTCAGTCTAATATTTATCAGCTGTGATTTTTTCCCTGATTGATCGGTTTCAAAGAAGCGAACTCATTGACTCATTGATCAACAAAACCTAATTAGTATCGTTATTCTTCATTTCCCATTACAAGAAATGATCATTAGCTTTCAGTAACTTCAAACATATAATGTTTCAATGCTCAATATGAAATCAGGCTCAGTATAAATAGAAAAATAAGAAGTTGAAGCAAAATGCAGTAGACTGATGAATGTAGCTAGGATGTACTGGTATAAAAAGTCTAGTATAAATTTAGCAAGAGTCAAAAGACGACTTTATATTTTTTTCTACTAATACTAAAATGTAACAAGCTATTAAAGGTCATATCATGAGGCTAAGTATATAACTACAATCTACAAATTATGTGTATCTTATTTGGCTGAGAAAAAGATAGCATGCTTCAATTTAAAAAAAAAGATTGAAAAAATAATGAGACCTCTTTTAAGATTTAGAGAGGACAAGGACGAGAAAAAATGGAACAATATACCTGATTAGAATAAAATTAGTGAGAAAAAATTGTTTAGAATTGTTTGAAAGGGAGTAATACTAAATCCGTATTGACTAAAAATGACTCCGTTTTATCATTTTATATTTTAATCAAAATATAAGGAAAAGAGCGAGAAGTAAATAACATAAGTTGGAGACAGGGTTCCGTTTCTCTTCAATAACAACTAAATGTTTCTCTAACATATAGCAGAAAGCAGTAGTATTTATCAACATGTTAAGACTCGGATCCTTATGTAGAATGATTGATTCGTTTTAGGATTGGTCACCTATGTTACCTCTTATATATGGACATCGTTTGTTACAGAATATAAGCGGCGTCTATCAAACCCTATAGGAATAATAAAAGTCTCAAACGATATGATAAAATCCCACCCATGACACCATTTAGCGGAAGTGCTGATCAGTTTTATGTACATTGGTTATAATCAATAGTAATACTTAGAAGTTTCCAGTGAGAAATATTATCCATGATAAATCCCTTGGTATCGCCTGTCCATTATTTCGATTTAGATAAAGAGTTTGTGATTTTAATGAAAAGACATTTTGATGCATTTTGAATTATGTCTTGAATTTATAGACTATTCCTAATGCAGTTCAGCTTTTATAGAAAATCTGTTTTAAAAAATTACAGATCAATCCTTAAGTTGTTTTTCTCACCAAGTTGTTTGAATTTGATGTAGCCTTTATTACGCTTACAACCAGATTGGAAAATACATTTAATGCAATGACAACTATAATTCAATGGGTATATGTAAACATTCCTACATTTGTAAGAGAGAGTAATCAATGAAATCAAGATCCTAGCGGAAATCAAAAGAATGCAATATAGGGATAAAGACTAGACAGGGAAAACAGACACTCACAAAAAATAACACGAAACAACCAAAACAACACGTACAAAGAAACAAAAGTAAATGAGCAGCTGAGACTCCACTAAAAATCGGGAGCATCGACCAGGTGAACCAGTAGAGTAAGCGTCCTCTATCTACCTACCTAATCCTTGTTATGATCAGGGGCACATAGGACAAGGACAAGTAGTCTCCATTTATCTCTGTTTTGTACTCACCTTTCGAACTCTTCCCAGCTGTGACCATGTTCTTTCATCTCTGCTTCTACCGTTCGTCTCCATGTTGTTTTTGGACGTCCCATTTTTCTCGTTCCCTCTGGTGTCCATCTTAGTCCTATCCTGGTCCAGTCATTGGCAGGTTCTCTTAAAATGTGGCCAATCCATCTCCATCTTTTACATTTTAGAAGTGTTGCCATGTCCTCGGCTAGATCCTGTTGATAAATATGGCTCTGCGTTAGCGATTTTCAGGGGGAAATATTTTGATGATATTTTTCAAGCATCCGTTGTGGAAAGTGGAGAGCTTTCTGATGTCTCGCTCTGTTATCCACCAACATTCTGCTCCATACATGGAGAACAGAGAAGACACAGCTGCTGTATATTTTGAATTTGGTCGTCCTACTGATAGCTGTGGATTTCCAGATGTTCCGGAGTTTAACAAATGCACCTCATGCCTTTCCCATTCTTGCTTAGATATCTTTGTCAGCACTACCGTCAGATGTTACAGTGCTACCTAGGTATGTTAGTGATAGAGAGCATTCTAGGTGGACTTCATTATCAAGAGGTACTTTGCAGTGTATGACCATCATTTCGATTTTCCTGATGTTGATGCTTAATCCTATTGAAGCTGCATTCTACTGTAGTTTTGTTGTTTTGTCTTGCATGTTTTTTCCCAGATGCAACAATAAGGCAAAATCATCTGCATAATCTAAATCTTCTAGATGTGTAAAGAAGGTCCACCTAATTCCGGTGTTTCCTTCACTTAGGCTTGATTTCATAACTCAATCAATTGTTATTATGAAGAGAAGATATGACACATCCCTGGCGTACCCCAGATTTTGCAAGGAAACAGCTGTCACTTGTGTTCCCAACGAAGCATCTGAATTATGCGTAAAACATTTGGATAAGGTGGACTGTCTGGTATGCCATAATTCCTTGATTTTTTCTATAAGCTGTTTTTGTGTGCGGAATCGAAAGCTTTTTCAAAGTCGATGAAATTTATTATCAGTTGTCTCTACCATTATGTGCATTTCTCGATGATGTTTCTAAGTACAAATATTTGATCACGGCAGCTCTTTCCTTTTCTGAATCCTGCTTGTTTTTTTTTTTTCTCAGTTCAGGAGATTGTCAAAGGCAGTCTTTATTCTATCGATCAAATTTTACTGAACACTTTGATCGATATTGAGAATAAGGTGACGTCTCTCCAGTTGGTTTCTTAGTTGGTATTTCTAAGTTGATATGTAGGTCTGCCTCAGCTTGTTATATCAGGTGTTACCTCAAATTCAGGTCTGTTAAGAACCTCTTTGAAATGCTCAATTCATCTTGTTTCTGTCAAAAGTGTACCCTGTTTGTTCCTTATTGGTATATTGATATTACTTTTCTTTCCACATAATTTCTTTGTTATTTTGAAAACATCCCCCATTCTCTCGTCTGGAGCTGCCTTTTCAGCTTGTTTTGTCATGTCTTCTACAGAGTTTTGTCGATCTTTTATAATGGTTTTCTTTACTTCCTTGTTGATTTTGGAGTATTGTCCCTTCAGACTGTCTTTTAATCTCTCTGAGTGTATACTGCATACCTTTTCCTTAAATTGGTTTCTCTCATCTATAGTCTTCCAAGTTGATGGTGTAATCCACTCTTTATGTATCTGCCTCTGGAATCCCAAAATCTTCTCACTAGCCTTGCTGTATATTACAATGTACCTCTTCCTGATGCCAGTGTTCCTCTACCGAGTCTAAGTTGTCCCCATTTCTACTTTTAACAACTGGTATCTGTTTCTAAGTATTATGTTGAACTCTTTTGAAGTTCTTCTATGCTTTAACTTACCAGTGTCATACTTGTTCACTCTGTTTGAGGCTGCTTTTTAAAAAAAAAATGACCGCCAAGTTGCTCATCAAACGTCAAGTCTGGGGTAGACGAAAGAGGAATGGTAACCATGACACGTTGAACATTCATCTAAAATATATGGAAAAATGGAAAAAAAAGTTTGATATCGATAAAGTAGACTGTGATATAAATAGTTCTGATTTCAAATGCCCCCTATTAAACTAACCTCCTTTAATTTAAAAATGTGGAATCAGTTGTTCTTGTTGACAAATATCAAGTGTTTACGGGTTTTTTTTTAAATAAAACATTCACAATTTTAATCAAATATGATGTCAATTAAATTTTAATCTGTTCGAAAATAATATATCCACAAAATTTCAAAATTTTCAAAACGCTGATCGTGTTTTAAACTTATCTAAAATTCCCGCTGAAGTTTAGCAAGATTTGACCAATTAAAAAAACATAAATAAATATCGGTAAATAAATGCAAAGTAGCAAAGTAGAACAAAAATTCAGAAACGTCAAACGCCAAATACACGGCCAAAACATGTTACATGAAGCAGATACGTTATACAACGATAACATGGCAAAAACACCATTACAGAACTGATGAACTCTATACCCAATACTCAAAAGCCAAAGGGAAAGTAACAAAAAGAAAGTATAGACCGTGGAACGATACAATTCTATCTAAATCTCACGATAGGGAACAAGAGATAGAACACACACACACACACACACACACACACAAACAAACAAAAAAAGGGAGGGACATGTAGAGCATCGAAAGATAAGCAAGATCTGCTAGTGTGTATCCGTCACATTTTTGCAAGTGATTAATATCCTATATGAACGTCACGTTAAATGGGTTGTTTAGCCGGTTATACGTGAAATCTAACTTAAAATATCTTGTCTCATTTGTAAGATATAAACTTCATATTCGTCATTTATAATCATCGAATCGTTAATATTTCATTTATTATGTGGTTACCTCCCACCAGCTCCAATGATTTATCAAAAGCATGAAGTATGCAGTTCCTGATTATAAACTTTTCAAACACGATAATGTTACCACTAAACTAAGTAGTAACCACTAGAAAAAGATTTGTACTCGTCACAATAAGAATGATTCAATTAATTGATACAGTGCGTTTTTTATTTATTTTACAATGACGACATAAATATTGTTTCCGTCATTGTTTACCACATCAACTAGACAAGCTCCGAATACCGTCTGACGTTCGAAATTCCTTCTATACTCGGCGTCACATAAATAACATACTGTTAAAATTTGAATAAAAATATTTTCTACGACTTTATTGAGACCTACCGTCGTTTAAATTGTCTTCAATGACTTGCTCATTCGTTTAGCCAAACGGCTTCTCCCTGAACAAGTCGCTTTTAGCTTAAATCATGCGTAACAAATCCTTACGGGAAAATCCCATACTAATATCCGCCATGTTGGTTTTTACGGGACGATTTGTTTACAAACGAAGTGCGTAAGTTCCCGTCGAACTCCGGTGACAATCGTCTGCTTGATCAACTTCTCGGTATTATACGTTGTTCGCGTAAAATAAATCCGAGATATCCGAAATAACGCCGAATTGCATTCTGGGTTCTTCGGTTTTTGGACAAACCATTTAAACGTAAACAACATCTCCTAGCAACCCGATCACTGTAAACATGGCCGACTTTTTACAATGTAAATATTGCCACCTAGAATTAAAATCTGACCGGAATTTAACGATTCAATGTTTAGGGAGAAGCCGTTTGGCTAAACGAATGAGCAAGTCATTTAAGACAATTTAAACGACGGTAGGTGTCAATAAAGTCGTAGAAAATATTTTTATTCAAATTTTAACAGTATGTTATTTATGTGACGCCGACTATAGAGAGGAAACGAACGTCTGCAGCGTCGTGGAGCTTAGAATCTTGAATGTTTCTAGCAAAGAAAGGTTTCCCACGGATACAATATATTTGAACTATTGTGTTGTTGTTGTTTGTTTGCGTGTTGTTTATTTCTTAGGTACTGATTTAAAAAAAGTTTTTGTTTTCATAAATATCTTTTTGTCCTTATATACTGTAAAATTTCTAATATTGTTTTTCTGTCATTGGAAGTAAAACATTACCTATATCAAATTTAATGTTGTTCAATTCAGTCTCTTCTTTAATAATCCCAAATAAATAGCCGTCTGCTTTTTAAGTGTTACATTGTAGGCCTGTCAATCATAGGTTCCTTAAATTGTGGTTTAGCTTTGCGTGTAGTTTAGAAAAAGTTGTTCAAATATTTATTTCTTGAGTGTAACGTGGTGTTAGGTTTTTATGAATTGCTCCAATTTACTATAATATAGTATAATGAGTAGGGAGTTTTTTCGTAAATGAATCAATTACCAGATATGGTAAAGTTAAGAGAGTAGCCTGTCAGATATGATGGATGAGAGGATAATCTCCCCTTGTCTGATTTGAGCTTACTACAGATCGTGGTGTGGTGAACAGATCTTGTACGTTTTGTTGATTGAGCTCGGCACTTTGATTGATATCTTCTGTCTGATCTGTTGCTGTATAAAGATGCCTATCAAAATCGTATTAATTTTCCCACGAAATTAATGATATTATGCATCGGTATTTATCAATATTACAAATGAAGATGAATGTCATAATGGTGGGACATCGGTATGATAAAACATTGGATATTTCAAAGAAGTCTTGATAACAGTCATATAGCAACGACTATATGAAACCTTTCGGTTTTATTTCTCAGGATGACGACTGGTCACATGATCATTATGTGACTACCAGTGAGACATCGAACAGGTAATCATTGCCTTAATGGGTACCAAAAAATAAAAAATAAAAAAATAAAAAATAAAATAAAAATAAAAAAATAAAAAATAAAATATTCTACATTTTGCAAGCGATCATTTTTAACAAGTAAGGTTCTCGGGGAATGAGACAATATTTTGCGTGAAAGGATTGCAAATCAAATCATGATTTCATTTGAAACTACTCTTTCAGCCTGACACAAATTAAGTGTTTAGTAGAAAAACACTCGGAAAAGCCAATAATCATTATTACATAAATACTAAATTTTGTTGTTGTTTTTGTTTTTGAAGTTTCCTTTTGTAGCGTCCGCAAGGTACGGGTATATTTAACCCATTGGTTGGTTTTGTCAAGCATTTTCCGATTTAAGGATGCACTATACAGTTACATTAAAGTGCACTGTTTCGCACACCAAGTTACCCCCGTCAAAATTTGTAAAACTTAAAATTAAAAGTTGAAATTTGGTGGATATATTGTTTAAATGTAGATAAGCATTTATATCTCCCGAAGGGAGCGTTTATGGTTGTATTATCAACTTGGTTCTGTATACTTATGGCAAGAAAAAGCATCAATATCCGGTTTGTACCTGCATTTTCAGAGAGAGAATGAATCGAAAAGGGTTCTATTATTTTTACCTTTTTTCCACCTACTCCATGCATGCTTTCATCCTGTGGTAGTGTCTAAGTGCCTGATATTTTATAAAACATAGTAATTGGATGTAAGTTTTGGAAAGGCACCCCTGATTTGTACTAAAACTCAGTAACATTTTTTAGTAAATGAGGGGTGCCAGTCGGGTTTCCTCAGAAAAAGGGGGTGTTCAGACATAATTTGCCATTTTTTGTCAATTTTTCACTTGAAAAAGACAAATTTTCCAATGAAAAGGGGAGGTGCCAACTTCCTGCACCCCCTGGATCCTTCAATGTCATGGAATATCAAATATACACTCACACTTAGGCTTTTATAGATGAAATAGTTTTCAACGTGTTATCGTTTCCCTTTTATCTTTCGTCAATCCAGGACTTGACTTTTTATGAACAACTCGACGGATGTTTCTTCAAAAGCACAGGACGCTTACCCTACCTGTGCACCTAATCCATGGTCCTAGTTTTAAGGGGAGTCCAAGTTGCTCTTTCACTTTTGTAAGTATGTATACATTATTTTAGTTAATATTTGATGTATTTTGTTATGTATGTCTGTTTTCCATGTCTGGTCTTTGTCCTTGGATTACATTCTTTTGATTTCCGCTAGAATCTTTGTTCCTTTAATTACTCTTTCACGAATTTTGACAAGAGAAAATGTTACTAAATTGTCAAAAATATGCAAGAACGAAGGGCAAAATGTTGAAATTTTGAACATCCTGTTTAGAAATAAACAAAAATACCGACGAAAAGATATACAGAACCCTGAACTTTGTGTCCGAGTAGAAAAAATGTATAGAGAAAATAAGAATATCAAATATATTAGTATAATAATTATGCTGATGGATAGGGCATATCAAAGTGTACGACTCTGAAAAGAATCGAAATAAACACAGGCATTGCATTCAAAGCAATTGTATGATGCGCAGTTCGTGCATGAAATTTATCATTGATGCGATTTATCTGTCCATTGTTGGGTTTAGGTTACACTTACATATATGAACGTGGTCTTACACCTTGTCAATCAAGCTCCACGGTGCGGCAGACGTTCGTTTCCTTTCTTCCTAACCGCTGCAGACAGGCCTTTTGAAATTCTCGGACGTTATTCAAATCATACGTCGTTTGACAATCGGATAACGTCGCGTAAAATCATTCACTTTTTCCCGAATTTGAAAAATTCTTGCATTTTCTTAGAGGGCTGGCTGCAGCGTCTAGAGTGAATTTCAAACGTCAGACGCTGTATTGAGCTTGCCTGTTAATGACATCATACTGTCACAAAAAGGAGGAATGGAACGGGGGGACAACATATATAATTAGACAATTATAAATTACAATTACACTGTTTAGTGGTAAAGGTTGCTTAAAAATAAGTATTTACAATGTTAATGGCCGTATTTTGTTTTTGTTTTTTTTTCTTGTATAACAAACTTTAACTCATTTTGAAACACATTTTGTATCAATTGTCGGGAAAGATCATTGAAAAAATCTATTCATTTACGGCAATTGAAGTGGACTTGACATGAAAAATTTTAAATAAACTGAACGATGTTAATCTACATTTTCTTATACAAAAAAAAACTTTACAAGTTAATTTTATATTCCTCGTTGGATATAAAATTTAGTACGTCATAAGTCCCAACTTTATATTTGTATGTTTACCCACAACATAATAAGTTGGACCATACCTCCTCATTAGTATTGTTAGTCATTCCTTTAAATTCCATACGATGAGATACACCTTAATGATTAAGTGTTGTAAAAGAGAGGAATAGCCACCAGCGGTGACATTGTACTGAGATATGTCATACGTTAAATTTATCCGGTATTAGATCCGCATTATTCAATGTGTTAAATAATTTCTGTTTATGGAACAATTAGTAAATGACAAACATGTGGTGAAGCCTAAACTTTGGCTAATGATGGCTTAGCCGAAAAAAAAAACCAAAAAAAAAAAAAACGCCCGTATGTTGGGCCGACAAAGGAGCACGGAAATTTGGCCGTAGTATTATTAAGAATGTTAAAATTGCACTTTCAAGTTATATAAGTTTTTTGTAGATAGCGTTAAGGAAAAAAACTGTAGAAATATTGTAAAACCCAGAAACGGACCCAGAATTTCAGGTTAGTAGAAGCAATGGCATAGCAAAGCGAGGCAGGAGAATTTTATGGGGAAGACATTGTGAAAAATCAAGATTTCATAAATAAAAATGTTCCCATTTTAAGAAGGCGTACGCCCAGTACGCTTTTCCTTGGATCCGGGTCTGAAAACTTTCCAAAGGCTTGTTTCACTTCCATTATACTTCACATTTTTCTCAAAGCCGTCTTATCATTTGATAACGAATCAAAAGTATGGTATTTTTTATAAACTGTAAACGAAAAGATTAGGCTCAACATATTTTACCAGTCAGTCGTAAAAGAATTTCTCGACCGCATTTTATTTAAGTAATACATGTTAATAAATTATGAAGAACCCAGCCTGATCCGTACGATTAACAAAGCTAACAAAAAGGTTTAAAAATAAAAATAGTTCAATTACAAATTGAAACCAAGTCATCAGTGGCGGACTCAGAAATTCCGAAAAAGGGTGGGACGCTCCCGTGATTTCCAGTTATTTTCTGTATAATCTACCAATCTTTTCGAGCATAATAAGGGGGAGGGGCCCCATTTCTGGTCTGTTTGTGGTCACCTTATCTTTATATGGTTCAAGTAACAACCCCCCCCCCCCCCAACCCGCCGAAAAAAAACACAACCCCAGTTTTCCTTTCAGTGGTGTGGTAACTTGTAGTACAATTTCAAAGAGATCCATTTCCTTATAGAAAATTTACTGTATGAACATGAGCAAAATGCTTGTTTTTGTCCCTAATTTCTAAAATGTGCAAGTCTTAACCCCTAGAATCAACAGTTACACCAGTCTGACCATGGTGGTATGTAGTAATGTGGAATAATATCATAGCTATCCATATCCCTTTACAGGAATAATGTAGTTAAATTTTATGAAATGTTTATTTTCAGCCCGTAATTCTAAAATGGTTGAGGCCATAACCCCCAAAATCAATACCAACATTCCTTTTGTGGTGTTGAATCTTTGTGTAAAATTTGAAAAAGACCAACCGACTAAAAATCAGGAATACGAAGTTTCTACGGACGACGACGACGATGATTACAGCGCTACAACATTATACGAAGGCGATTTTTTTTTTTTTGCAGCCGTATCAGTCGCGTGGACCTTTTGTTTTCAGCAATCTTTTATACTTTATCTGTTTTGCGCAGACTGATTTTTTTCATGAAAAACAGACCTTGAAAAAAATGTCGAACTGACAAGTAATTTTATGTGTATCTCACGTGTCGTTTCAATCGTACTTTCTGACCTATCAGAGCATGGAGTCCCAAGTTTCTGAAAATGCGACCTCAGTATACAGACCTTAATCAATGCGTCGAATATTTCACAAGTCATTAGTGCAAAAGTCATGCTTAGGCATAGCAGGTTATTAAATAACACATTTATCATCAGCTTGGAATGAATTGTAGGACTGTTTACACCAGCATATCTATCAACAAGTCGGACGATAAGTGTTGATATTTAGATTTAAAATTAATAGTGTCTGATGAGCGGGCCTCCTAAATAAATGCATTTTGACGCCACATATTGTTTTCGTTATGGAATCAATCAACTAAGGGGAGTTAATTAATACACAATGGAAAATTCATGTCAACATCTAAACCAACAGAAATCATTAAACCCTTATTTATATTCTCACAGAGTAGACATATAAAACTTTAAAGTAAAAAAATAAAAGTTGAATACCAATAATTTGAAAAAAAACCATATTTATTTGTAATTGGTACGAGAAAACTATACAACTAAAATGAAACTATTTCCTTGAGGTATATTATTAAAGCGGCGATTCCCGTTTGATATAAAAAAAAAGTTTGGTGTTTCGGGCTAATGATTCTGGGTTTTAAAACTTAATTTTTAAATACGCCATTATAAAGCAAGAGTACTTTTCATCTAGCTATCAACTTAATGATATTAATAATCGAAGATGCTGTTGCGAGTGATGATATTGCCGTCATAAAGTAATCATTTGATGTAGGTCTGACATACCGGTGAAATATGATTTTAATTTGAACTATTCTCTGTGTTTAGCATACTGCTACGCCGATTGGATAAATGAAGGGATCTGAGAATGATTCATGGCTTATAACACCGTCACATTGAACACTTACGTGCACCTAATAGCTATCAGCTGTGAAGAAGGAATATCCGTTCAAATATTACCCTTTCCTTGCATTTTCACGTTTTATTAGACGCCATCGTTGCATCGATCCTTATTTGATACAAATTATACTGCTTCACCTACTAATCTGAGTTATTGCCCGAGGATTAGAGACAGGACTTGAAACCACGTGTGTGTTTTAATGTACAGGTTGAGAGCGGTTTAATTTCAACGAAGCGTACTTTATATTCAGCTTGATAGGAAGATGATTTAGTCACAACTATTTTAATATTACTGTGACTAGAGGGAATGTAACCTTTTAAAGTGATTGTAATGGTGGACTTTATATACATCATGGGGTAAAAGTTTTTATCAGAAGGAATTTTGTGACAAAATGAAATAATTAAAACTATGGAAGTTAGTTTGTTTACATTGTGGAGTATATACCCTCTGATTCTTATAACTAGAAATGCCGGTGAGTATGAAAAAAATACGTTTGTTTACACAATATAAATAATTTCGACAGGAGTTTCGTTTTTTTTTTTTTTTTTTGACATATGTTAAAATTCAATCTTAAATAAGTTAGGATCGTTTGACTTAGATGTGGGTAGAATATATTTATTTACCTTATATATATCTGTATCTTAAGATCATCGAATTTATATCTTAGGTATTCATGCGTCAGTGCTTGTCACAAAAATGACCAAAATAGTTTATACAAATTTGTTATTTATAAACTACACATGACATGAAATTTAATGTAAAACATTACAACTTAAGTAAAGGAAAAGTGTCGTGTTTGTTAACTCCATCAACGATATCTATTTAGAAATTCGTCGAAAAAATACTTGAGCGTCACCTGCAAATGCATTATATTAGAGTGTCAAAACTTTTCGTCTCAAATTCAACAAAAGAAAACCCTCTTTCTTTATCTTCATCAAATATTGAAAACACATCAAAGTATTGAGAAGACTATATTGATGGAGACAATCCAACCGACACATCTGCGCCCCCGATTTTAATAGCAATTTATCAAACAAGATATTGGAAGTTTTGACAAGATGAAGACAATTTCTGAAAGACCATCAATTCCGATATTCTTGTTCTTCACCAAGACATATACTTAATCGATTTCAGTAATTGTATCACGTAGAAAAATGAAGCTGTAAATCAATAGACAACAACAGACAGAATTAGAAGAGATTTACCACCTCTTTAAAAAGCAGTGAAGCTGCATGCAAATCAAAGCCCCGGGTCATTACATGTAATTTCCTATCATGGCATCCCTTACTTAGTCATTTAGAATTTAAGTGTTGTAACATTGTTCACCGACTCAAGAAAAAAGACTATAATATTTGCATTTTCACAACATTATGAATAATTAACTGATATTGAAAACTCCATTTAGTTTCCTTCTTTCCGTTTTTATTCTTTATTATTATCAACCGGCATAAAAGCCTCCGAAATAGTATCTGAAGTTTCAAAATGTTTTCGTTTTAGCGATTTTAATTGAAATATCGACAGAATTCGTATCGTGGTGAGCAGCTTAGAGATCATCCCTTCATCACTGATATTTTAGAAAGAGATATGAAATATCGGGAAATATTTATCAATTTAATTTTGTTCTAAATAGGCCTAATCCCAGTAGGATATCTCTATACAATACATCAAATCAGATTGATGTGACATTTATAGAAGTACTTGCATCTTTATCAAAGGGTAGGAGAGAGCTACACGTATAGGTGATTTATCTACCACCAAGGAACCCTTTTCTCTTTATCTATTTATTTTGATTTTCTTAATTTGACATATCCTATAAAACCTTTCTTATAATAGCAAGCAATCAGCATGACGAGGGCAAATCAACCATGTTATCTCAACTATTTTGCTTTAATTTGTCATGTTTGTGTTTTTCATAAAGAAAATGCAAAATTGCAATTTATCTTGATTTTATACGAATCTGCCTTGATTTAGATTGAATCTTTTAAAATTAATCACGAAAATTTTAATGGTGGTTGTAAGATACAATATTCAAAGCATCGATCAAACACACCATCAAAGACAAATTGACATTTTCATCCTTTCGAAAATGTCGAGAGTAGAAAATCAAATTACTTTGTGTAACATAAGATTTACTGGACGAACTCGTTAACTCCGATGTCACTTATTGATTCTTTAGCATTCTTATACAAGGTTAATTATTTTTCTCTTTGTTTTCCATTTCTAGTCATTTCGATACATTCACCAATACTCAATAGTCTTGTTGAAGCAAATAAATATTGAAAGGTATTTCCCATTACAGTCGAACATGCATTCATCAAGCTCATAAAGGTTTATTTTACCTGGCTTTCTAATCCGATTTAATTCATTTTTTATCAAAGGAATTTCCGATAATTCTTGTGTATTGAAGCTAACATGTTGTATTGGGTTTCTGAAATGGATTTTCTTAGTCATGACTAATTTTTCATGTTTCACCCATCTGCAAAATCTGCCAAGTTATAAAAGTAGGATTAGGGTTTTTTTTTTGCTATGAAAATAAAAATGAGCTTTGTCCGTCAAAACAAAAGCTTAACGTGATGCGTAAATAGCATTTACGACTCAGTATAAAATCTTGATTAATGTGTACACAACCGAACAAAAACATCCTGATTTCTGTTAACACTGATGTACATGGGGCATTGTTTATCGAGTTGATACCTACAAGCCAACAGCTGGGGATAATAAACAATAGACGTGCAGCATATACATCTAAAATATCAAGTGTCAAAATATTGAAAAATGTAATTTTCATATCACAGATTGTGAGATGTAATGTTTCAGTACAAGTTTCACTTCTTTTTATGTTTTATCTCCTTCGTTTCTCGATATCATTTGATTATTTTATTCAATCCTTTCTTCAGTGTAATTCAAAAAGGTCGAATCCCTTCCACCATAGCTGATCGATTTGAAAATCAATTGTTTGCAAATGAGTGTATATTTCTATTGTGTTTTTATTTTTCACTTTTAGATTGAATTATGTGTATTCAGACTAAGTTTTCTTAGTTTTCTTTTACTTATTTATTTTTAATTTAATTTTTTTCCTGAATACTTATTTCTCGAACCCTAAATTTTTAAAGGTACATGTACATTTTCAAATCTAGATAAAATGTAACATCTTTTTGTTATCAGTGTCAAATATAGTCTAACACTCTCTCAGCATCGGAAGCATGTTTAACCTGCAAGTGAAATAAACTTTGCGGTGAGAGATGTTTCATAATACTAGACTGACATAGTTTGAAGAAACATTCAAAACTGACTTCAGATGCGAATCCAGAGATTTTAAAAGAGTTCGTACTAGGCTTTATTTTGCTCACTTTTGTCATAATTTTTTATGAAATTAATAATAGAATAGGGGTTACAATCCAAAGATCCGTCGCTCTACCTGGATGTGTTGACAAACGAGATATTGTTTATGTGGTTATGAATCCCACAGTTACAGCTATCAGTATTGAAGCATTCATTAAGGGTATGAATGTGCATTTCTTCAACACTGTGTTAAAAACAAATAATAGTGCAGGTGACTGGTGAAATTAAAAATAAATAAAATAATTGATCGGATGTGAAGATACACATTAAAAAGATGGCTGATCAGTTGTATGGAATATCTTCCTTTTGTCTTAGTTGTCAACAAGATCTGTTTACATATTCTTTGAGAAAATCTGCTGTTTTCAGTTAGGGACAATACAATCAATATTCCAAGAACATTATTTCCATAGCCTTTCTGTATCCAAAAGGATAGACCTTTTTTTTTATATCAAATTAAGACAATTTGAGTAATTGATCGTTCACCATTTCTTTCGTTAATGTATCTTTATAAAATACCGTTTTTATACCTTGTCTTTTAAGACGGGGCGTTCTATGGTATATTGAAGTCCGTCCGTACGTTGTTCACACTTCGCACATTAACTCAAAAATTCTGCCACCATTTTTTGTGAAATTTTGGTGAATTGTTGCTTTTGATGGAAGTGAGCTCCCTTACGATGTTTATAAATTTCCAAATTTTTCGTATTTGAGGTTTAAAGCCTTTCACTTTTTTTACCACTTATTAGTTGTTGGTACGCTTCTTTCATGGTAGGTTGAAGTCGAATCCTACAATCTAAGAAATATATAGTTCTCATTATTTAGTACCAATCTATGGCACAAAAAGTTAACTTCTACCCCATCAAACATCATTTTATTTCCAGAGGAGTTAGCTAGCCAGAAAAAGCCACAATAATGTCTAAGTGATTCCAGACTACGCTTAATGGTGCTTTATTGTGATTCAGATGTACCTCCTTTTCATCACCACAATACAATAAAAAAAACGATAGTGTGTTGACAAGCATTCCCATATGTTCATACACAACTTGAACATCTGTAATCAAGAGTTTTAAGGATTTATCCTCATTAGAAGATGAAAAAAAAAAGTTTATTTATGCCATTCCATGTTTTTTTGCTTTATGTCAATACTTACCGTCTCTCTTGTATAATTTATCTTTGTGTTCTTCATCAGAAAAGACGAGATAAAGTGAAAGTTACCAAAGTTCAGAAAAAACAAACTATCCTTAACAGAACTTGTGTTTTAGTGCATCATAAATTGTTGACACTGATACACTATAAAGAGATAATACGTAGCCTACAAAGTAAACACAGCCGTAAATTTGTTACGTGGTGTCCGATAAGGACAAGGGTTATGATTTAAAAGTATGAAATACTTGTAGAAATCTTCAGAGTTGGCTAATTGGTAAAGTATGATATTTCATTCGGTTTCATATAGAATACTTTCACCAGCAAAATCTTCGTGTTCATTTTCACAGTTTTTTTTCTTGCTTCAGCAAGTAACATAGTTGTCATCAAGGGAAATTTGGGTATTTAACTGGACCAGATTTAAGAATGAAAATTTAAATGTCTAATTAACAACTTAGGAATTTCATAAGGTAATGGACATTCAATCAAAAAAGACCAACTCTGTTTCCTAAAGTTTGCTATAAAAGTACTCGCTGTAAAAATTATGACTCAGCTGCGTCAGTGTCAAGGCTATTGACCTTCTCTCTCCTGAGACTATTACACATTACACATGGACAATTTAACTATTACCAGTCATTGTATCACTGTAATGTCATTGTCACATTGACAATGTAGTGATCAGTCCGCTTTAAAGGTTTGACTATGATCGAAATCTGCCACAATTAGTTGCTCATTCCAGATTTAATAATACGTTTTTATCCAAGACAAGTCAAGCACTTTGATTCATAGAATATTTTGTTGTTGTTGTGGTTGTTGTCACCCGCGTACGATTGGGACACTGCCAAATCTGTCGAAATAAAACAAACCTATATACTAACTAAAAATTTAGAGAGAGTGACAAAAGTTTACTCGTTTTTTTTAACAATATACACTGTATACGTACAGCTTTCCTCGTTTTTTAAACAGCTGTTCTTACTGTTATTTAGTGCGCTATTTAATTATATACATGGAGAAAAAAGTCCTGGAGAAAAAAAAACTTAGGAAGTAATCGCAAGCCGTGCAAGTTAATATCCTACTAGTAGGCAAAACATACGTATCCTGTACAATCTTTTCATATTCATTTTCAACGTTATTTTTACATGGTTTTTCTTTTAACAAAACGTTAATTTAAACAAGACACAGACGTAAACTGATGCTCAGGTCAAGTACTTTTATCTAGCCTGCTGAAAGTTTCCTTGACTTTTTCGCTTGATTTTTTATGTGTGTGTGCGTGTTTTTAGCAACGAACAAGATGTTTTCAGAGAGATATGAGACTGCTATCTAACATGCTGAGCGATTAATAGAAGTATTTTAGCAATTCATTTTTATTCAACTTAACAGGTCATTTTTTTACTTTTAAAAAATAATTGTACCAACGGATGGTATGTTTGGTATCCCCAAGATTATCTGATGAAATAGAAATAGTGAAAAATTGTAGATAAATGAAACACAAGCTTTCGAACTTGCAAAATCAGATAAACAGAATTTAGAAACAGGGAGAAAATGAACAGATATAGTGCAAAAAAATGGGTGTTTGACAGCGTAATCCTTTTAAATTGTACATATGTAACAGTTGCTGTGTGCATATGTTACAGTTGTTTACATCGATCCACTAGCCATAAAGATACATTTAGCACCCAGGAAATTGACTTATTACTAACGAGACCAATAAAATAAAACATTCCCGTTGCAGTTCATTTTCAATGCTATGCTGGTTATTGACTTCCGAATGTTTAACTTTGTTTACATCATAAATTACATGAGCAAAGTGTGGAGATGTCAATGATGCACCGAACAAAATTAAACCTATGACACAAAATTTGACTACGAGTGAGGTTCCATGATTAGTTGATAAAAGTAAACTATCTTTAATTTCCTTGTAGGTTTTGTTTATTTCTTTCACTTTTTATTGTACTCTGTTGTTCCCTTGAATATTTCTGAATTCCACATACCAATCATGTAAATATTATATCGAAATAAACTGCTTTTATAGGAATATAGATATATATCCTTGCGGTACAGTTTTATAACGATTTACTAATGTTATTGTTTAAAAACTAGAAAAATGTCCCTAAGTCCTAAACGCTTCAAGTATTAAATACAAATTCAAATAAAGTCTGATCACTGTATAAAAGACCTAGTTAGTGCATCTATGTGCTCACAGTTTATTAGTTAGCAATATTGGGTAAATCATAGCAATTATGTTTTTTTTATTAGGATCCAATTTTTAGCAGGCTGTAATTCAATGGTCGTAGAAAACCCAATGGTAAACGAGTTTTTTCGTCAATTTATAATTGCGAAAAATCTCAAATTATCGGAAATATAAGCTAGAAACACTGATATAAGAAAGGAAACAGCTAATTTTCAAATGCTGAAAGATTTTAAATCATCTGTTGACAATATAAACTAACTTAAGGCTACGAAACTTTCGTTTGGTAAAAAATCTAATCATATATTTATATCAAGCCTATCAGATGAAGAAAAATGATAAAATTGGCAAATTATTTCATCATAAAGTGTTGTAGCGTTTAGCAATTTCATTATACTAACAATCAAATAGACGCTATTTAAAAGCTAGATGAAAGGGGTATAACATTTAATATGAACGTTAAATTGCATTTATGATTGCTAAGATTTGATATAATGGGATGATAACACTTGGAAAAAAAATGTTTCTTTAGTGCACTCAAATTTCCTCGACAATAGAAGTCCGAGCGTATTTGAGTGTAACCCTAAAACTAAGTGAAATGACCGTTTTAAAAATGATGTTTCAATACTCTTTATGAACATATGTTTTTTCTCAAATTGTTTTGCTTAACACCATTGTTTCATATTTTGTTTTTAATCAGAGCTAGTCTTTTGAGAAAACTATGCCAATAGCTCTATGGGGAGATGTTTCTGAGACCAGTAAAAATACCTTCGTAACATACACTTAGACTCATGCAAAAAAGATTCATCTTCTTTGCCTGTTAGATAATTATTTTGACACAATTTGGCGTCAAAAATGTTGGCAAAATTTGCGTTATGTCAACACTGACAACTGTAATTTCAGCCAGCTACTTTGAAGACTGATCTGTACAAGAAAATATGCTACAACATAAAGTTGTCATTAGATCGCGTAATTACCGCTATTACAGTGTGCAGAAGGCGAATCTCTGATGGGTCTCGGTTCGTTAAAATATGATTTATTAACTAGCTGTGCGAATTTTGACATTCAAATGCTAAACTCTAGGAATCTACCTGTCTTAAAGTAAGATATGAGAATATATAGATAGAGCGTAGTCTACTACAATAACACACTACTTCACACGAAATGTCCAAGTTCTGTTCATTATTGAGCTGTTTTACTAACACTATCGAATGCATCTCAAGGGCCACCAAAATACCAGGGCACACAAGCCCAAGTAATCTGTAGTAGCTTCGGAAATGTTCTGTCGATAACACGTGCCTCTTTAATCTTATAAATGCCATAAAATTGAAATAATTTAAAAAAAACGTATGCTTTTGCAGTGGCGAAATAGGAAATTCCAATGAGTGATGGGAGGGGTTGACTCGCCTGTAAGGGGTGCGCTCCAATGATCTATACAATCAGCCAATTATTTTGCAAAAACAGGGTCTGGGCCCTCTGAAGACCTTTTGACTCGCCTTTTTTTTTCTTCCCATAAAATTACAGAATGATGGAGGAAATCACGGTTTTATCATATTTACTATTTACTTTTTACAGTAACAGCTTGTGTCTTTCCTGAGGGTATGAGAGGTCGGTGGTTCCAGAGTCGGTATGGAGAACTTGAAATCTCACACAACGAAATAACAAGGAAAGGAACATGTGCTCAGAAGCTTGATAACAGATACCTCCTGTATAATAGGTAATTATATAACATCTACAACTGGTAAAAAACTGTCAACAGTTGATTAAAATAACGGACACTTTTATTGTTGTTTTAACATGGTTATGTAAAATTGCATGTTCATTGTATGGAGTCTACAATAAATGTTTAATTTAAGCCAATATGCTTTGCCACAACTGGATTTTATTATTACAAATTCAATATAAGGTATGCTACATGCATACCATAGAGATATTAAAAGAGACAATCGGTTATTTATAGTCTCAGCCATGGAACTGCAAATTAAAATATTATGTCATAACTCTTTGCCAGGTATGATCTACAATGTAATTTTCTGATGAACTAGTAACTGAACACAAAAAAATCAGATTTATTTGTTGCCATTCGATATAATCTACTTGGCATGATATTTTTGGAAAATATTTCACGGAAACGTAACCTATTGGCCCAGTACGATGGTCTGTTTTGATACATATAAATGATGCATAAACATATTCCCTCTGAAGTGTCAATGAATATTGCAGCTTGACTAATTCATCACATTCTACCGATCAGTGCCTTTGTTTACTTCTCTTTCATTGACAGTTGTAAAATCTTATACGTTGCCATGGTTATATTTTAAAACTTTTTATTTGAAAAAATAATAATCCGACGTAAACATACAAAATAAACATGGCGTATGTATATATAACAGATATATTAACTTTGATATTCTTTACTTTAAAAAGTGTTTTTGATGCCTCACTAAAGGTGAGATTAGGTTTAGTAGACCTCTGTCCGTCCGTCTGTCTATCACACTTACTGAACAAACACTATTCTTTTTGTACAATGATGGCATGCAGATTGAAGACGTGCACCTCTTTTTCTGGAGAAAGATAATGTTTTCCTACATTTTAAGCATGTCAAACTTTGTCATTTTCTGTCCCTTATTTTTTGCAGAGTTCGACATTGTTATGTATGTGTTGTCTTCACGATGTGGCATACAAATATACTACAGTACAAGGAAAGTAAGTATGATAATTCACTTTCTTTAAAATTATTCTTTGCTGTGTACATTCTACCCAACCTCAATTTTGTGATTCTTTAGATATTAATGTATTCAATCCATCAAACGGTGGCCATATATCCATGTAAAATATGGACCGTCCTTTGAAATATTTCAAAATTGTTTAGTGAGATCTTCTGAAAAGATCCCAGTTCCTGGTTATTGGTAGAACTTGTTTTTTACGTGTTGTTTTCTATATGTCTTCCCAAATATATGTTCCTTTAAACTTTATTGCTCGTGTTTCTCGGATTGTTTCGTTAATAAATTTTCGGATATTCTTATTACCATGGTCACCATGGATCTAACTTCCAATCAAATGAAGGTATAACTACTGATGAGGTAGGTTTGGAATATTTAAAAAGAACTTGTAACTTAAGTGTATCAATAAACATGAGTATTTATAGATTATTGTAATGTACTTTTATAGAAATATACATGGATAACTATTTGTTTTCTTGTTTCATATAAGAATCGACGATTTGCAATGCACTTGTCAACATCTGGTCGAAAAAGGACATTTGTAAAAAATAATAGTTATGCTTGGCAATGCTTTCATTGACAACTTGCAACGTTGGATTGTCAATTTTACAGTGCAAACTCAAGTACACATATATAATATACCTAATATAAGTTATATACATGTAATTTGTTGTTTCTAGGCTATTGTTTAGCAGAGAATGATATAAATACAGCATGCAACAGAATTGACGGCGAAGCGCAGTTACACACTGTTGTGAGAGGTTAGTTTGAATAAATACACAAATATCACTCATAATAGTATTGCTAATTCCGATATGCTGTACACGTGTTTTAAGGAGTAACCTATCAACATTAAAACCAAATAGATAAGAAGATGCAAATCTTACAAAGAATTGTAAACAAAAAGTCACCAAAACAAAAAATATCGAAATAGGAAGCCAAACTCAGCATAGAGAAGTTCTACCCAGTACAATACAGGAAAGAAGCATTAGTGTTTATGTTCGTTTCAGGTTTATAATACTAAATATTTCAGTAAATAATGCATGATATCAATAGGGGCAGATATTGTGAATACTCTTAGTGACTTTTTGTTCACAAGCAATCGCAATAACCCAGTGGTTGTTAAAGAGTAAACAAGGGAACCAAGATTTTAGAGGAAATCAAAAGAATATAATCCAGAGACAAACACCAGACATGGAAAACAGACAAACACAACAAAGAACTTAAAGTAACTTAAATAATACATATAATTTCTAGAAATACCCGCCGAGTTGCTCATAAAAAGTCAAGTCCGGGGTATAAAAAAATACCATTCATATAAGTAGTAGAAATTCCGGTATATACATATACTTAAAACTTTCAGTGTCGTGCTTGTCTTTAAGAGAGTATAACAAGGAAGTTGAAATAACAACTAGAAACACAAATGTAACGTTGATGTATTAATATTAAAAAGAAATGTTAAGAAGTAATTTTAAGAAGAAAGTTTTTATTCATTTGTTTTACAGTTTCATCGAGAACAAAAGCCAAGTTTAAACTGGTTGTCTTAATTCTATCAATTCTAAATTATTTATGAATTTCATTCCTGCTTCTGTTATAAATTGTAAAATTTTGACAAAATGAGTCAAACAAAGCGCTGAACACTAAGATGGAATAATAACCTATTATAAAGGCGTTTTCTCACAGCAATATTTCTCTTCTTAAAAAAAACAGATGCATGGAAATAGAAAAATGGATGTTGTTCATATCACTTCTTACTTTCTTTGATATTGTCCATAAATTACGTAAGAATAAAGTAGAATCTTTGATTTCAATGAAATAGAACCTGTTGAAATAAACCCTCAAGGTTTTGACAAACGACGTTTTAAATTTCTACCGATGTTTTGACAGTCTTTGATATTGGATATAAATCAATCATAGCTTTTGCTGTGTGACCTTCTTACATTTTCAAAAAAGTGTAATTCATTTTTGTTTTTAAGTTTCTAGTGTTCCTGTTTCATGTCCATTCCAAGGATATTATTCCTTCAAATATTCCAATAGTACTACACACAACAGACAGTGTTCCTATCCATTGTCAGAGATCAGGGCTTGTGCTGATGATTCCAAGTTTAAATTTATATATCAGAAATGTCCTGGCATGCCTGAGACAAGTTACAAAGGTATAAACTTAAAGCTCTTCTATGGGGTAACATTCCCATATCTCCATTCGCCATGAACCATTCCCTATGTCTCATTCCTGATTCATATTCATTATCGTCCCATGCGTAATAAACACAATTTTTTCATGTAATACAATATTTTTTTCATTAAATATTTATTCAATGTAATTTTTAAACGAGCGCTAAAAATTCGTTCGTATCACCGTGTCGTCGTCGTGGTCGTTGGCGTCTTATAACACTAGTTTATTTATTTACATTTATAATTTTGGCAGGAATTTGTTTATCATCAATGTATGCCATATTAACTTCAATTCCCAAACCCTTGCCCTATTTTCCTTTCTCCATTGCACCATGCTCATGTACGCCATTGCTCCACCCCCATGCCTCAATACCATATTCCCCTTTGCCCGATACCCCATTAAATGATATGTGCCGACACAGCTTACTGAAGGAAAGGCTTATTTGATACACGCAGATAAACCATGTGTTAACAATAACCAAAATACTGTATGCTTATCAAAACTTAACTTGATTGTATGTAAATACACTAAATAAACAGAAACAAACTTTTTGTCTGACCCACTTCATGAAACAAACTTCATCAGTATGACCAAGCAGAATATAAAATTATTTGGGATGTAAACATGTGTTTCTTTTCTTTAATAAAGAATATAGAAAGTATTTATCAAATGAAAATGAGAGTTCATTTAAATGAATGACTATTTCAGTTTTCAGTAATATTAGCAAACTGTTATCTGTTAAAATGACAGTTTTTACCTGCGTCGTTATCGGCGGAAGCTGGTGTGGAAGCTGCTTGCCTAAGTCCGTCCGTCACGCTCAGGTGTTATATACTTGTGTAATCTGTAACTCAAATAGTAAAAAAAAACTCGATGTTATATAAACTTTGCACATTGTTTTTGTGCATATTGAAGATGTTAACTGATATGATGGAGAAATATGACAAATGTTATCCTACATTTAAAGTATTGTCAATGGAGAGACATTTATCCTAACAATATTCGTTGTGGTATCAAAAGTAACACTTTATTATATTTTAATATCCATCTAAAACCTCACGTTAATATCTACTTCAAATATTTTAATGTTTAAATTTAATTTTCAGAATTAGATTTTCAGTGCCTAGCAACATGGGAAAATGGTGAAAAATTCTTGTACGGAAAGTTTTCTAGTCCTCAGTTGACTAGCCGAGAACAACAGTACAGATGTTTTGTACGTATTATAATTATTAATATCTACTATTTACGTAAATATGGTCTCAAGTGTTGCATTGAGTTTCCATGAAAATTACTCGCTATAAGCGGAAATGTCAAAAATATCAATCTTTATAATTCTTTTTTATTGTATGATATGATATTTTGACTAAAACGTGTAGGTAGCTCTTATAATTGTAGTCGCCAGTAAAATCAATAGTTCCAAGAGAACAAATTGAAAAGAACGTATGACTTTTTTTTTAAAGAATGCATTTATAAATGACGACAGGAAAAAAACGTACTGATAAAAGTGAAAAAAGTTACTAACAAACGTAGAAAAATTTGTATTACAATTCGATGCATGATATATTAAATTTGATTTCAACTCAATGTATGCTATTTCAGATGCATAATTTCTTCAGTATGTCAGGAGATATGTCGATATCTGCTGATGCCACGTGTCAAGGACTCCAGAGTCCAACAGTTGGGGTTTCTACAATGAAATTGGACAAAGGTAAAATGATAGGGTTACATATTTGTTACCTGTCTTTCTTAAGCAATTTAAGATAGAGTTTACCTGTCAGGTGCCAATCAACAGCCAGAAGATTATTATTATAACCTGAATCACATTGATCAAGATGGTATCAACTTGCATGTCAGAATGTCTTAACCTCAATAGCTACATTTTTTAACTATTTAGAATTTCGGTTTAATAAAAGAAAAGTGAATGAAATTGTTTCCATAGAAGGTAACCATAATCGCAATTTCGTCATTATATCATAGTAAATGGTAAGACCACCCAAATGGGGTATAATTCGAGTTTCATTCGTAAAGTGTTGTGCAATTTGCTATTTTAGAAACTTAATGCCTCCAATACAAAAGAAATATGCTTGATCAAGTTTTTAGAGAATTTTAATAAACCATTCACAACAACTTTCAATATCATTATATTATTATAAAATAGTCCCCCTAAAAATAACAGTAAGTGTATCCGCACGATAAAGACTGTCCAATACCATTGTGCAACAGCAAATATTTTTCCGTATAACATAGGTTCCGAAGTAAGCATTCGTTTTTATTTCAATTGTGTATTTCATAGGTCTAAAAAAATAAAAGTTCTTTGATCACTTTCATTCTGGGCAAAATCAATTGCTGTGTCAACCATTAATTTTAATTACAATTCATTGCTGTATGAAATGTAAATGTTTCCATACTTGTCCAAATTATTCAGGGTTCGCCATCTGTAGTTGTACAAAGTTGCGGCCTGCGAAGTTTTTTTTATTCCTATGACCAAATAACAAAACCAAAAATGTTTTTTTTATTCGTTTTTTTTTCAGATCCTGATGATTACAGATGGCCATTACCAAGGTGTTCATTTTCAAAATTTTTAATCCACCATAAGCGATGGCGAGACCTTTCTGGTCAATACGAATTTGAGGTGGAGTCACAAATGTTTCGTATCAAAGATATTCATATTAAAGGCAATACAATATACGACGGAGATCAGGAACGATCAGAGACATGGTTGATGTTAAGGTGTATGAACAGAGATACTGACATGCTCAGTGATAAAGTACATCAGTTTATTGTCCATGCTACTGACGACCAATGGTATAAATTTCCATTGTAAATTTATCTTGTTAATAATTCCGAAATAGTTTACCTGTTAAAACTTACGTCTTCTTGCTATGTAATGAAAATCATTTAAATATTTTTTTTTACATTAAAATATAAAATGATACAAGATTTAAATATTTATGGGGAAATTGTACAACTTGACTTGTTTATGTAAAAAAGGCAAATATAGGCTCGAATTTGATTCCTAATATTACTTACTTATCCGAGTCATGTCACCTATACGTTTTGGAGAAGCCGTCATAAGTTGGTAAAACTTGTGTCCTATCCCGTTGTGAAGTTAACATATGAAATTATTGTAAACTATATAGGAAAAACAGGTATTGTGTCTCTTCACTTACTTTGCTCATTGTGTTTTTGTATTTTACATCACAGTATATCAAAGTATAGATGTGTTAGGATGACAAAACGTCATAGCAAAGTCGTCGAATTAAAAATAGGTTAGTATTGAGATCAAAACTTTAAATATTTTTTTCATTTCTTCGAAAGAGTAAAGATATATGTATTTGTCATTGTTAATTATACAATTGCTTCCTAGTGCTACTGAACATTTCAAAGGAAAAACATTTTGTAAATATTTCAAAAGCATTTTTCTTCTGCAAAAGATAATTAGTCAAATGTTCTTTAAATAAATGATTGTATAATTGTTTTACCAGGTGAGGCGGTTGATGAAGATTACGATGCCTGTAGAAGTGATCATTTCACAACTGGATTGAAGTTTATAATTATACGTAAGTTTATCACAGGGTTAATTAGTGCCTTTTAGTATATTAGAATTGCAATGGTGTATAGCAATGTCAGTTTTGTACTCATTAACTTAGTCCTACATCGTTAAATGACGTAAGCAGTCGGTTCAACATTTCTTAGATGATTTTAACAAAACGATGTTGTGTACATTGTTACAAGATAAAAAATATACCATATCCGATTCCATGTAGCATAACATTATAGCAACATATACATCTGTCTCGAGTTTCAGTGTCAAATTGATAGCATACACATTTTGTGATGCAATAAAATATAATAGTTGGTGAGCCATCCCATATCATACCAAATGAAGTATGTATTTGACTAATCTTTGGTTTTGTTTCTGATGGAATTTTTGTTCGTTACTTCCAGAAAAACACAATCATGTGAAGTTTACGTCGTGTCCACTATCAGGATCATATAAATATGCTGATAAATCCTCTGATTGCCATGGCCAGTTTATAATCGGCTGTAGAGTCCGAGATGAAATAGAGATACAAAATTATTGTCCAAGAACAAGCAGGAGATCTGGTAGGTTTCTATTAATCAAAGCAGGTGATCTGGTAGGTTCATGCTAAATAAAGCAGGTGATCTGATTGGTTCATGCTTAACAAAGCGGGTGATATGGTAGGTTCATACTAAATAAAGCAAGTGATCTGGTAGGTTCAACAATAGTATACAACATATTAATAAGTAGATATCTAAAGCAGACTATATTCCTCTGAGCCTTACTTGCCGGAGCTTACGTTTATTCTTCTATTTACTTACTAGGTCATTTCAAATTCATTCATAATATTTACTTTTCTTTAAAAGTTATTTTATACACTCGCTCGAAAGAAGGGGTATGCTGCTCTACACATGTTTGTCCTTATTTTATTTCTTTCAGTCGATATATATCAATGTTTAGTAAGTTGGACAGAAGGAAGTACGAAGTATGTTGTTACACACCATCCAGGAAATAACAGAAACCCGGCAAAATGTCTCGTAAGTGTTTATTTACTTATACCAAAACAGTGATTAGTTGATATAAACGATTAAAACAACTTAACTACTTCTCTGTCTAAGAATCATTCAAAAAGAGTATAATGCGTGACACATTAAAAAACTGCTGAGATTGTATTGCATCATCCAAGTATTTATACCTTATAAACTCCAGAAATAACCATAAAAGTGTTAGTAAAGTTTGCCTTTTTAAGATATCTACAAATCAAATTTAGTTGAAATGCACTTTTTCCCTGTAAAAGCTTTCAAAATAATGTCTATGTCTCAGGTGCTTCAGGATAAATTTAAATTGCTTTTCAGTTGTTTTTTTATGTTTTGAATATATTTAAGGCGAATTGAGTATTATGATGTGTCACCAATTGCCTAATTCTTGCACAGAATGGTACTTAATAGATGAAGACAGTTGCAATTTTTTCGTGTCACCTTTAATGTTTGATTAATTTTGCCTATTACAAACTTCTTAAAAAATGCTATGTAGATAAAAATGATATGATACCAATGGTTATGTGTACTTCTTTGAAAAAAAATTACAGTTAAAAAAGACCATTACCTCTTACAAATTACTTCTTTGAAAGAAGAATGTTAAAAAGAATATTAAAAAAGTACAAAGCAGAAAAGTATTAAAAAACAACAATTTAACAAACATAGCACTTTGAATAAACTGTAGTTTCCTTCGTCGCGTATATCTCAGCTCCAATTGAATGTATTTATTTAGTGTGTTGCTTCGTGTAGATATCGTTATTTGCTATTCAGTCTTTTCTTTTGACTATATTCCATTTGATTACTGCCTAGAATTTATTAGTTAGATAATTAAGGTCTTCCCAATATTGGAAAGACATTATTTTGTTATTACCTATTCTCTATGGTTGCCAAAGGACGAACTGGTTTCAAATATGGCCTATGGCTTCATATAGATGAGTCATACAATTGGTTTCTGTCCGATTTAAAACTCATGAACCTAACACGACAACGTGTGCATCATCATATCAGAATTATTTCTTTTTTTTTAATCTGGGTCAAGACTAAAAAGTCATTATATTCAATTTATTTTTCTGTAGGTTTACAAAGAAAATTCTGAAGGAATTGATGTCCACGAGGATGAATATTGCAATGACAGAATGTCTGTCATTACCAGCAGAAAAATTAATTTTGCTTTGTTCAAGCCTGCAGGTACTTGTTAATTATCAAGATAATTGTTTTAAGAGTAAATAGTTAGAATAACGATCTTATGATGAAAATTGGTAGTTATTGTATTGAACAACTTGGTTTTTTTTCTAAAAAAAATCTATAATAATGATTTTTTAAGTTCTTTATTTTCATGTGAAACAGATGAACATATTTTGAAATCAATAAAAAAAATCACGAACATGGGAAATCACCATTTTTCATGTTGTACTAAGTCTTATTCAGAAAATCATCGAATGGTTTAAAATTACTTCCCTGTCCTAAAGATTTTTTTGTTCTGTGTTAGTTAAACTTATATCCGATGCTTGGAATATATGATTTGTTGGTAAATTATTGGATTTCCCTAAAAATGTGGTTTATGGATTTTTTTTTTAATATACTAGTATCTATCAATTAAAACAAGCATTATGGCAAACTTAAACAAGTTTCTTGTAAAACGAATGGTTATTTATTTATTTCTCTATAAGATTGTGTTGCCTTGTATTAGACTTTTATTTCGTTCATCGATACCGAAATACGATTTCTCGTTAAATGCTTAGATTCCTCTCAAAAAGATTCTGTACTGGTGAAACAGTGTTTGAAATGACTGTTATGATGACGATGATTAAAACCTACCTGAATTCTAGTATATACTGGAGCCACCAATGTAGTGCTCTATACATGCCTTAAAATTAACGATGTTTTAGTTAATGAACAAAACTTTTAGTTGCGTATGAAACTTGAACAAAATTCTCCTTCCGTTTATGGGATATACGTTTCTAAACTGCAATTATTTTTAAAGTGTATACTGTAAGAAATATCCATATTATATTAATGCTGCTCTGATTCTAAACAGTTTTCAAATTTGTGTGTGTGAGTTTTTTTCGTTGATCAAACCACAACTTAGAAATCCGTTCATGCGCCTGCCACGCTCTAATGTTGTAAACGCTCGTATTCCCAAATTTCCTAAAGGCTTTGGATATAACTTATGCTGATAATGAAAATGTTCGACGGAATTTACTCCGGAGTCCACTAAAACTTCAATTGCATTTTTTATAGATGACTGCAGTAGGTTTTTGCCTCCTGGACGTAATTCTGACTCAAGTAACAATGCATCAGGTGGAAGCACTAACCATAATTCAGGTGCTAGTGGCATCATTGACGCTGGATCCAACATCAGTGCTAAAAACACATTTAATCGTGTGCTTTTCTTCTTGACTTTTGTGTGTATGTTGTTACAGTACCATAGTTGATAAAGGTTATGTTTCATTAAGTGCTCAAGTGCTTTTGTACAGAGTAACAGTAGATCTAGAGTTTGATAATTCTAGAGTTCTAGTTGCCATGGAACAAATGTAGAATCTTATTATGACAAATCAGGGTACACATCGTGAGGTATGTTTGACCTGTTTTTAAGGTCCTGTGATATTTACATTTACTCCCATAGTCCCTTATTTTTTGTGGTGCTACTTGTACATTATATTGTTTTGCCGTTACATCTTTGTTTTTATCCACAACGAAAGACGAAAGTTTCAAGATGTTTGGTTTGCTACACTCATTGACACCGAAATACTAGTCCTATCTGTTCGTCTTTAATGCTCATATTTTCGTTACATTCGTATCTTTTGTAATCATTTGTCATTACCTTGTTGTAAAGTTCTTAAGTCTTTTTGTATGGTATGAAATACGTTTCTGCAAATTTATAGATTAGTCTAGATGTCATCCACATTTTACATACCCATACTTTCTGTTTGTGTTATTGTGCGTCTCTTTGATAGCACAGTTATTATTAATCTATAATATAAACCAGTAGTTGTGCTTCATAGATATAAGTATTTGTTGACGTGTGATGGACACGGTTTTGTGCAATATAGTATGGACAGGGCGCATCTAACATTTAAAATACTCAAAAACAGTGGATACATGCATATCTCCAGAACTAACTGAGTCACTGTCTTATTCATTCATTTGTTCATTCCTTCATTCATTTAAGGTATATGTTCATTCTCAGAAGGCGAAGGTCTTGATTTTATACTTGAATGGCTGGCAGTAATTCTTTTAGTCTAATGTTTATGATTATTGTATTTATATTTTCATTTTAGATTTGCATTTAGGCGTCGAAGGCTGTTATTGTTTATGGAAATCTTTACCTTTGACAATTAGATAAACATGTAATAAACCAGAATGGATAGGTATTTCGCTAATTCTTTTGCGCATTTAGTTTTATCACATGACATGACACATGTAAATAATATTCCGATCACAATATTTAACCATACAAACAACTTTGTTAGCAACAATGATTTGTATGATATCTGTCATTCCAATTTTTCTATCAATATTTGAAATGTTTTGTGTAGTTTTATCCTGCATTTTTTTTATAAATAAGGTGAGAAAAAAATGTGAATGAATGTAAAACGTAAAATATGTTTGTTACCAGTTATGTAATTAGTACAGTGCAGGACCTACCCTTAATAGTTACAGTGTATAATGTATGCCAAGATTGTTAACGCTTTATGCTTAAATATCCGGCGCATGAGGATAAAAATTTCCTTGATTAAAATACAACATAAAATAAAAGACTTGTTACGAAAAGTCCTTATGCCTGCAAAAGCTACATAGATACTAATATACAGGAACTGTTGAGACGGCCATATCGATGACTTGCCATTTGTTTTGTGTTTATGATTTTTATACTGACGAATGTTTTTGCCATTATTTTATATATGAAGAAGCTTGTAAAGGGTAATTGATATGTGTATGATATTGTACTTAGTTTTATATCAAAGTTAAATATCCTGTTTTTTGTTGAACATTTTTTTTAAATAAAGCCGATAATTAATAAATAAATAAATCTATATAATGTTTGAAGATTTGTAACATATCCCTGGATTCACTATTTAGTTTTAAAACAACCTATTGGTCGTTGACCCAAGTCTACCACTACAACTGTCTTTTATGATAAACTGTCTGACTAACGATGACAGCAGATCTAGCTGCTAAAAACCCCCACCCGTCTGCCCGTCCGTCTTTCATGCTTAGGGGTACATTATTTACTTAATTTGTATCACAAAAAAAAAACATTGAACCAAAATCATTCAAATTTTGTACAGTTTTTACAGACGTAAATTTGTACAAATCAGATGGAGAAATTGGATTATTTTAGTTTGTAAAATAAGCCATTTTTACTCTTCTATGTTCCCTCTAGTGCATTGTTATTGATAATATACTGCAACGAAAAGTTGAGATGATACAAAAAACTGGTACCTCCCTTCCCACTCCCACATTTGAACTTTTGACCTACAAATTTCATTTAATCAAAACCTTAGATAGGAGGTATGCAATTGGAATATGTAACAAAGATGATTAAATTCCAATTAGTGGTGTAAGGGTAGTAATGGATACAAGATAATTACAAAATGATCATATTTTGCTACGTGTAATCTTCAACTGTATTTGGATCAAATTCTAAGATAAGAGTTGCAAAATGAGTATATGTAATAAATAAATATGAAAGTTTCGTTCATTTCCATACAGTGGTTAAGGAGGAGTAATGGATAAGATATGGGTAGCCTGTGCCCCCATTTCTTAGATGAAAAAAGTCCTTATTTTGCTATATGAAATCTCCAAATTGATTTTGCTCGTAATCTGAAATTGGAGAAGCACAATGGGAGTATATAATACAGTTTCCGTACAATTCTTTCGGTACTGTAGGAGGAGTAATGGGTAAGAGATTGGTAATTCCGTGTCATCATATTCATCAATAACAAAATCGACTGATTACAGTCGAAATGAGATGTGGACACCCCTACTACTATATTCTTTTACTTTGCAGTTAGGTGTATAAATATTAAAAACATCGACTTTTGATTCGACTTCACACTGGCTACTTCAAAACTTGAAATTACGACAAAGAGTTATTTTCAGTCAGTGACACTCTATTATTTGTACATACACGGTCAATGCCTTTTTATTGCTCATGCAGACGGTATTTGAATGAAATTTGATAACGTTTTTTTACTTCGTATATATTTATGTATCATAACCATCATTTGTCTTGTCTGACAAACATCTGTTCTAATAATGGGTTACTACTGCGCAACTGACCGAATGTAGTTCTTCCTGCTGAAAACCATCATCTGCTTCAATAACGGCAAATTTATCGAAGCATCATAATAAAAAGAAAACTCAGACATCAAAATTCACGTACATGGCCAAATGTGAAATAAAGAAAAAGAAACGATTTACAAATGAAATGTAAACCCCAGAATAATACACAAATTCATTTGAAGATTGAAGACAAGGAAAAACAAGGCAGTGTGCGAAAAAAAAAAGAAGAAAATAATGAAAGCTCTTGTTATATGAACTCCGACAAAACCCAGGAGTGAAGTTAAAACACACCACTAGAGTCAATTGAAGAATCCGGTTGCTCAATTATTTTTGTGTCTTTGTACATGTTATTTTGGTTTTATCATGTTCTTTTTGTGTGTTTCTGATTTCCTGTCTTTATCCTTGGATTATATTCTTTTGTTATTCGCTAAAATCTTGATTCTATTCATTCATAATTACACTCCTAGATGCAAATCTAAAACAGAAGACAGCCACGCCTAAAATAAAATTCCTTGATACAAATGTAAAACAGAGGGTGCCACACCTAAACATTACATTTAACAAATAACCTTTATGTAAAAACTTTAAAAAAAAACTGGCCTTGAAACATAAAGCTAAAATAAATTTCTGTCCATGAACATTTCGATTTGCTTTTCTTCAATAAAATTAACGTATCGCACAAGTCTACTTTTCCACTAGAGATTTAATAAAGAGTCAAGCAACAAGCTTTAAATGATCAACATATTCTAATAATCACTGTTAATGAACCTCTGTAAAACTCCAGTAATTCTAATTACAAAAAGACATTTTTCTATCACGTCGAGCTGGGTATAGGCTTCATTATAACTTAATGACAAGAAGACTAACAAAAATAATTGCGGTCCATCTTTATCCGAACTTGTTTGGCTTTTTGCCAGCTGTGACCGCGAAAGAAAGGAAATGATCAATTTGTGACTTTTTTTTAAGAGGAAATGGGTTTTATGTTAATGGGGAAATTCAATAATTAAAGGCAACTGGACACAAATGTTGTTGTTATGCTAAAAAAGCAGAAGTAATTCAACACGGACATTCTATTTTTATGCATTTCAGTATGAATCCACGTTAACATATTATTCATATTGGAGTGAATTTTTCCGCTGTACTATTGTGCAATTCGCTCATTCACTGTTTAAGAGGGTCGATATATCCGTAATATCAAATATTAGTATATCTCTCTCAATTTTTATACATTGAGAAGACTCGTATATGTCTTGGGCAGTATTTCACATTGAACTGGCTAAATAAATTGCATGAATTGATGAAAAAATGAAACAAATGTTCAGATGAAAAATACAATATAAGGGTCTGGCGGATTCATGCTTCAGGGCTGGTGTTGCTAATGAACTCATTAGCCCGTTATGCCTTATTCTTTTACTATTAAAAATGTTACATTAACAACATGGTGAGGGCAATTAAGTTAATAGAGTTTTTCTTAATTAAAATGTGTGCCACCAGATGCTCAAAATTGGCAGTTTTAAGCGAACTAAATATATTATTTTATTTCATGATCGTTGTGTATAATTTACAGTCTTAAATCAACAGAGCCAACAAAATATTTGGTAAATTGAATCAGTGGGTTATATATTCTGCATCCTTTTCTTACATATTTATTGTAATTTTGCATAAAGGTTTGTCTAGAAATTTGTTGAATATAACTCCCTTTTTGAAACTTTTCAGTGGTTTTGTTACCTTTATGATGTAATGATTTATCTTATTGGTAAACAAATAACCATATTTAAAGTAGCCTGAGGTCTTTTTCCTATTTTGTATAAAAAATTAGTCTTTATCTTACAAAGTCAATCCGAACAAAGTCATTTCGTATCTTGCTCATTTCCTTCCTGAAATGACCACCAAGGACACCGAATACAGACATCACCCCTGGCAGTGTTCCATTTAAGACACTTTTGTTCACAGTAAATTGGTCTGATATATCCATTTTCTATATCCAAAATATTATCAGTTTTAGGAACGGTCAGTTGTGATCATAGGGTCCAGAATATCAAATTGTGATCTACCGCAAATCCTTCCTGAACTGAAATTTGGACCAATCAAATCACTTAAAATTGAAAATTTGAAGAAAAACTCAAATATTTGAGGCAAATATTTTTTTTTGACATTTTATATGAAATGTAGACCAGATCATCATCCTTCTCATACTTGTAGACTTTCGGTGTGTATCTGACCATGCTTTAAATTCTATGAGGAGTCTTTGCAGCCGATAGCGTTGTCTGCAAATACAAATATTTATTTTATATTTTGGTAATACAATAGTGTAGGGGGTAGGTAAAGATCTTCTTATTCTGATTCAATGCGAAGCTATTTTGACTACTTACTTAAAAGTCTATTCGTATATTTGTATTTAACAAAAGTTGAGGGTCATATAACACGAAGAACTTTTATGAACCAAAGCGTAGCAGAGGTGTCACAAAAATCAAAATTTTTGGGTCTAAACGTTTCTTTTGCTCTTAGCAAACTAATCACAAACGTTGGTATTCCTTGTTCAAAATAACTGTGCATTTAAAATACTCGTGTACTTGTTGAGTATCATTATAATATGGGGACTTTCGGACTTTTATAATGTTTACTCATTAAGTAGCAGTCTATTTAAAAATTAGACAGGATGTGATTCGTGTATGTCAAAAACCAGACAAGAAGTGATTCATGCATGTCAAAAATCAGACAGGAAGTGTTTCGTGCAAGTCAAAATTCAGACAGGAAGTGATCCGTGCATGTCAAAAAACCCACCGAATTTAGTTTTATTTCTTATTCAAAACAGTTATAGACCACATACAATGTAACCAGCCTCAGTTTTTAGTTTTGTGTGGCGCTTTTAGAATAAAATCCATACTGATTGTACATAAAGTGAGCAGTTATCGTTATCTTCTTGAATTTGTTTCATTTGGTAGATTATAGTGGGAGGTAAAGGTGTAATTTTCTCAAAGGTACTGGTCTTAATACAGAAAGGACTGATATATAAGGACATATATAGACCAAAAAAAGCATCGTTTGTTCCCCGAGTTTTCTACACCATGAATCACCTTACCATTGGCATTGTCTGAATTTTATATGGACTCGTACTTCATATTAATGTTGAAAAGGTGTTAACATTCGTTTAAGCATTGCAAACCAGGAAGAGATATATGAAACAACAAATCATTAGTAGTCTGGTATATGATGAAGCCAAAGGTAGTGTAAAAACATCATATTTAATTACATACACATTACAATTCAAATTAAAGGGATGCAATGAAACCTTTCAATTGAAAAAAGATTGTCTGGATAAATTGATGTTTTAAAGATGGGAGATTCATCAGGCTTTTGTACTCAAAACCAAAAAAACCTCGTTGGTTGATTTCATATATGAAATAAATACCAGACGAAACAATTGGTCACTTTGTTTTTCATTACTTTACTTCTCTTATCCCTTGATCTACTTTGGTTGGTCAAATTATTCAGTGATGTAGCAGACCCCTTTTAAATCACTAGTTTTATTTCATTTTATTTTGTTTTTTTTTAGGAACGGTACAATTTTCTGTATATGTATGGTACAGATAATTTAATTTTATCAGTAAATTTAATTTCGTTATTCTTATATATATATATGCATATATTTTTACCGTTTTTGTTTGTCACATTTGTAGATATTTTAACGTAAAAATACTAAAAACTCATCGTTAAAATTCCTAAACATAATGATTAAAGGTCGTGATAGCCTTTAAACTTAGCATGTGCAACTACTGAGTATACAGTACAAGTAACATTTTCTAAATATATATACATAGAAAACGTGAAATACAAGTAAGTACATAGAATATAATCAATTGTCTTGAATCCATACTGGATGTTAAATTGCAACAAAAGCTTTTTTTCAATCTATTTTTGCGTTTGAGCAGCCAAAAATAAAATCATTTGAGACAATATACTGCAGAAGCACAAACAATCACGATTGTTTGACGTAAGCTTTGTTACAAACGTCGATATTATCTCTATGTTGCTACACGTTATGTGTTACTAGTACAATGTCAAACATAAGCAGTTGTTATATTTATAAGATACAGCGAAACCTGTCTAAACCAATCCCCTTTAAACTACGGTTTGGTTAAGACAGGTGTTCGATTTACTCAGGTTCAAAATAGATTAAAGCTAATACGAAGGGATAAAAATAAGTGTCTGGTGTATACATGTTTTCTGTTTTCCTAGGGTTTGGTAGTATACAGATATCACTGTATTTATACACAATTTGAAGTAGGTACATTTTTTTCTTTATAAAAACAATTAGCCATACTGGTACTAAAGTATTGTAAGACAAATTAAGCCATCAAATAAGAGAAGCGCAGAAAAAAGATTTTTTTTTTCAAAAGCAAAAAATCGCATGAAAGAAGATAAAAGACCATATTCAAAATCACCTAAAGGAAGATATAAAAGACCTTATTTCAATCTGGCACGTATCTGGCCATTTCGATGTTTTCCTCATAGAGCATTTTTGTTCAGTTATTAAAAAAAGTTTCTTTTAGTTTCTTTATATCTAAAGAAAAAGTCGTGTTCATACATGGCTTACTCTGAAGTTGTCGACATATGAACTATAATTGTTTTTCTAATGCCTGCACAAACATACCAATTTTTAGAACATAATACTTTAGTATCAAAAAGAGTTGCAGCTCCACAAAATTTTGCAGCATTGGTTTGTCAAAGATGTTAAAAACTTGATTTGAATTTTCTACAGTTACCATTAGGAACTTTTGGTTCAGAGTATGTTTCCTCTTCAAAGGAATTGATAATTGGATGACAAAATCGTAGTAACCATTTCTAGTATGAATGACTCACTGGCCCTTTTCAACAAGACAATAAACCAGTCTCGTTTTCAGTTTCTTTTAAGGATTCTTGATAATTGGAAATTATTTGACAATTGAATTTGATATCATAGTACAGAGATTTTGTTGGTTTCATACCATATCTGCTTATGATGCGAACTTTCCTTTTTGTCTTTTTAAATCGCAAAATTAGGAATGATCTGATTATAAAATTTGTTGTATATTTGAAAGGACATTGACATTTGGTTAAAGTAATGTAATTGCTAATTTTTTGTATCTTTTTTTTACTATTTTCTTTTCTCAATTGAAGGTTTGCACTTCCAATATTTCATTTAACAACACTTAATAAATTTGCGAGGTGCCCAAAACTAGAGGCAATGGAAACAGCATCAGAAAAACATATCTTGAACGCAAAGCGAAAAAAATGGTTCTAGTCTTCATATTTAATTGTTAAAGGTCAAGGAAATATTCCAGTTTTATTTCAAATACATTTTTCATATCTCTTTAGCATATCAAAGCATAATTTTACTACACTGTATCTTTTTTCCAGCTTACTACGAAAATATTTACTGCTTTTGAATATTTCACGACAAAAAACCCTCGAAACTTAAACTTTATAAAATGGAGATAATGATCCAGGGCAGACTACACCAAGAAAACAGACAGACCACCATAATAATACAGATGAACAAAGTATGAATACACAGATAAACTAAAAAATAAATGACGAACCCGCAGTCCACTAAAAAGTGAGTGTGGACCAGTTGCACCGGTATGGTAAGCATTCTCTACGTTTTAGAAACATCTACTGAGTTACTGATATGTCAAATCCGATTCAAAACTACGACATTGTGAATGAAACTGTTGTAATCGTGAAATTATCACATCATAAGGATCAACTCGTTCAAGATGTCGGCCATATTTTTTTTGAAAGAGTAATCAAGGGAACCAAGATTCTAGAGGAAATCAAAAGAATGTAATCAAGGGACAAAGATAAAGCATGGCAAGTGGGAGCATGGACCAGGTGCACCGGTAGGGTAAGCGTCCTCTGCTTTTCTAGAAACACCACCGAGTTGCTCATAAAAGTCATGGCCAGGATAGACGAAAGACGAAAAGAAAACTATGACACTTTGAACAAATCAGTTTTCATTGTGCAGATGGATACACCGTAACGATCCACGAGTTCTTGAAATGGTTAGCAGCATAACCACGTCCTTATTACTTATTTGTTAATAGGATTAAGTTATTTTATGTCATCTCGATTGAAAACCCTAAAATATAACGTTAATAAATATCGTTTTCTTGTGTGTAGATCTGCCGTAAATAAAGGTCTATGGCTATGGTCATGAGGCAGCTTCATGTTTGTTTATTTGTTACTTTTTTCTTATTTATTTGAGTATCTTAATGTCTTCCTAACTACTCAATATTCCTACTTACCAACATCATATTATCATGTTTATTCTCGATACGTATGGTTGATTAGCCTTGATGGAATACCGACTTAATTTTCTGAAATTGGTTTTCTTTATTTTATAAATACATGTCTACGGGAGGCGACCTTGGTGTATGTTCCAATCAGTTTCCGTCATGAATGAAAAACTAAAATTGATGAGACATTATTTTCTCTGCCCTTTCCTTAATGAAATTTCATAACTTGGTTTCATAACTGGCGACGCAGACAAGTAAAAATCTTTTGTAAAAGTACATTATTTTTTAGCATATCAGAAAAACAAACTGCTTTTATAAGCATTATGTTATTAAAAATTGTTGATATTTGGCCAATTCAACAAACAAATTTATGAAATTACTCTAACTTGCCGTTATGAATGCACTACAAAACATTGAGTTGAGACGTTAAATTAAAATCACAGTTTTCCACGCAATAGAGAATAATACAGAATTGAATGAATTGTAAGAAAATTCATGCCATTTAAATAGAATGGAAAGCCATCATATAAAGTAATAATTATGGGTTGTATTTTATAGACACTGCAATTAAATATCTGTGACAAAAATGCAGCTGATGCTTTACAGAACAATTCGTCTTTAACGAACTTAATTTGGTGATTCAAGATTTGATGTGAATGATGGCTGAGTTGACAGACACCTCATCAGTTCAGAAGTATAGCACATTTTTTGGACTTTAAGACGATAGGGATCGATCTAATTCACCGTGAAATAATTTGTCATTCTGTTTTCTATAATAGATGGTATGTTGGTCGCTGAGATTTCTATGAAGTTCTAAATTCAATTTGGGATTCACCCACACGAGCAACAGTTCAGATTTGTTGCATCTACTTATACCCCTCATTGTCTAGATATTTTACGTCTTTATCTTGTCGATGAAACATTGGGTATTATATCAGTAAACATGACAAGTATATTGTTCAGAATTCTGCTTTTTACTGTAAAGAAAATAGTATTAATTGGACGGTATTAAAAGTGGCTCATTCTTCATTATTCTATACAGGGAGCTGGTAAATCCTATCAAGTGATAATAAATTTTATACACGTCTCTATGACAGTATGACTGACAGACTTAATTGAATTTATATCAGATTCCAACATACAAAATCTTTCTTAGAAATAGATGTTAAGATAGGATTTGAAGCTGTTGGTATGAACAATGAAAAGGATCTATTCGTAATCCAGCGATGTAGAAAACATGAAGTGAATTCAAAATCATAAGCCGGATAAATCTGCAATAAATCTATCTGACTCTATCAGCTTTGACAAAGAACTTGCCAATGATTTAATTATCAGTACCTTACAGGAAATCATACTCATCCTACGTATACACAAGGAAATATCACTACTTGTTGAACACGCACAAAACAATCACATTCAATGCATATGCATCAAATCAGAGATAAATGACCATACCATACATGCGTGTGGGTAGCTTTTACGTTCGTCCATGACAAACAACTATTTTAGAAACTAACAGTCAATAATTATTAACTAACTCGTCAATAGAATTGAACACATACTTTTATCTCGAGGAATGTTTTAGTATTCCATGCGACATTTATTGTTCATCAGCTCATTAAAAATTAACAAGAGAAATTCTATAACTACAGAACACAGAAAGTAAAGAGGATGTCCATGTAGGACCAGGCAGTGGTTTGCACTTGACATTTTTTTTTTCATCAAATTCATATTACGAATACATCCTTCCTCAAAGTTCAGTGTTGGATTTTGATCAACTGCAACGATTAAAGTTAAGTAAATTAGATAAAAAAACAATAAAATGCATTGAATAACGGAGATAATCCTTTCATTCTGTGCAAAATTTATTTGTTTTGTTATAGAACTTTAAAATCGTTTTTTGAGTCATCCTTTCTTGAACTGACATACAATTGATATAAACATTAAATTTTAAAAAAAATCAGTGGAATAAAATTTACCAGGTGTCAACCATAAATAAGATCCCCCTGCAAAAAGAAGACTCCAACACTAAAAGTGCTTCAAGTTTTTGTTGCATTTTAGCAAATTTCTAATTACCTTCCTGGTATTACTCTAATAGTTTTTTTTTCTCGAACGTATCATTTCCGCTCCAAGGATTCATAATCCTACATTTTATATTTCATCCTTCCTGTGGTAAGGTGATAAAAGTTCACCAATTAATTAAAGCGTGATATGTAGTTTTAATGTAATGGTTGGGCAAATTACCAATGAAAAATTACTTAGAACGGTTAATGCTTTATTTCGATTTAAAGTAGGTGTATTTCCGCTTTTCATAGGATCTGCAAGATCTTTGCATGGACAGCCTCTGAAAAAAAAACAACTCTGTTACTTCTTGTCTTCTACTGAGATTATTAAAATCAATATATTTAAAAAGAGTAATAAAGAGTAAATGTTAAATATGTCAAATTTAAATTTGGAAACCATGTTTTCGCGTGTTTCATCTATTGCAAAAGACATATCTTAAAAAGCATTCCTTTCGTACGCATGCGTGGTAACTTTAACATTTAAGTTACCAATTTAGATATTTTAGATTGCCACCAAGAATGCGCAACTAGAATGAATGTTCTTTCTTCTTACACTAATAGTGCTCTGATTTTTTGTTGCTTTTGTTGCATTTTATCAAATGTTATTGTGTTGTATTAATTGAGCTTATTAATTTCTTGTTTTCACTACCTTTGAGTACTTTACTTTTTCTTGGTTTATTGTCATTTGGTAATTTTCAAATGTGTTATGTGAAAATAAAATCACAGCTTATAATATATAGGAACATAGATATCTGCATTTGCCACAGAGTTCGAGTGAAAATTTGTGAAAACTAGAAAACTATGCTAAAATGGTTAAAATTCAAGTAATTAATCCGTCAAGGAATGATGTCAAATGATGTCATAAGATGGCATTGTAAAAAGGGGGCGTTATGTCACCAACTGGACGGGATATTACTAAATAAGTTAATGCAGTGCAGATGAAAGACTATGATATTTCAATCGCAATGGCTTGAAACACCTCATTATAGCTCTCTTTTATTCTTGATCTAATTTTCGTAAAAAGTAAAATAAATTTTATATTAAATATCTTATTACCATCTGCTTTATTATTGCAAAGATGTTAAAAGTGTCGTCTTCTTTTGCATGTTTTATTACTAAAGATGTTCCAACATTACAAATTTCTTAATTAGCTGACCATATGTGCAGACCGGAACGTTGGGTAAGGAGGTAGACCTAGAGTAAGGGACATAACTCATAAAATCAGTGATATGTTTGCATCATATTCAATTTCACCAAAGCTTCTCAAGCTTTTGTTTGAAGCAGAATAAAATGAATCCACATTAACTAGATGCTTACATAAGATTGATGTAAAATGCTGAATATAAACGTTCCAATGATTTTTAAGAGTTGTGTCCCTTACCCTATGTCTACCTGCTTAAGTGCAAATTAATATAGGACAAAGCGAACAACATACAGGAAAGGTTCGCAAGTAACAGCAAGTTATATAGTTGACCTGAGTTAAATATTATAGAGTTAGTCTTCCGTGTTAAATAACTTACAAAGAGCTGAGAAAAAATAATTCAAACATAAATTAAAATATCTACGAATTGACAGGTCTAAGTATCCTTGTTAATTGTGTAATGCATTAAATCAGATATTTCATCATGTAATGGTCATTCAATCTCTATACCCTGAAGTTAATATAATCTATCGCTATAAAAAATAAAATAATACACACAAAGTACCAAAAGTAATTGAACAAATCGGACTCCACTAAAACAGGGAGTATGGAATAGGTGCACCGGTAGTGTAAATGTCCTCCGTTTTTTCTAGAGATATAGTAGTAAACTCTCAGCTAATTTTTAATTTGTACAGTTAACTTCTTTCAAATTCTTAAATAAGGCTAAAACCCACTGCCCCATTAAATATGAATATATTTCTGAGTCTACTCAAAAGGGTATAAAGAATATTTCGCTCTCTTAAATACCCCACTTGGTAAGAAATGACTGTTCTCTTTCGTGTGTACAATATGGATTCTTATGCTCGAGATTTTAAAAATCTAACACGTACTCTATTATTTTTTTCTTAAACATATCATTTCCGCTCCATGGATCCAGAATCCTACATTTTATATTTCATCCTTCCTGTAGTAAGGTGATAAAAGTTCACCAATTAATTAAAGTGTGATATGTAGTCTTAATGTAATGGTTGGGCAAATTACAAATGAAAAGTTACTTAGGAAGGTTAATGCTTTATTTCGATTTAAAGTAGATGTATTTCCGCTTTTCTTAGAAGCATTGGTTTACTGGTCCAATAAAAGATACCAGTTAAATAGTAATACTACAGTTAACCAACGTTTACCAATACTAAGTGCTAAGAACCATTTGAAAAGTCGAAGATGGGGTAACTTTGAAACTACGGATTTTTTTTTTCACTAGTGAAATAAATGCATCGTCTTTTCACACTCGTTGCAAAAATCCCAGGTATTCAGTAGGAACTAATATAAGAACCTTTTTATATCCACCGTGACTACAGACCTGTGCGAATTTTCTTAGGATCACCTAACAACATTGAGTACCTTGACAGATGTTACTAAGGACAGGACGCACTTCCCTTAAGGGTGCTCCTGATCACTCTCAAAGGTTTGAGTGATGAATTCGTAATTTTCTTTTTCTTTTAGTTTTAATTGTGGCTCACTAAAAGTTAGGAAACTTGTTTATATTTGAAGATATAAGTAAAGTGTTGTTTTTATGACTGAAAGGTCTATCTACTCAAGTTGTGGGGTCATTTAAGACTTATTCGGAAATCTTTTGCTGATTCGAAAAATTGTGTACCAATCCACATATATTTCTAAAACATTGCAGAAGGATTTAGTGTACTACAAATAAAAGCAGGTTTGCGACATGCTTGATTTCCTCATTGATAAAATATTTGTCACATTTGAAATGGCTATTTCGTTGGCATTCAGTTGTACACTAACTGTACTTCTCTCCTAGCATATTCATACGAGGCTGAATTACTTCAGAATCTCGTCAAGAATATAAGAGATGTTAAATCCTATAACTTTATTTCGTTTGAAATGCCTGTACCAAGTCAGAACCATTGCGGTAATAGCTGCCCTGGTGGTGTAATATCTATTTTGCCAGATTGGTTTTAGGCTTGACTTGATTATGAATCGGATTAGTGTTCGGTATTTTTTTTTTTTTTTTTTTTGTTACCCTTATTTAAGAACTTTGCCACACTTCTGAAATTTCTAATATATAGAGATATATATAAGGGTCTGAAAAATTCCCGAATTCGTACCGCTGTGACATCTATGGCAACACAGCCTGCATGGTAGTACGGGACAGTTCATCTAGGTGTTATTATGTAGGATAGAGGATTAAATTAATGATGCATGTCACAACAAATCATTATTATACAACGTCTCAGAAAGCTATATTATAATATAGCCTAGCTGGCCGAGTGGTCTAGGGCGCTGGACTTAATGCAGGCGGTGTTGCCATAGATGTCACAGCGGTACGAGTTCGAGTCCCGCGGAGGGAACGACAAAAATTTGCTTCGCAAATTTGACAGTTCTAACATCGTTGGGAATTTTTCAGACCCTTCTATAAGTTTACGTTATCTTCCCTGTATCAATTTGATCCGATGGAGCAGTGTAGTGAATAGAGTCGTCACATTCTGAGACGTTGTACATATATATATATTAATATATATACAGATATCAATAGATGTCTATAATATGCAGCCTGTTTTTTTTTTTTTTTTTTTTTTTACAAGTTATTCCAATCCTAAACCCTTTTTGTTCTTCTCTATTGATTTTTGTTTTGAATTGAACTGAACAGTGCCTATATTTGAAAGAAATGGGTTTTAGATGTTTTTAAATAAGTACAATTGATATGTTCTTTACAAAGCAAGGGAGGCGTTCAAGAGACAAACTCGATTTCTAAACAAGATGAAATGAATTGTAAAATGATGTCATCTGCTTTATGGGAAAATAAAAGTAAAAATCAAAGTCTCAAGCTGTTTATATTTGGACAAATATTAATATAATCTGTCGTGAAATACGAATTTGTTTTGCATTTTACAAATCAAGATACATCTGCTGACCTTATTAAAAGAAAATTTTTCATATAAAATGGATTATGGTTTCTTATTAGAAATGTTATGAAAGACCACCTACAGTTTACACTTATCGACACTGCAGCAAAAGTGTGTCTTGTTTTGTGTCTAAGAATTAGATGCAAGTGGATATTTATTAACTTACGCTTCACCTTACAGACTAAATAACGTGAACAAATACGTTAATCAAACTCTCATATAGCATTCAAGTTTTCTATTATGAATGTTATAATACATAATAAAAAATTTAATTACAGAGAATAAGAATCTGTTTACATTTTACCTTTTCAAAACATTGTATTACAAAATAATTTCATTTTTACTTTTTTTATCAAGATACGTCCAGATAGACCTAAATTACAGGGAATGTTGTCTAAACCAAAACTCTGCTGGATTCAGAATATGTTTAGTGTTTAGTAGCCGATCGATTAACCAAAGTTCAAATTACGTTTATTCTGATACAAATAGACTTTTGAAAAACATCTTGTTTAGACAGGTTTTCAATTTATTCACGGTTTGGTATCGCAGGTTTTACTGTAATTAGTTCAAAAAAGCATTTCCCGGGTAGTTTGTTACGAAAAATAAGGATATAGATGTATCATAATTCTATATATGTTGTGCAATTAAATTGTATGTAAAAATTAAGTTCAGCTGACGGCCCAAGTTGTACTTGTTCACAATACCACACACTAAAATACGAAATTAAGGGAAATAAATAAAACGCTGAATAAAACATATCTTGAAATCATGTAAAACACAAAATTGCAACCATAAAAAATGCAGATAAAAACTTCCAATAAATTCTCAACTTAGACTAAAGGGGTGTTAACATGCGGACTGATTTTACCACTGTTTAACATGCATACAGCCTGATTTACGGCGATAGACTTCTAACTTTAAATTCAGAAACTCCTTTTAATTATTTATTTGATGCCTTATTTAGATGGCTGGATACTTTACTTTTTTAAATAAAGATTTAATGTCAATCCCGTGTTACTGTAGATGTGAGGCGTAATGAGTTGCAAATGGAAAAGAGCATCAAGGAGGCATTGATTGGAGCCTTATTGACATTTTCCACGTTTCTAATTAAAATTTCATTCTTGTATCAAGAGATGAAAATCTAATTATCCGCCAATAATGTAAGATTTACCTTACGAACTTGTGACACTAAGAGGTTTTACTTGTCTTGTTACTTATCGATCCTTGTACTTTCTTAAACAAGCTTAAATTTAATTATTTCTTCTTGTTTCAATACTTAAAATTCCATCGCCATCTAATCTAGTTACACTACGATCGAACCAGTGTCACAAAGACTGGTTAAAATTGTATGTTTTCTTAACATTGTTCTAATAATTTAATTTCAGAAGTAAACGCTTTCTGATTGGATCTCATAAACAAAATTTTTGTAACGTCACTATGACGTCATCATTTTTTTTAAATGATTAACTCGTTGGATTGTAAAGAATTATTAAATTATAAAGATTGACTGTTATATTTTTTCGGTCTTTTTCGAATAACCTCAATGCCCATGGTGCTTAAATGAAAATAACCTGCTACGCAGGCTATTTAGTGCGCACCGCGTGATTGATTATTTCTTCAAAGACCGAAAAAATATAACAGTCGTTCCTTAAATAATTCCTCCCGTGTTGAGACCATTGTAAACAATATTATACAATTATTAAATGGGTTGGATGCAATAGACCAGAATATTTGTCCTGAGGTACTGAGAATGATCAAGTGTTCTATTGCACGAGGCCAACTCCTTGAGGAATCCATTGCACTGACCCCATAATGACCTTTATCCAAGCCTTTTGATTGGTTGAACTTTTTTTAGCGCTTCATTCAATTGGAATTTACACACACAAAAAACTCGTGTGTAAAAACGTAGATGTGACTCTCGTCTGCCAATTCGTAAATAATGGAGCGGTCAATTTCCTATTCCTGGTTGAATGGTTGTCTCTTTGACATATTCCCCATTTCCATTCTTTATTATATCTCATAGACAAATTAGGTAATAAAACAGTTATTAAATGGGCTGGATGCAATAGACCAGAACATTTGTCCTTTGGTACTGAGAATGATCAAGTGTTCTATTGCACTCGTTGATCATTCTCAGTACCTCAGGACAAATATTCTGGTCTATTGCATCCAACCCATTTAATAAATGTATAATCCGTGTATATTTAATAAACAAGATAAAACCTTATAATTAGGTAATAATCTACTTTATTGTAGCTTAAACATGGTTAAATGTATATTTCCCCACCTGTTTATATTTCTTTGTTGCTGTTTTGCCTTTCTTGTATCCCTTGCAGTATGTTTTGCTGCGAAAACCTGGCTATACCAAATACTTTTAAAAAATCCTTCGTATAACGCACTTATTCAATGTCATTTAACCTTGGTAAACTGAACATATTATACAGTCCAATACAGGTTCGGTTTGGACAGGTTTCATTGTATTATGAAATCTTTCTTTCATATTTGCACCTGTACTGACATATTAAACAAGAATTCGCTGTTACCGTTTAGACTCCACTGTTATTACAATGGTTCCTTAACATAATTAGTTGACTTTACTAGATATAAATTCATCTGTAAGTTGTAGAAAAAGGGTGTGGGGAGATAGAAATGTCAACTTTTTAACATGTGTATGTACTTAATAAGTCTAGATTTATCTAAAAGTTTCATTTTCTTCTATTTTCATCTAATTTTTTAAGTAACACTCCAGCTAAGTATCATGCAAAATGTGATTCATGGGTAAAAAGCCTATATATTTTTATTTTTGATATTTTGTTTGAAATGTCATAGTGAACAGATATTAACATGGGGTTTTTCATATAACCCGTGCTCTTAGGAGATAAAAATTATATAGAATGCAGATTTCAAAATTAAGGTAGATAACTCTGTAACTGACACTCAAATACAATAGAATCTACTGGATTTTCAATGTTGATTATCCCCTAAGAGCAGGCAGATTTGAATGAATAATTACACATTTCAAACAATAGACCCATAAAACAACTTAATTACAAAAATAAAGATATGTAGCCTTTTTTGGGGTGTATCACATTCTTCAGATTTGCATGATTCTTATAAAGACAGCTACTTAATAAACAGTGAAACCTGTCTAGATAGAAAAGCTGTTGAATGTGTTCCGTTTCGTCAGCTGTTCGGTTTACCAAGATTAAAAATATATTTGAACTGATCCGAAAGGAAAACGCTTGGTTTAGAGAGGGTTTCAATATTTTCAGAGTCCGGTTTTGATGTGTTTTACTGTACGGTTATTGATCGAGGAGAGTAATGTTTTTTTTTTTTTTTTTTTGCTATGGCATAAAAAAAGGCTGCGATGCATCTAAAAAAAGACCTGAACATATACAAGACTGTCAATTAACTGTAAAATATATAAAGACACAGCAAAATATGCTAACGATAATATTTTTTAGAAAGCTACAGAAGCCTTTCAGGCCCATACAATTTTTATAATCTGTTATAGCAAATTATAAAAAGTAAATTGTGTGGCCCTAAAGGCTTCCGTAGAAAGTTCATCCTTGTTTAGTTGAGTTTTTTTTTTCGTAACGACTCAAATTCTTAAATTTTTATTCCTAATCTTTGGGAACTGAACAACATGAATCGAGCCTACATTCACATTTTCAATATTTCAAATTAAAAAATTGAGACCTTAGGTTCGGAGGATGGACATGCGAATGAACAAATAAAAAAACAGAGATAAAGTTCCGATTAAAACAAATAATACGAAAGTTTACAAAATAAAAAACACATTATTCGTCGTAAAGGGACCTATTTCGTTATATAGGTCCCTGTTTTATAATGTACGTCTTAATATTGTCTTCAGTTTCTTATGGAGGGCAATACGTCGTGTATATTACAATAAAACTGTTTACTCACCATATAATGCTCTCCATCTGGCATTGATTCCAATACTTCTATTGTTTTTCTTGTTTCTTACTGGAATGAAATTGAAAACATGTCAGAAAGCCATAATAATATTATAATGACAAAGTTGTCTATCCGCTCAGTTCTTATGTAAACACTAGATGAATACACAGACATTTTGTCATTATTTAGGCTTTTATCATTATTCATGATTCTATTTGTATACTAACTACGACATCTCTAACTTTATTTGCTTGTTTGTTTGTTGGGGTTTAACGTCCGAGCAGCAACATGTCAGCTATATTCAGACGATGAACATGAAATTGATGATGAAATGATGATGAAATGAAAAAGGGATGGGACACAAGGACAATGGGGTCGACAAATTTTGATTGCCACTGGATATAGGGAGAAGTGGGTAGAGTCGGGCAATTTAGCCTCCTGTGGCGGAGCCCTATGGTACCTACTCCAGGAGAATACCACAGTAGGGTTCTTTAACGTGCGAGAAACGTGGCATCTTTCCCAACACGGTGCACCACTATGGTTTGCGGTCAGGTTTTCCGTATTATAGCCTGACAACCCCAGCATGTAACACGCCAGGGGTACCCCATTCCACCACCTGGGGCACACATCCCAGTTTCTCTGTGGGCAGAGCGCCCTAGCCCCCGGCTAGGGTTCTGAGCACTATTTAGTCGCCTTTTACGACAAGCTTAGCGCTGCTGCAGGCCTATTCTTTTAAAACACGGACCTGTACGGGGCCATCTCTAACTTTAAAACCGCTGGATAAATCTGGAAACAAGTACTGTCGTAAAAAAAAGATAGCCGACCCAGTAAAATTTTACTTCTAAGTTTCTACATTTCTTTCAAGAAAATAAATTGTGGCAAGCAATTTCAAATTTTCAATACAGTTTTTTTCGAACGCAATTTCAAATTTTCGATACAGTTTGTTTGAACGCCACTAAGTTATCAGTATTTGGCCAATCGGGAAACAGTATTGCGATCAGGTGACTTGGGTTTCCATAGAAGAGCGTTCTTAAAATCAAAGGGTAAAAGCAAAACTATACTGACTGCACATAACTGTAACATCATTACCTTTGTTTAACTTGTTCAATGGTTTCAAATCATGGTTTTAAATTACCAACTGTGAAGCATAAAAGTCGTTATTTGTGTCTACGCCACAGAATTGTAACTTTTGTATTACCAACTTCTATTTTCAATTGTATTATTTATTAGAAAAGTTATTAATATCGTGAAAAAACATCTTATTGTTTCAAGGAATTTTTAGATATCAAAACATTATACACAAATAGAAGTATTTTTTCGAAGACTTATTAAAACTCTAAAAGACATGTCATAGGACCGGATAGACAGACTGATCTGTTACAGATAATATACGCTGATGACAATAAATAATCTACGATTCTGCCTGATCGGATGGTTCTGATCCGGAATTTTCACAGCTAACTAACTGTCCTAATACATTATGTGTCTCTGGTGGAATCAAGTCAATGGACCTGCAGCAATAACAATTAAAATAGAAGCCGGGTTATGTCACTTCCAGATCGTAATCGGCCGTTGTAGCATATCTGGCTTAAACTAATCAATTACAAATCTTAGCATGCGTAAACGCCTGAAACTCAGCGTCTAAGAAACACGTTTTAAGTTGCAACTTGAACTTGAAAGTCTTTTAATAGTATTAAAAGTACATGTCAGACAATAGTGCTTTTAGATTTCAAAAGATTTGAAAAGTGTTAACGTTGTATGTCGCTATTCTTTGGCAAAATATTGTTGACAGAAAAAAAAAAACGTTCGATTCTATTGTCATTGCAGTAGGAAATAATGTTCGGTTATTTGATATGGCCAAATCATTTAACCCATATTAAGACAGGGGTGACAATATTGTATCTATTGACTGTGTAATGTGCAATGTGACAATGTAAATAGGAAATTATACGATTTCAGTCACATCTCTGATTGACTTATTCGGCTGGTTGACACTAACAAAACATCTCTATCCTAATCGGAGTTGGACAGCTCAGCAGTGTAGCGCTAATTGTTCATCTAGGTTGACAACATAAACGGAAGTAAATTGTCAAGTAAATCTTATCAATAAAAGCTATCGTCGTAGATCAACATACACCGAACACATGGCTCTTGATGATGAAGTCACAAGATTAAAAAGAGCTATGTTGAAGTACATTATTGTACTGATTAAGGCAAATTATTAAAAGCTATATTGTTATACATTTCAGCCCAAGTTCAAATGTCTATGATGGCTAAGGGTTATGAATGTTAAAGTACTTTATTGCATTGGTTTTCATGTCCATGAAAGCAGAGGATTAATACCTATGTTGAAGTAAATTGTTTCACTTATTTTTCATGTAAGGTACATATATTATTGAAAAAAGTACTATAACAAAGGTTTCCGAGTTCATATTTACACCGGATCAAAGCATTGTGCATGAAGGAACGTGATTAAGAGCTATGTAAAATACCTTTGCTGAAAAACATCACTACATAGGTTTAATATCGGTAAAGACACAGAATTGATGGCTTTGCTGAAGAAAATTTTACTTATGTTTCGATATTGGTGACGACAGAATGAATGGCTTTGCTGAAGAACATTATTGCATAGGTTTCAGTGTCGGTGAAGACACAAAATTTATAGCTTATTGCACTTTGGATTGTATATGGGGTGCTGAGTTATCAAAATACTCAAGTTGATTTTTTATGCGTAGTTTCTATAAGTATCTAAACGTAGCAAAATATTCCCTTCTATTTATCACATTGATTCTTACCTCTTGCAGGTCCGGGTATTAAAAGAATAGGCCTGCAGCAGCGCTAAGCTTGTCGTAAAAGGCGACTAAATAGTGCTCAGAACCCTAGCCGGGGGCTAGGGCGCTCTGCCCACAGAGCAACTGGGGTGTGTGCCCCAGGTGGTGGAATGGGATGCCCCTGGCGTGTTACATGCTGGGGTTGTCAGGCTATAATACGGAAAACCTGACCGCAAACCATAGTGGTGCACCGTGTTGGGAAAGATGCCACGTTCCTCGCACGTTAAAGAACCCTACTGTGGTATTCTCCCGGAGTAGGTACCATAGGGCTCCGCCACAGGAGGCTAAATTGCCCGACCATACCCACCTCTCCCTATATCCAGTGGCAATCAAAATTTGTCGACCCCATTGTCCTTGTGTCCCATCCCTTTTTCATTTCATCATCATTTCATGTTCATTTTATCATCAATTTCATGTTCATCGTCTGAATATAGCTGAAATATTACTGCTCGGACGTTGAACCCCAACAAACAAACGAAACAAACTTATCTTTCATGAGGCCGATTTTTGCATTAGATCATGTTTATCGCATTTGCTTTACAGATTTTTAGCCAGTCTTGTTTTAAATGATCCACACGATGCGGTCTTTCTTAAAAGAAATGAAAGACACCATAGCCTCAGAAACCACATGACCAAAATATATGACAAACGTACATTCGATATTGTCTATCTCCATTTATCAGACGTAAATTTTATCTGCTTTTGAATATTACGTCTTTTTCTCGCAACTCTCAAAATTCTACGACCGCCATAGTCAGCTTGAAATCCGAGACGTTATTCTATTATTCACTACGAGGGCACACATGTATTTATTAGATTTGTCGATTTCTTTTTTTTATAAGGTATATCAAAAGGGCACAAGTAGCTTGACGGGTTATTCCAGAAAAAAAAACAGATAACGCTTACTATAACTGGTCTGCCGGGTGCATGCTCACTGTTTTAGTAAAGACCGGGCCTCTTATTTACGTTTAGTTTTCTTTGTTTTCTTAATTCGCCTTAACTAAAATTTTCATTGACATTACTTCCATTGGTTAAACTGCAGTTAATTTATCCCCATGAGGAAAAAAAGGATTATAGCCAAGATAACAATGTCCGCACAAACCAAGTGTCACTAGCTCACTTTTTAATAGAGTCCGGGTTTCTTATTTACGTTTAGTTTTCTCTGTGTTTTCTTTGAGTACCAGTATGCTGTTTGTTATTCCTTTCTGTTTTCTTTGCATTGCTTGTGTTTTCCGTTTCCACCATGACTATGATTTTCATTGACTTTACTTTCATTGGTTTAACTGCAGTTAATTTCTCCACATGAGGACAAAAAGTTGCTTAACCTTTATCTCATTTTGTTCTAGTTCAATCTAATTTTTGCATGTGTCAATCCTGACAATCAAACTAAATAAAATTAATTTCGTCAATTTCAAAATGCGACATCACAAAAGTGTGAAAACGATAACAATGTCCGCCCGACCCAAGTGGCACCAGCGTCTCTCAGCAACCATTATAGAAACGAACAAAAATGTGAATAAGTAAAGTACGCGAAAAAGTACATTAGAAGTAACTAATTGCATGTCTTATATAAGAATACTACATACATTTAATGTTTTTTTTTTTTTTTATATCAAACGTACATTTGTATAGTCATGATTTTTATAACGCCATGATTTTATATTAAAAATTTCAGTTATTACAGTTCTTTCTCGATCTCTGGTATGTAAAAGACATATTATTTTGTTCCAGTTATCTGTACGTCACAAAGTTGGTAATTACTGTTGTTTTTTTTTTGTTTTTTGTTTTTCGTTTTTTGTTTAATCTTTGGATTAACGTTAGACAATAATAGAATAATCAATTACCAAAATATTACAGTCCCGAAGAATGCTTTGATTAAATGAGTGTGCGGAACTTATTCCGCAAACGAGTTTTAAATCCTGAAAGCGTCCTTTGCATGAGTGATCATATTTTGGCTATACACGATAGCCAATTGATTATCATATTTATTATATAGATTTTTTTTCATAATTAATCGATATTTTCAAAATAAATTTTAAATTCTGTGATTGGCAGATTGATACCAAAGTCGTGACGTTTTGGCGGGAGAAAGTCAGCGAGTGAAATTACCGAATTTATTTCACTGTGAATTATCGAAATTTATTACACTGGGAAAATTCCATAAAACACTGGGCTGACTATGTAATACATATTTATCAGATGCAGAATAGAAGTGCAAATCGCATGGAGATCTTTCATACATTTGAATTTTTTGTCGGGTTTCTATAGCAAGGTATTTACTAGACTCTGTAACAAAATGAATTTATGTGTTTCTTTGTGCTTGGAATTATTAGGTGATATTAGATTTTGTTGTTTTGTTTTGTTTTCATCGTTAATAATGAAGGAATTACTAAATGAATAACATCAATTGAAGTATACTGCTAGAATATCATTGTGTTTTTTTTTCCTTTATTCCTCATACTTCCCTTTTATTTCTCTCATTGTATAGTAATAATCTTTATAGAATCAATACCTTCCCTAGAGTCAGTTTACAGAGTGATAGAAATTGATCTAATTAGGCTTTCTAACATGATGACGTTTCATTTACAAACTCACTTTTGGAATTTAATTTGACACAAAATCGTTCAAAATTAGGCTTTATACATCGTTCAGTCGGTGGTCAAAATTAGTTTATCGATAGATAAAAAAACAACCGTCAATTTACCACCTATTTCGCATATTTGATTGGTGTATGAAAAATCTTTGGAGAAACATAATTAAAGTAAAAATTGCATTTTAATATGATTTTAGGCTATGTTTATGAGGGACAGAGCTATTTGTTCTCCAATAACGACTTTGTTGATACAACTGCATGTCCCCGGTATGTTTTTGCTATTGCTGATGAGTCGACCAATGGGAAAATACAAATGGCTAAAATAGAAAATAGAAAACCATGACAATAAAAGTAGGCGAAATAACTAAAACAACACACTCTTTTTTATAACAGTAAACGTAAATGAAAAACCCAGACTCCACTAAAAACTGGGAGCATGGAGCACGTTCGCTGATAAAGTAAGGATTCTCTCCTTTTTTAGAATCACCCACCGAGTTGTTTACCGTCGAATTCCGTACGTCATTTCCGACAGACTGTTTTGAAACAATTTCAGCCAGAAACCAAACATTGCATTGATATATCGTTGAATGCAGCTGTGTTATATACCAAATATGGAACTACTATTTACTATCAACCTCCAGATTGTGTTTAAAGTAGTACAACTTTACCATGCATATAACTAACCATGAGCAATATTAAGTTTTCGTATACCTAAGAGATATTTGAAATTCATTGATAAATATGGTATTGATATGCTGAAGACAAAGATCCTGACCAACTTGTTGTGATTCAGATCTGGCTTCTGTTAATCACTACACGTCTCCGGACAGTTTATTTCGATGTTAATTCTTTTTATTCCTTTTTTTATCTCTCTGGTGAGTAATATGATTCTTATTGTCACAAGGTTGCGATGTTTTGGAACATTGTTGTTTATCATTGAATTAATATTCATGGCATGGCTCTTTCTGTCAGGTTTTATTCAACTGCTAACAATTTTAAGTCCCTATTTTCAGCGCGACCGGTTCTGATTATAAATGGAGTATTTAATTTGATATAAAACTGATCCGCTTTGTAATGGGAAACCATAATTAGTCTTCATGCTCATATTTTTATTAGGAAATTATCAAAGAAGAATTTTGCATCAAAGACCTTCATCAGGGGAAAATCATAAAAAGTAGGAAATTTTACGGTGAATGGTGTAAAGTTTTTGATACCATGTAGTTACATCTTTGATTTTGTCAAACTTAATAGGGTAAAGTTTCTTAATAATCATTTTTTTGTGTAATAAAGATCTATAACGCCATAAATACTACAATAGAATTTTGAATCTTTTTATACTAACGCAGGGACTATCTCCCCCATAAAGTACGGAAAATGTGTACTTTGTCTCATGGTTTGTTTTGTCTTTATAGAGCATTGTGTTGTCTGTATTTTGATATTCAACATTGAAGCAGGACTTCACCTGCAATACACGTACATGTCTTACCGACCATCTGCACTCAGCAATAACATGTCTAAAGAGATTAAGATTAAAATATCCCTATGTAGTGTATTCTAAATGTAAAATTAACGTAAATATAAAGACGATTTGTTTTATAAGACAAAGAGTTCGCTCCCTTTGAAAAGGGGCGGATGATACAAGTTTTACCATACATGTTAATTCACTAACTTCTTGTTTAGATATATATGATTACGACAATGGTAGCGATGGATTATATACTTGGAGGACGGGGGTACTGATGCATTTTTGTAGAAAGTATATTCTGAAAAGTCGCTTTCAAAATAAGTTGAAGAACAAGCTTGATAATTTAATCGACAATATATTTGTCCATGTGATGAACTAATTCGCTAACTACTAGCTCCACTCCGATAACAGTAGCCAATGTTTAACCTGAAGGCAATTAATTCGTTAGATCATCGTGAATATTTTTTTATTTATTTTTTATTTTTGGATTTTTTTTTACATTTTTTGTTTGCTGTCTAATGAACTTCAGAGCGACACATTTATTTATTTTTACGATGTCGACGAAAGTGCAAAATGTCATGACAAACAATTAAAGTTTGCAGCATGTAAATCTTCATTTTTCTTTTTTTTCCGACGCTGTCGGTATAGCTTCGCTTTTTACCCTTTGACCGTAAGGACGCTCTTCCATGGAAACGCAAGTCAACTGATCTTTTTCCTGATTGGCCAAACACTGACATCTTAATGGCATTCGAAAAGTCTGTATCGAAAATTTGGGATTGCGTTCGAAAAAAAACTTTATCGGAACCTTAAAAATTGCGTACCATGTGTTATTTCCTTGAAAGAAATGTAGAAACTTAGAAGTAAAAAAGAACAAAATTTTATTGCGTCGGCCATCTTTTTTTTTAAGATAGTACTTGTTTAACATACGACTTTATTTGAATAATAGTTTACGAATTCAATTACATTTAGCTGAACATTAAGTATGCCACTCTACTATGGGTTTGTTCGAGGTTTTAAAGTAGTAATCTTTGTAAGAATCATGCAAATTCTGTAAAATGTGATACACCCTATACATGGCATTTTTGTTACTAAAGCTGCTCTATAGGTCTATATGATGAAATGTATAATTATTCATTCCAATCTGTCTGATCTTAGGAGATAATCCACACTGAAAATCCAACAGTTTCTGTTGTAGTTAAGTTATCGCACGGTCCCTGCGGACAAAGCTTCAAACAACATTGCATTCGTTTGTAAAGTGCATTACTTCTGTTGCCTTATTGAGGAATTGAGCATTGATAGTAACATCCCAGGTAATGCCACATACTACTTTTGACAAAGATGAAATCCTAAAATCCTGCATGTCTTCTCTCGACATCGAAGCAAAATGTGAGGACTTACCTTACTTGTATTGGATTCCCAAATTTCATAAGAATCCCTACAAAGAAAGATATATAGCAGAATCTTCATCTTGCTCCACGAAGGAGATGTCAAGTTATCTTACAAAGATATTGTCCGCAGTGAAGGATGGACAGCAAGCTTGTTGCAATACCACATACTCTCGTAGTGGCATTAATCATATGTGGATATTAAGAAATTCTAAAGATTTACTTCAAAACCTAAAACCCCGCAGCTTTTCGGAAATTAGTTCTCTCCAAACTTTTGACATCACAACTCTTTACACTACGTTACCACATGATAAATTGGAATCTTGTTTGAAAGGACTTATTCGGAAATCGTTTGCTGTTTCAAAAAATTATGTTGTTTTACGTTACAAATCCGCATATTTTTCTAAAACATCGCAGAAGGGCAAAGTGTGATACAAAGGAAAGCCTTGATTTCCTCATTGATAATATATTTATTACATTTTATAATTACGAAGTAAGATACATAGGAAATCAGATCTGCGACATGCTTGATTTCCTCGTTGATAATATATTTATCACATTTGGAGGAGCTATTTTTCAACAGGTTAGCATTCCAATGGGCACTAACTGTGCTCATTTCTTAGCCAATTCGTTTTTATATTCATACGAGACTGAATTTTTTCTGAATCTCGTAAATAATAAAAAATTGGAAGATACTAAGTCCTTTAACTTTGCATACAAATATATTGATGATGCTTTGTCCACCAACAACCCTTCTTTCAGTAAATGGCTACCGTCCATATATCCACCGGAGCTCGAGATAAAGGAGATTACAGAAACAGCTCCTTCTGCATCTTTTTTGGACCTACATTTCGAATTTGACAACATTGGTCATCTTAGCACTAAGATTTATATTAAAAGAAACGACTTAAATTTTAATATGATAAATTGTCCTTACCTGTACAGCAATATTCCTTCATCTCCTGCATATGGTGTTTATACTTCACAATTGATTCGCTATGATTTCCTTGAACGCCAGAAATATCTGCGTAACAGACTCCTCAATCAGGGGTATGGGGCAATGCGTCTCAACAGGTCTATTACCAAATTCTTTTTTTTTAAATCAGTCCTTTGTTGAAAAGTATTCAGTTTCTTCTAAAACAATGAGTTGTGATTGTTTTTTGTAAATTGTTCTTTGTGCTGATTTATCGATTGTGGCAATAGCATGTAAATATTTTTTAATCACCACTGGTATATTCACGCCGCAATGAAAGAGTGAGGTTTTAGCTCGCTGTATAATCTAGATTCAACCCATTATTTCGTTTGAAGTGCCTGTACCAAGTCAGGACCGTTGCGGTACCAGTTGCTCCGGTGGTATAATATCTATTTTCCCATATTTATTTTGGACTTAACTTGATTATGATTCGGATTAATATTTGGTAATTTTGTTGTTACCCTTATTTACAGAATTATCTCACATTATTTTGAATTCTACAATATATTCTATATATACATTTTTTCCCTAAGAACAAGGATTGTTTAAAAGCCACATGTTAATTTTTGTTTACTATAACATTTTGAATAAAATATCAAAATCAAAACTATGTAGGCTTTCCAACCATGATTCACACTTTGCCTGATTCTTATTTGGAGTGATATTTAATCAACGAAGGAGAGAGAAGTTATAACGAAGATTCCATTGAGGGGAAATCTTTGAACAGACAACAACTGGAAAATAAAATTTACAACGCACGAAAAACAAACGGAAAAACACAAAAAAAAAAAATCAAACAGAAAATACGAACAGCACGACCACCCTGCCCCCCCCAAAGGCCCATATGGATGTAAAAAAAGAACCAAATAAATGCTGCATATTAAAGATCATCAAGTCTAGCGAAGAAGGGCATCTCAGGCAGACGAAGATTGTAGTTCAAAATATGTAGCTCCTTTAACAGATTTTACTACGGTGGAGTCACAAGGATGATAATTACAAACAACCGTGCAAACACATTTTCTGTCTTGCAAGAGTTATGAAGAGGTTAAAGAGTTTCTTCACTTTATTTCAAAGTTTACTAGTGCTTTCTATGTGTTTTTTATCCTGACCATTTCAACGCATTACAAACAAAGAACATTCATTTTTTTGTTTGAAAACTCGAATTTGTGATCTATAAAGGATTGACATTTTTAAACAAAATTTGGCGTGTGACACCTACTACCCGAGTATTCTGTGGACACCCTCTTATAATGCATCCTTTTAAATATGCACTAAACATTATTGTAGCATCTTGAATAGTTATACTTCATTACAGATGTTGTACCAAGTTACTGCCTTTCATGTGTGCGTTAAAAACAACCTTGTAGATCCAGAAAGCAAACGTGAATAAAAAGTTAGTGTTATCTTATATATATGTTCAGGTATTGAGGAATGTTGTTGACAGATTTGATGTGCCTGAGAACACGTGTTTAAAGATTCTCTTTCATGGCGAGAGGGCAAATTAATTATTCTTTGTTTGAGCCAGCAGGTATGTAATTTAACTTTCTACAAAACATTAGCGTTCCTAATTTAGCAGTAATCAGGAGAAAGTGAGCTCTTGAAATTCCATAAATATCTTGTTGCCGTCTAATCAAGCCTCATATTCCTAGGCTAAGATTCATTATCTTCCTTGCAATTAGGAAGACAAAACTGTTCAACTAATTTAATGGTTTACATGACAGCGTGCTTGCAGCAAATTAAGCCGTTAGCCGACAGGTGATTCGGATTTTTCTTCATGTTTTTCTTCGTTAAAACATAATCTTGCTGTTTTTGATTTTTAGTTCCCTGCAATTATGAGATACGGAAGGCGATAAAGAGTTACGTCGAATTTCGACCTAGGAACTAAGAAGAATACATGTGAGTTTCAATGATCCAAATTGCAGTATTGAGCATATGAGCTAATGTTACAAAGCAGGATACAATTTATGTTTTTCGACAATTACAACCCTTGATTAACTTACAGCGAATACTATAGTTTACTTCATAGAATAGAGTTATTTTTCTCTTGATAGAACGACCATTACCCGAATCCCATTTTTAACTTTGACAGTTTACAAGACAATTGACAAGGATATTTTAATTTTATCATTTCATATGTATTCAAATCAGCGTCTGATAAACAGCTTATGTGTAAGTATTTGTAAGAATCAGGCAAAATGGGAAAAATCAGAAACATGCATGTCAAAAAGCCACCGATCTGACAATATAATTTCACTCAGGTATACATTCTCTATTTGAAAAGACCATTATTTGATCTTTGCATCACTGGCTTTGCTCAGAAATTTTTCGACAGAATCTTAGAAAATGAGATTTTTGACAGAGTTATCTGCCCTTGAATGTTTATTTCAGTGCATTTCAATGAAATTGTAACTCAATAGTCCAGCATGATATGGACAATCTTGTCTGTTTTCCTTGATTCTGATGGTGCAAATAGTAAAATTACATTATCAAACTGATCGTGTTTTTTTTTTCATACCATGTTTTACCTACTGCCTGATTCTTATGGGGTCTGAAAAAAAGCATTGTCTACTATCAAGTTAATTTCCTATTATATATATATTAAGACATTTCACCGGGTAATGGTGATTCAATCAAGGGAAGACCAACTCTATTCCCTGAAGTTCACTATATTACTCGCTGAAATAAACACAACATAACTTAAGTATTATAATATTTTATCACACAAAAGTACATTGTAAGAACTTTATATAACTTGAATGACGTATCATTTAATTTATTTCAAGTACAGTCTAATCAATTCCGCAAATGAATGAGGCCATTGAAGAACACTTTGTGTTTTTTAAAGACAACTGGAGCACCATCTGCACATTAATTCATTTCGCAGTTGGTCATTTAGATCAAAATGCAAATTAAACATTCCATTGTGAATATCCTGGACATTGTTCAAACCCTTTTAAAAAGTGCCATCGAACTGTTATTATAATATCTGCTAGATGTTTTACTTCAGATAAAGAATAGTCATATTAATTATACACATTTGTAGTAGTAAAAGGTTTGTTTTCAAGAGGTGATATTTAACAATGTTATGTATTGAGATGAGTTACCAGATCTCTCCACTACACACCTATCCTAAAAATGGAACTATAGACCGTTCTCTTATTTCACTAGAAGACCTATCCGAGTTGTTCGTGTTAACAGACAATATTAGGGAGTGAATAGACAAAATAAGGTGAGTAAATAGACAATATAAGGTGAGTAACTATGTAAAGTAATGCCTATACAATATAAGCCGAGTTAAAAGGCAATATAAGGGGAGTAAATAGACACTGCATGGTAACTATACAATATAAGGTGAGTAAATAGATAATATGAGGTCACTCTACACGTTGACGTACTCCCAAATAGTTAGGAAACGCTCTCGGACCCACGTCGGGTCTCGGAGTAGGCCAGAGCCTCAACACAGCAGCACAGCCTTTAGTAGGACATACTCTGACTGAGTTCTTCGGTCAGATATCCCGAAGGCTGGGCTCCGCTAACTTCGACTACTAACTGGCATTACTAACAGAATGGTCGTGCGAGATCCGTAAGGATAGTCAAGACCGTAAAAACCTCAATCATCAATATAAGGTGAGTAACTATACAATATAAGGTGAGTAAATAGACTATATAAGGTGAGAAAATACTGTTCAGGTAGTTACTGTAGCAGCTTTTATTAGATTTGCGAATAATGTGATCTGATGAAAATCTAGACAGACAGAATGCAAACCAGAGATATGAGACCACTTAACCCGTCTCATAACAAAACAGAATCAATCATATATGTTGCAAATTTCTATATGTTGAACATGTGCTTCAATGAGTTACATCATCACAGCGTCAGAATCAAATTTGTAGGAAGATCTAAATCCAAAAGTAACCTTACAGTCAAAGCCAATCATGGTCACATACAGGTTACTTTTACATATAGTGTATTTTATGTGGATTTAAAAATCATATAAGTCTTTCAGGACAGAATATTGCAGGCTCCGAACGGCGTCTGACGTTCGAAATTCACTGTAGAAGCTGCCGCCAGCCCTCACAGAAAATTCAAGAATTTTGCACACCCGGGAAAAAGTGAACGATTTTACGCGACATTTTTTTCGATTGTCAAACGACGTATGATTTGAATAACACCCGAGAATTTCAAAAGGCCTGTCTGCAGCGGTTAGTTAGAGAGGAAACGAACGTCTGCCGCTGCGTGGAGCATGAGAACAAGTGTCTGACTGCGCTTCGAAAACTATTTTTGCGTCCTGCAAAGACCTGAGATAGAAAGATGTAGTCTATATTTTCCTCGTTCAGATGAATTGCAATAAGATGCATCAATTCGTTTCTCAGATTCTTTTTCAAGCAACCGAATTAATTTTGCCTGATTTGAACCAAATTACCTAAGATCATCTGAATATTCTGACTCATGAAAAATTAAGAGAAAATGAATTCGAATCGAATATGCTAGTCATTGAATAATACCATTGTGGTTATTGAGAAACAAAGAAACACACACACTGGTTGATTAAGTTTGGAAACATTAATTCTTCTAAAGAAACATTGACAAAATGAAATCTGCTTGTTGCGGATAAATCTATTAGAAGCGAGTTTAACTAGACAGATGAATCAGGAGATGTCAGATGAGAAGTGATGAAAAATAATTCCACCATACCATTTAAAGTATTTTCTTGACAAATGAGATTTATACTGACAAGTCATTTCTTTTATCAGGATATTTATTGGACAAATCTCTATTAACTAATTAAGTCAATTTTTCTGCTTCATAAGCGACATAAAGATGGCAACAAGTCTTTTTTGTTAAGTATAAGACGGATTTAAAAATTAAAATCTAATAGTACAGAAAAGGAGAATATTTTATTGGTCAGTAAGTATGTGTATGTATATATGCGTCTCAGAATGTGACGACTCTACTACACTGCTCCATCGGATCAAAGTGATACAGGGAAGATACTGTAAACGTATAGAAAAGTCTTAAACATTCCCAACGATGTCAGAACTGTCAAATTTGCGATGCAAATTTTTGGTCGTTCTCTGCGCGGGACTCGAACTCGTACCGCTGTGACATCTATGGCAACACCGCCTGCACAAAGTGCAGCGCCCTAGACCACTCGACCAGCTAGGCTATATAAAATATATTTTTCGTTGGCCAGGTCATTCCTCCTCGTAGGATTAATCTAGGGCTGTAACTTAGTACACGATGTATGGTAGTACAGGACAGTTCATCTAGGGCGCTGCACTTTGTGCAGGCGGTGTTGCCATAGATGTCACAGCGGTACGAGCTCGAGTCCCGCGGAGGGAACGACCAAAAAATTGCATCGCAAATTTGACACTTCTAACATCGTTGAGAATTTTTCAGACCTTTATATATATACTCCTATTTCAATAGATTTTACTCCTTATTTGAGCTTGGATGTCTATATAAAGCAGAATATTGCTTTACTAGTTTTTTTTTCGTTTTTGCTTTTATATTTTTGTTTATTATGGTTTACAGTTAGTTGATTTTTGTTGGTTTTTTTTCTGTTTTTTTTGTTTTTGTTTTCGTTTGTTTTTGTTTTTTGTTTTTGTTTTGCTTGTTGTTTAAGGTTTCTATTTTATTATTGTTTGTTGTGTTGTCATTGTTATTTTTTGTTCGTTTTGTTTTGTTTTGCTTTGTTGTTTAAGGTTTCTATTCTATTATTGTTTGTTGTGTTGTCATTGTTACTTTTGTTTGTTTTGTTGGTTTGGTTTTTATTAGTTTGAGTTTGTGTTTTATCTATAATAAGTTGTTGTTTTGTTATTGTTATTTTTGTTTGTTTGTTTAGGTTTGGGATTTTTCTCTTCTCTAACTGTTATAACTGCTACCTCGTCTTCACAAGTCAAGACTTCCATATAGATATACATACATGTATATCAATCTTCCGAATATCACCTAACAACAGATTGTAGGATGCATATCATTGATACCCACACAGGTGTTTTATTTATTTCGTTGACAATACTTTATGGGGGTAGAGAACATCTAAACGCTCAAACCATAAATCTCTCAAGGTTAAAAATATCATATTTCTTAAACTGATAAAATGTGTTTCCCTAATTGTATAATTATATTACCTTTTCAGTATGTTATCTCATTCAAAGTATAACTACTATGCTCGACACGTTCTTGAAAATATTTTATAAGATTCATCGCATAACATCATCCGTTTAGCTCAGCTGGCAATAGTCAGGTATAAATCTATACATCCCCCTGAATTGTAACAAAATAACTGATGAAATATTTCTTATGGGTCCTTTTTTGGTCTCCTTTGAATATTAACAGTAAATGTTGATAGTGTACATCTGAAATAATGTCATTTGAAGTCCTAGATTCCTCTATAGACCAATTTGTCCAGGCCATTTTAATCTGTGAAATTACAATTGCCTCAATTTATAACGATGGTTGGCAAACTGGAAAAGACCACATAGAATCCCGAGAGTATGTTGGGTACTTGAGTGTTTTCAGTTTGTCTTTAGCTGTAAGATAAAGATTGATGAGGCGATTTTGTCTCTTGGTAAAATAATTTGTCATCCTGATGTTCATTATTGATAGTATTTTGATAGCTGATACGATCAGTCTCATGTAGATGATTTTCAACATATGAAAAGAAAAAAAAGTCTCAGATGTGCTTCATTCCAAGACACCGACATTACCAGTATAATTGTTTTGTTTGTTTGTTTTGTTTTGGTTTTTTGTGTGTAGTTAATTATTTAGGGTTTTCAGGCATGTTTTTGTAGATTTATCAAAATTTATTTTATTCTTCCAACAATGATATGTTATTTAAGCACATATTTTGTAAAATCCAGGTCCCATAATAACAGTAGTTCACTGAAAAAATATCCAGACATTTCAATGGAGTTATTTCCAATTTACAACGCATACTGTATAATGTCGATATCTAATCAGCATGATTATTATTAAACGACAATAAAATTTCTGTTGTTTTTTTTTTTTTTTTTGTTTTTTTTTTTTTTTTTTTTTGTTTTTGTTTTTTTTTTTTTGGGGGGGGGTGGTTTCACACCCTCTTTTTGCCTGTTCTTTATGTATACTCAAGTTTTTAATACTTCTCTTTATTTTTTGTCAAATTATTATTCTATTAGTCCATATATTTGTGTGTATTTTTTGTGTGTAAAAATTGTCAAAAACACATGATGTAGATCTTTTTAGCAACTTTTTGACAGACCTTATCATCCAACTAATTGATTAACTTGATTTGTGTATGTGTCTTGATAAGCCAATGCTACTTCATGTCTGTTTTTTTGACGCCATAAATGCACTCAGAATTTCTGATATTGGAAGAAATTATAAAAGTCTTCAATCATATCTAACAGACCATATATATAACATTATAGATTGCTCAATCGGAAAGACATGGATGAACTGAAATATTATATTTTGGATATGAAATTCCCCAAGCATTAAATAAATACTAAATTATACTGCAGACACATGGCTATATTTGGCGAATGTTCGCAGGCAATGATACAGCTATTAACAAGACCCTACGTATCAAATACACTTTTCTTTGCTGAAAAGTTCACTTTTCTTTTTCTTTTGCTAAATATCCCTGTAGAGATGAAACAAAAAATATGTTGTTCATAAACTTGCAGCAGCTCAGGTAACATTTAAATGTAAAAACAAACTTGTTAATAGCATTTAGTAAACAAAAAAGGGCGATTATTTATAATTTTTTTTTAAATGAATGAAGACTCAAACCTCCCTACCAAAGTCTGCTTACGCAAATTTTCATCTTTTCCCTTTAAAAGATGCTATTTAGAATTTTTTTCCCAGAAAAGATATGAGTCATCGTTATTTAAAGGTGATCGACCCAAAACAGCTAGCCAAATGAATAACGGAAGTATAATGCAGATAAAATATTTGGTTCTGGCGATTGAATTCATGTTCCTTGTCATTGTGTCACTCAAAACAAAATGATCCTCTCAACTAATGCAATAGTTTATTGAAATTGAAATCTATACGTTTACATTCGCCTCACGTGCATGTGGGACCTTAAGTTTAAACATAAGCTTCGAATTATTCTAGACCGCAAGAGAGACGTTTAAAGGTACCATAATTTGATGATGGTTACGATCAACTGTCATAGGCATCTTCAATAAAACATTCATGTTGGATGGTCATTTAACAACTTTTCTAAAAACGATATTAACTCAGTGAATGTTATTTTTATCTCAAACATCAGCTTTGATTGACACTATTAGGGACACCCTTTTGAGTCCCCTTTGTTATGGAATTGATTTCTCAAACCCTCTTATAACACGATGTCAACTTAATATTGAGGGATTTGTTACACGATGACAACCTCGTCTGATAGGAATGTCCGACTTTTTCTGCCATATTTGGTTTTTATTTCTACAATCTGATTAAAGTTAAGCAGAGAAATTAATTTGCTAATAAAAGATGTTGTGTCACTAGCATTTAAGACCAGGTTTACTATTCTTAACTATTTCCTCCAACTCAATTTGTAATTCCATTTTATTTTACGTTCCAAGGAACTCAATCCTGGGATTTTATACAAACATCCGGTTTCCGATATTTTGTAGGCATAATTCGTCCTAATACGGATCTTCTCTTCCTGTTGTACGTGGATAAAAACGGACTAATTAATTAGATAGAAGGCTTCTTAATAACTCATTGGGACAAATTAGAGCGAAGCCTAAAAATAAAGTCTTGTCTATAACTATTTCATCTTTTTGTTTACGAGTATGTCCATACATGTGTTTAAACAACAAAATTGTTGAGTCGTGTACTGTTCGACGACATTAAGATTATAGGAGTACTTATATAATATATAGTAAGGCTCTGACACATTTATAAAGACTTTGTATGGACATGTATAATAATTATGTAGAGCATTTCTTGCTTGTGGAATGGTGATCTCGCACCAAATTTGCTCACTGAGAAAAATATATTGTTTTCAGTATCAGTCTTTATAAAAATCAGACAGAAGGTGATTCATGCATGTCAAAAACCCACCGAATTCACTTTTATTTTTGTTCAAAAACAGTTATTGGTCACATAACCAGTCTTATTTTTTTCATTTGGTTGTTGCGCTTTTGAAATTAAAATTATACAGATTGTACATGTAATTGGTAGTTTGCAAGAGTTATCGTTCTTGATTTGGTTGAATTTAATTGATTTTAGGGGGAGATGCATGTATGATTTTCCAAAAAGTGCAGATCTGGATGCAGAAATAATTATCGTTATGTGAAAGTATTGCAAATGTAGACTGAAAATGCATCGTTTGTTTGGTTGAGTTTTTTTTCTACACCATGAATCATTTTACCATTGATAGTGTCTGAAATTTATGTGGATTGGTACTTAAGAAAATGAACGTGGAAGACGTAGTCAGTTGGTTACGATTACCAAATTTTGTGTCCAGAATAGTTTTCATCCATTATAGAGATAACAAACTCATGTTTTTCCTCCAAAAAATGATATTGGTTGGTTATTTACTGAAATGGTAAGAATTAAATAAATTACTTAGAAATCACTAGAAACTACAAAATAAAAGGAAAGAACTCTTTTAAAATTGCATTGGAACAATATATTGGAGGATAAAAAAAAGTACTCTATGCCACCAATATCATGGGATCTGTCTGTTTCTTCATAGACAGTCAATCAAGAATTCTCGCATGTCCATCAGTCAAGTATTACATTATAAATATTTTTGTTTTGATTTTAAACCGGAAATACCTCGAAAAGGAATATACTTAAAGGTGGAATCAAATAATTGTGTAACACTTTATGATGTAGATTAATGGAAGTGACTGTCAATGTCACTATCAATTGTGATCTCCTTATCAAGAAAAGTTGATTCGCCACAAACAGTAGGTTTTGAAGTACATTTTTCATCATATGCATCTTCGTGCTTAAAAATAAATGTAGAGAAAAGGTGTACCTTTAACAAGTATATATTTTAAAACACGCCACAAATTGACAAGTCTCCGTTTCCCTGTTCGTTCTATTATTATTATTTTGTTTTTAATTTTATTTCTTTATTTGTATTAGGTTCACATGTCTCCGAAATGCACCTTTGTTTTACTACTTTGATTTTTTTCATTAATATTTACATGTAAAGTTTTTTTTACAAAAAAAACCCAAAAGTACTTTAAAATAACCTCTTCAGCGAAATACTGATGCCGAATATAGACAGGATTCTTTCCGCGATTATGTCTTCATCCTCACTTACCCCTTTGTAAAGGAAAGATTCCCGTCTCCCGTCTTGCAAACTTAATTAATGTAATCAACAACAAAAATTACATGCCCAAAAGATCGTAAGTTCCGTAACTAATTTTTACACACAATCGTCAGATTAAATCATGATTCCAGATTTTTTGTCCAGTCGCTTACAGCTTATTAAATATAATGAGGATAATAATCTGTCTGCATTTAAATGTCCCAAGCAATTCGGCAAATTACTTCCCTTTCAACATCATTACTTTTAATTCAATGGAATGTAACATGCCAGCATAGACGATACAGAAGGATTGGGAGTAAACGTTTCCGGTTTCAGTGCTCCCACGTGACTATTCTTTGTGCAAAGTCATTAGCTGCTAATTATTTTCAAGCATTCATTGCTTTGATATTAAAAAATTAATTTTGCTTTCGGCGAAAGATTTTCCTAAATAAGCCCTAAAAGCTATGATAAAAGCTATACACATGTGTGTTTTATTCAACTTTTAAAAGTTCCCTGAACAGAGAACAATATCAAAGTACTCATGTACTGAATCAATTTAGATCGATCGTTTGAATTTTGACGCCTCAAATAATCTTCAAATTGCAAAAATATATAGGGATAAGCTAAAGGGAAAGAACGGAGATCGACTCCGAACACGAACTTTTCTTGTAAATTGTAAATATTGAATTTTGATTTAAACTCACACATTCTGATTACGAAGGACGTTGAATTTATCTTTCAAAATCACACAAAAATTCAATAGTGCCAGTTTACGTAATATTCAGGTTTGATGTATATGGGTTACCTATATGAACGAACACATAACTCTCCGAAATAGTGCATGACTGGAATACAAGCTACTAGTTGGCCTTTCCCGGTTTATAAATTTTCAAATCGAAATTCAATTTATCGATCTCCAAATCAAAACTGTCGGTCAAATTATTCAAACTTAAGCCACGATCGTTGAAATAAACCCAGTCCTTAGATATAAGTACCTCTTAACTAGCTACAACTAATTCTCAGTTGATAAACTATATATCTCAAGTAATATAAATTGTCGCATAGAAACCTATATTTCATTTACAAGCTTTTAGTTTCTGGGACTAGTTTCAGAGACACGTATATAAACAATCACCAGCATAAGGTGGTTTAGTAATATATAATTTTGCAAATCATATGCGAATGTACTGTACTGAAATTACGAGTGCAAGGAGCCGCTAGCAATATTAGCGATTTAAAAATATTCTGTCCTCCACTAACTAGAAAATCCAATTATAAAATTTCTGGCCTACAGATTCTTCTGAATAATGAAAATAAATAATCAAGCTGTATAATATTTGAAAAACAATGTTCAGATCCTAGATTTAAAAAAAATATATTCTTTCCGACCAAAACTGGCAGCCTTTTCCCTCAGAATCAAATGGTCGTCCCCTCAAAATGGCTCGTTTAAGATTTGATATTGCGTGTCATTTTTATATAAAACCTTGCCCATATGTTCTCTTTTATTAACTCTTTACTTACCAAAGAAGTACAATCATAAAGATGTACAATCATGTGTGTACATGTACATGTCATAATGATGAACAATAGTTTACATATATACAATGGTGAAGATATGCAAGTGTTAGAATGATGAGAACAAATCTAAGAGTAACTCTTTTTTTAACTGATTGTTTTCTTCGTCGATAATATCTTGTCATATTTTTTTGTTCTTGTCTTCAGTGCTTTGACGATGAAACAAAGGAATATATGATCCGCCATGCTGTGGTTATAACATTGGGAGTATAGAGCCAATTAATTCTGTTCCTATCAAACGTATCTTTGAAGTTTTTTCATAAATACTATGCAATATTTTGATTAATAATACATGCATTTGATCATAAATACCACGAACTGCACTGAGCGATGCCAATTGAAGGTGTGATTTTAGCATGGCATGAAAACGTTTCTCTCTACTCAATTATTCCAGATGAATAGCGATGAATTTAACAGTCGTACCACCCTGACAGTGTTGGCGTCTTGACGAAAAATAGATATGGAATACACATTAGGAATCAAATATAATGCAACCATCGGCATTCATATTCATAATAACCAGTTGTGTAATTGTTTTTGATGTATACAATAAATCTTCCCACATCTTTGACCAATGGGAAGATAAATTATATACGCCACAACCTATTTCTTGGTGGTTATTTTCTCAAATGCTGCACTTGGTGCTTTAATTGCGAATCTCCTTGCGTTTAATTGTATACTTCTTCATACATGTAATTACTTCAAATAGCTTGTAAAAACAATTATATAAACGCTGATGAACTTATAGTTTTTCATTGATAGTTTTACTACCAGATGATATGCTGGTGAAAGTCTTATATCATTTTCAAGTTACACTTTTTAAGTCGCTAATATTGTTAGCAACTTCTTTTACTCGTGATTTCAGTACTTTGCATTCGCATATAATTTGCATATTTATGTATATTACTACTCCACATTATGCAGCTGATCGGTAAGTATTGAACATTACCCATTTTCCCATTCAGACACAGGGGCTCGTTACAATTGACTATATAGGTCATATACATTATCAGGGCTCCGAGATTACAAATACATTATTTACATATTTCATATATAGATTAAGGACTTTCGCTCAGTCAATTTCGTTATACATGGGCCTGTTAGATTATATAACGTATTGACTTCGTTGAAAGTCCATAATTGAAAATATAATTATTGCTAGTTGTTTAATCTGCATGGTTCCTAATCTGGCTCCCTTGTCAATATCATAAGTGACCCAAAGACCGCTAAAATTGAAGAGACTTAACTTGTGGAACGAAAATATTACCTGCACTTCCTGGTAGCAAGTTGTTTTGATTGAAAAACATTCGGGACATCACAGTTACGAAAGAGTAAACATATCAAGCTGAAGTCATCCGATTTTAGAGTATATCGCATTCGTGAAATTTCGGATGTTGAAAATCCAAATTGGTGACATAGAACATTTGACAATTCACGACTTCGGAGACTTCAGTCTTTGATTGTTATAACGTAAAAACTCACACAGGAATCGAAGAAATATGTTAGATGCTAGTTCATATTTGTTATATACATGTACATGTATACTAGTTACCTTCACACCTGTCAAGTCTGTGACGGTTTGTATGTTCCCAAATAGAGGCACTTTTTATCATTATGTTCTCTTTGAACATGTCTTATAAAAAATTAAGACAAGTTCTCATGTAAGTATTAGACACTAAATTGATGAAATAGGATTTTTTTCTGAGCTTCATATTACAATAATTTTAACCTAATATAAAAGTTTTGGATTGTGGTTTCCTTTTCAATCTAATTTAAAAAAAAAAAAAGGGTAATGTTACCACGATATCAAATTAAGTCCCCACGGCAACAACTCAGGAGTTGTCAGTCGAAATGATTGGTCCATTCGTCATGTTTTTCTTCTTCTGAATTAATTATCTCAGAAACTCTGTTGGATTCCTTTAAGGTTTACGGGTTACTTAAGATATAACTGTTTTGTATTTGAAGCTCTGCGGACGTAGTTTTACTGTCACAAATTGAGTGATTGCATTAGAATTTTTGTTATATATGTGTGTGTGTGTGTGTGTGTGTGTGTGTGTGTGTGTGTGTGTGTGTTTATTTATTTTTTGTTTTCTTTTGTCCTCATATCTTTTAATTTTAGCGTATTCTGTCTGTCTCCATTCCTTTCAGTTTTGCATGTGTTTTGTGATTGTTTTCTCACAAAAATGTTGATCTTGATTTCTTTTTATAGTTTTTTTTCTTGTCTTTCGGTTATGCCTGACTCCTTGTTTTTTTTACACGTTTGTTTTATCCAATGTAATATTCTTTGTCTTATACTAATCATACATATATGAAGAAAAATATGATATATAGAATTCAACATTGCAACTAATATGTCTAGACTACTAAAAAATGCTTCTTATCAGGCTTTTTAATCACTTTTTATATTAATTTTCTATAGAACAAAGAAAAATGTTTTAATAGTTACTGCGTATTCTTTTTGATTAGACATAATAAACAGTTAATAAAACACGTGAAACAAAGGAATAAATGTAACAACAATCTAATAAACACGAGAAGAGAAGGGCATATAAATAAAGGATATTTGACCTTGGCATTTGATCCGCTAACTCAAATGAATGATTGATTATGATTGATTATTGGGGTTTAACGCCCGAGCAGCAACATTTCAGCTATATTCAGGCTATAACTCAAAATGGAAGGTGTCTTTTGTCGAAAGACCAAGTTAATCTTTGTAGTCGTTTCTAAAAAACAATTGTCAAATATTTTTTTTAAAAGTAAATGTGGCGTGACCTTTGATTTTCTGACCTCCAAATCAAAAGAGCTTTTCGTGGACCTGTACAAAAGGCGGAGTATAATTAAAACTACTACAATCAAATGCTCATTATGCCTCTACCAACATATTGTGTCTGTCTGCCTGTCGACTGTCCATCCCTTGCATTTTTAAGCGAATCTCCTTGAAACCTAGTAAACCAACCTGTATGAAACTTTTTAGGCAGTTCGATCATGAAATTTTTTGTACATATTACTAGGAAATGTTGTTTCGCTGAATTTTATAAGAGTAATGTCCCTTTAACTTTGAAATTTAATGAATTATACCACTGATGCAAATAGTAAGTTCAAATACCCGGAAGGTACAAAATCGAATTTCATAAAACTATGGAGGTAGTGAGTACACAATATTTAGTTGTGCATAATACTAGGAAACTTTCATCTTCTATTTTTTTGTAGGAGCCTTTGAACTTAGAATTTCCCAAAATAAACAGCGGCAGTTTGTCATCGTAACTCCTCCAAAGCTACTCAACAGAATCTTATGAAAATTAGGCAGCACAGTATATGGAATAGAACCTGTAGCCTACATAGCGCTTTATATTTCACTTTGTGTTTCACAGATTAACTGGTGTTTCTTTGTTACTTATTGAAGCTAAATTTCAATCATACATCAATAGATTTTTCATTACATTTTCTACATTTCATGGCAAAGAGGAGACAGATTTTGAAGTTAAAAACAAACTTTGATATTAAATAATATTATGAAAAATACGACTTTGAAGGCAAAAATATAAAATGTCATATTAATGTATTGAATTTTACCATTAAAATAGCACAAAAGAAGCAGAAAATAGACTTGCAGTCGTACACGACTGAAGGGTCAGTCATGATTAAAATACCAAAAACGGTATCGAAGTTAGAGGTCAAACATTTCATACCGGCTCCAGGCTCTGCACTGTCCTACTTTAAAAGGTTAATCGCAAAACGTTTATCATGATATACTTCTAAAGTATATGTTTATATTTTCAAAAAACATCCAAAATTACGAATATTTTGATATGAAAAGCGAAAAGGGTGTTACTGCAATGAAATAAACACTTTACTTGTGTAATACTAGTATGTTCACACGAGATTTTCTCTTTGTTGAACACTAAAAGACGGTTAAACTGTATTTAATATACTAATCAAGGGCGGATCCAGGATTCAAGTTTGGGGGGAGGCGTTAATTGAATCAAATGCCGTGCAAAGCAAGGCAAAAAATATTATGGGGTGAAACTTGTGGTGAATATTTTTCTTACAAATTTAGGGGGCGTACGCCCGACACGCCAGTCCTTGGATCTGCGCCAGCTTATCACCGAATTTACAGTCATGTATCCCCCTCCGATATCACAAATCTGTTCTACCTTGAGAAAAAAAACAACATTGGCATTGCTGTATGATGCTATGTACAAGCTGTATTCTTCTCAAGATACAGCTTCAGGATATCAAAATAATTATGAAACAAAATAAACGAGTTGAAATCCTTATCTCTTGATTCAAAAGTTTATCAGTCTCTGAGGGGCAATAAAAGTATATAAAGGGATTGTAATAAGCACCTTAGGCAGCCTCGCATATCAAATATCAGATGAACTGCATTCAAGATGATTATAATTCATCTTTGAAATTAGAATCAAACCTAATCAAATTGATAGATACTATATCTCTACCATCCACACCTATGATAAATTCCATCCGATTTGCGATATTTTTTTCTCTTCTTCCTTTTTTTAAGTTAAAGAACACCTGTATAGTTTTAATTAGGAAACACGTGCATTGTACGAGTAAATCTTACATGTCACGACATTACGTACATGCTGTTCTTATTTTACATGACCTTTGTGAACGCACGTAAATGCAGATGCAACTTGTTTCAACTGACCGCAAAATTTATGATGAATAGAATAATTTTCTGATTTTGCAATGCAGAAGAAATAAATAATACGTATATTTGTAAAAAAAAAAAAGGGTTATATTCCAAATACAAAGCCAAATTCACAACTTATAATTATATATAGTGCAAGGTTTTGAAGGAAAATTACTTTCACGCTTATATTACTTCTATATGTATGTCATACGCGAATCATGGGATTTTGAAAAGTGGGCAAATGACTTTCAGCTTATTTTTGCCAAAATGTAACACGAAATTAATAAACTTTTTTTATAATAGGGGTTTCCAAATTCCGGAACTTCTTCCTGGACCCAATACTATGTATAAATTCTAGGAAATACTCACTTCCTTCCCTTTTTAACCGGATAAAGTCATGAAACACAGTCCATATATATACATGTACACATGTATAACTACGTCAATACCGTTTTAGTTTCTATGTTATGCTTTGCTATCACGAAAGGTTTGAATTAATGAGAATTTTCAAACGCTTTTTATTCCTTAATATGATGTTTTTGCTTTCTTCATCTTCTTTGTCTGTTGCCAACTTTTTGTTACCAGAACAGAGGAGTGTATTGTTCGAAGCGATTGAAGATCTCATGGAATTTAGATCTGTTGTCTTATCATAGGATACACAATACATCGTTTCTCCACTCTTCTCGTCAAAAGTTCGTCCTCCCTTGATTTTTAATAAGGTATCGTTTATAAATCATTATATCAGGCAGTTTTCTACAATAATTGATTTATTTCCCCAATTCCTTTGTTTGCCTCCTGCATTATTAACGCAATCTGATTAACCTGGACGAAATTATGAAAAATGGGTTGGCAGATACAAAGTGTTAAAAAAATGTATTACTACTTGGACGCAGAGGCGACCCCACAATCTGAAAATTTTGGTGATGACATGGAACGACCACAAATTAACTTACAACACACAGAGGCCTGTCCACCCTATCTGAGCACCAGATCTACGCTTCTTCTTTTTGTTGTTATTGTTGCTGAGCCCGTTAGATTGAAGATCTCATGGAATTCAGATCTGTTGTCTTATCAAAGTATACACAATACGCTGTTTATTTATATGGTTGTATGTTTGTATGGTTTTTATTTTGTTTGTTTGCTGGCTTGGTTGATTGGTTGTTTTTTTGTTTGTTTGTCTATTTGTTTGATTGATTTTTTTTCTGTCTTTAGTTCCTTCGTGTTTATTGCTTTAATCGAGAGTTTTTGTTTTAGATTGCTCTTTCAGTAAATTATCTTTATACTTTTCATATCCATCGTCGTAGCTTTGTGTGTTCAATATCTCCTGGAACAATTAAATATTGGTCCAATTAGAGAGTGTGGATCTGAGCAAATCATTCTTCTTTTTGTTTTTTTTTTTGTTTTTGTTTTTGTTTTTGTTTTTTTCTTGTGATTCCACCCGAAAATCTATTATCAGGAGAAGGAAAATCATAATGTGCGAAGAAAATCATGGTACTTACAATTCCTTCATACAATCTTTTGTTAGATTCCAATTTAATGAATGACCTTGCCAAACACTTATTTGAACATTTTCGCGTTTCAAAGTCATCCAAGGGGTCAAAAAAAATGTGGCAGAAGTCATGACAAATTAATATGTTTTATTAATAATCCCATTTAACAAAAACATCTGTAATGCGGAATCAGTAGAATTAACAAAATCTTAATTCCACATTTTACCCAATTTAAATAAGTTATAATTGCATGTAACGGTATACTCATTCATGGATTTAAGACGGTAATAAAGCCTCTTATTTTCCCTACCAATCGAGCATGTCAACAAAGAAGAACTTGAAGAAACAACGCCTATAAAGCCACTTCAAGTTAATCATGACCCGGTGGATTGTGTAAAGCAGGCAATGATAATATCTCCTGTTGTTGATCACTGTGATCGGGGATATCATAACGAGGCCACCATGTTTACACTCGAAGATACCGCTGATATAATCTATAACAATTAGGGGACCAATTGGTCGTGTAATTGTGGGGTCGTCATTTTGCACGTTGCCCATAGGTATTTAAAAGAGAACGAGAACTATGATAAATAATCCTATTTATTTCTTATGACAACATAAAGATAACCGTATAATTTGAACTGATATATTGTACAGGGGCAGATCCAGATATTTCGTAACAGGAGTTTCAGGCTATAATTTGTTCATATTTTGCAAAAGTTTACACGAAATAACCAAATGGTCCAAAAATGGAAAGAGGGGGAAGGGGTTTCCAATCCCCGGAACCACACCCCTGAATACGCCAGTGAAATGTGCTAAACATTATACAAAGAAATTAAGTTAAATATTTCGAAACTCATGAAATGAAAAAAAGTACCTGAAACAATTTAAGGGCTGAACAAGACCTGGAATTCTAATCTCAAAAGTTTTTTACTGACCTATATTTCCTAACTGCATTTACCATGCAGGTTTGTGATATAAGAATTATTTCTTTCCCTTAAGCCGCACTTGATAAGACACCGTATTATGTGACGATATTTTAATGTACATTTATCATTCATGACTAACACAAGTATATGATGCGATCTGGTGCTTTAAAGTGCCTTTTATGAAAAATCAACATTTTATCCTTTTTGTGTCCCAATCATAGCCAACATCTGTATAGAACATATAATTCATATTTCGTTTGACTTAATATAAAGTGTTAGTGATATAATCGTAGCATATTTTGGCGCTATAAACTATTGAACAAGATGTAAAAGGCGACAAATGCTGAAGGTAGATTGGTGTCTTTTCAAGTGTTTATTAGACAAACGAGTTAAATTGAACTGGAACACAGGCGAAAGTATACGTCTTACGGTGATAAATAAAATTTAAAAAAAAATGGTTATTTGTCACCCATATATAAAGACGGGTGCAGTTGGATTCTATTCATTAACCCGAAGGTTGACAACCCAAGAATATATTAGCTTGGTCCGTACACGACCCGTTTGCTCATTATACCCTTATTGTGTCCATATTATATAAATCATTTCACTAATTGACGACCATGTACGTGTATATGGAAGATAGCTAGTAGCATTGATATTTTACAATGACCTGACACTCATTTGTTATTACACTATTAAATCCTCTTTGCCCTATTTGTAATGATTAGTACGTATTATACATACATAGACCGTTAAACCTCTATTAATACTACATTGTTGGTAAATCCTATTCCCCTAAACCCGTTAAAAGGTATGAGAAAAATTCGTCACATTTAATATCCAGAATATCGACAATTTATACAAGATGAGAAATGAGACACCCTACGAACGATACGTAAGCTTAGACAGAAGGATGGGACAGTTCGGTGTAGGGTTAACACATATAATATCAAATTGCAACTATAACACTGAATATCAAATTATTTCTTTTATGATTATTAAAAATGTATGTTCTTAATGCCCCTAATCGGAGCCATAATGAATTCTACACATTTCGTCTGATTATCTTACCTGTGCACGAACACCTGTCCTGTACACCCGGGTTTAATGACGCTGTCTTCAGCCACCCAAATTAGTAGGAATTTGAATTATGCAATAACTTTGTCCTTCCCCTCACCTTGATCAGAATCTATCAAACTTTCAAACAGATGCGAATCCATATATTCTGAAAAGGGCAGAAAAGGACAGAAAAAGAGGGGTTCCAGGTTATTTTGCTGATTTTGCCCAAATTTTGCACAATATTACTAAAATTTACAACGAGAAGAAAGAGAATCCCAGGAACAGATCCAGACACTTTGAAAAGGAGTTGTGCCAGCCGGTATTCCTCAGAAAAGGGGGTACTAGGACGGTATACGTCATATTTTGTCGATTTTACACATGAAAATGACAATTTTTTTCAACAAATAGGAGGGTGCCAACTCCCTGCTCAATCCCTGGATCCACCACTGACTCCGCCCCTTTGATCCGCTACTATATCTCTAAAATAACTTATATGTACTTTAAGCAAATCTTAAATGTATCTAACGTACATGTAATATCATCTTTCCTCCCTAGTGTTGACAAATCCATTGACGCGTTATATCTAATGGTTATGACACTCATTATGGCTTTCGTTAGAGATGATGTCAAATTCAATTTGAATTCAGAACAGACGGCTTTCTAAAGTAATCCAATTTGTTACAAATTGAAATTCTACCCAATGCCAGCTGCTAAAACTATCAGAAAATGGGGGAATAAAAGATGAGGATTTCCCTACAAATATCCTGCTAGGCTTAGTCAAGTAATTGAAAATTGACGTAAATTTCTTTGAATTTGCTTGTTCTTGAGACGTTATTAATTTGTGCGAAATTGCGACAATTTCTAATTTTTTGTCAAATCATAAAAACGTTTGGGAGACAGTCCTCATTTTCATTCTTTCTCTGCTAAAGGCGAAATGAACAGCCTGGAAAATGAATTTTAAAACTGAATGCCCTAAGCCAGCAACTGCTAATTGTAAAATGTCTAATCAAGTTGAAGAAAATGATTGGATAAAAGAAAGAATCTATATTTAAGAAGTGAAGCGTGATTCATTATTCTATCGGAGATGGTTGGAAGAAGTGGACTGTTACGTCTCTATGTAGATACTGCTTGATTTGACGGTGTATCTATTGACATGTCCCTTGATCGATGTTCCGCCTTCCATCTACATCACATATATACATCGGAAATAAGCCGAATGCTCGTAAAATATTCACATCATTAACGTCACATAGCCGAGCGTCGTAATAAGGATCATCACTGCAAAAACTTAATCAGTGAGTTTCACTGGAATAATTCATTCTGAACAGCCTACGGATTGGAAAAGTTGCAGAGTCCAACATATAACATTCAAAGAAGCGATTTATCCAGTTGTAACAAAATCCGAAGAGGATTTAGTCACCCTGATTTAAAGTTTTTCATTGTTGTCTTTCAAGTGTGACGGATTTATTTTTCTCAGCGAAATGTTATCCACAAAATGACACCGACAGACATAAATATAGTAGAGTGAACATGTTTTGGATTTTTTCAGAAAAGAAACATTGCATCAACATTCGATAAACATGGAGGTGTCTCTGATAACATTATGGAGTATACACCCATTGCTTATTTTATTTCTAAATACGGGTAAGTGTACATTTAACTGTTTTAATCCACATTTTAGATAACAATGTGACATTTCGCTATAGATGTGCACTTAAATGACATTTGTAAAGTAGTTGAAAGAGAATACACATTATAATTGAATTTTAACAACAAAGCCCTGGTGATTTAGAATTAATTTAGTTGTTTTGTTGTTCACTCTATCCATATATTATTCATGAAAAGACTGGAGAATAGGATTCAAACGACCTTTTCTGTATTTATTGATCAACTGGGATATTGGGACATAGTTTTTGCGTTTTTTTTATACCTTCTGGTGATCCGCTTAGGCAGACGAAAACTCATTATCAAGTGTATTAACACGCTTGAAAAAATTCTTATATTTTTACAATCTAATTAAAGAAACACCTGCCTGCTGTCCCTACTACTCTGAGATGTTTTAAAATATAAGGCAAAAAGTTTGACTTCTCAAACCAAACAATGCGAATTGGATTTGATAGGAAAACTTCAAACATGAAAATTTTCAGCCTTTCTAAAGAACAAAAAATCTATTGAGAAGTTTTTGAACAATGTTTATTATGATATCACTGAATAATCTATCAACAAACCAGTATCTTATATGTTGACACAAGTATTGCCCTATTAAGGTTCATATAGCCAGATAAAAAGAGATAAAAAATAAGACCGGAGACTTTCATTCTCAAGTAGACTATATGTTAAACAAGAGACACACAATCGATATTCACTGCAACTTGCATTGAGATAAATGATTGAAAAGAATTATTGAGGGAATCAACACAAAATCTTTCAAATTAGAATTTTAACACGTTTTTACAAATTTGAGGCTTAGTAACATATTGCAGAAGACTGGCGCGAAATTCACAAGAAAGGAAATTATTTCTCTAAATGAATATTTTTAATCCAGATTGTAAACATTATGTTTGCTTATATAATGCTAATTCAACAAAAACATGTCGGAAATTCCACTGGGAATAGCAGATATTCCCTAGTGTATTCGTTGTGTAACAGTACATATGAGATATTGTCTATTTTCTTTTCTAGCACATGTTTCTTTTTTATCCAATTCAATATGTACAGTAGACTTCATTATCACTTTAAAGGATTACTTAATTGAATGATGGCCCCTTATGTAATCCCCTATGGTATCAAATCGTATTGTGATCCTCCCGATGGGGGTTTTGATAGTATAATTACTGACCCGTGCCTTCCCGGGTGATAACTCAATTACGACTCTGATTTATTTCGTTTTCATTACGTTGTACATCACGCTAGCAGAAAATGGGGTAAAATTATGCATTAACACATCTTAACGAAAATTTAATACACGCCATAAATATAATGTTAATATGATGTTAACAAGCAACTGCTATGCCGCATCTCCTCCGAGAGCCCCAAAAACAGGTTCCACGTGTATACATGTACAAATTGATTAGGTTCGTGAAAAGATTGAATAAGGAAATAGAATATTGCCACTTGAACCAAAATCTGATGTCAATTAACCGAAGTTCTTTGTGACCATCTAACAAAGGACCGGCTGGTTGGATACCAAAAATGTGTCGTCCGTGACCAGAATATGAATGATTGTCCTCTACAGATGAAAAAAAAAACAACGATACCTTAATATTGTAGTGTTTCTGAGTATATCGTTTATAGTAATTGAATTATTTGCCACTGTGATCACAAGATAGGCGTGAAAATGTTTAAAATATTAACCTATTCAGTACGAAACAAAGATGTCAATGTTCAAATGGCCTTACCAAGATTGTATCTAGTTTACACAATGTAAATTTTTTAAAATGACCTGTTTATGCATTACTCTCAGCATTGTTTTATAAATTTAAATCATGGTTAGTTTTCAGACTAAAAGATTAAGTTTAGGTAATTTACATTTTTAGATTTATACGACAAAAGGTGATACATCGTTATCTTGACAAGAGTATCCATGAACAAAAGATGTCTTTTCAAACACTAATTTGCATACACGTCAACATATTTAGTCAGTAGAAGTTTTTCGTCTTGCTCAGTCATGTTTGGAATTAGTTCTCATTACACTATGACCTTTATCAGTTTCTCACGTGTTTTCACTATACCACAGTTGAAGCCATAGGTACCTCACAAGTGTTTGTAGGGGTCACCTTATCCTCCCATCAGTTCCAGTACGGATTGTCAGAGATGGATGATGAATCATTAATCTAGTCGTTAAACGTAGATTTCAGATTACCCCAAGCAGCGGTACAGATGATAAAATTTTAGCTTGACCTATTGAAAAATGATTTCCCGCTGCATTTTGGCATAAAACAATCATACCATAAGACAATGTACAAATAAATGCTGCACAAAAAGATGAACAAGAAATGGCGGGTGTAGGTATAAAAAAAGAGTGTTTCAGTTGTGTATGTCAGTGAAGATTGAACATGAACGAATAAACTTTAAGGTCATCACAATAACTATTGAACACACTGACATTTACAAAAAGCCCTATTGTCTAAAAAAGGGGTGACCCAGAAGATTTATAATTTAAAAAAATAGAGGACGATGTTAGCATTCGACCTTAGAAGCTTCATTCTGACAGGAAGTTAACTTGTAATACCAAGGATATTTTTTAGTTTCTCATCTTTAACAACATGAAATGTTTAAAGCTGGCGTTTTAAAGTTTGTTTGATTATAAAGAAAAATACATCTAAGTTGATGTGAAACAATAAAATCATTTTTTTTGATATGAATATACCCAGTGACATATAATACCCACGTTCGTATTACATGTCCCTCGTCCTCTTACAAATTACACCTTTCTCGTATTAAAACAATCATGAAGATGCGTTTGTTATGGGTTTCACCATATTCGTTCTTTTTATATGATTGTGTAACCAAGCAGGCAAATAGCCTTAAATTGTCTTTTAAAAATGGTGTGGTATTTACAAGCCTGCACAAAAAGTACCAGTCTATATTTACGAAATACATTTTAAGAGACACCGTATTACCAAGTGATTACCGATTGTACACGTACCTCCTCCTGAGTCAATTACCTGTCATACCACAGATGTTGTCAAAGTTATATTAAACTTTATTTCTAAATATATTTTATTTATTCAACCATTCTGATAAATAACAAAAATGAAAATATTTGCTTATGGGAATGTTTAAATTGTGGTTTATGAACCGATATGCATCGATGTGAAAAGCCGCACAAATGCGTTTTGCTCATTTAGAGGAAAAGTTGAATGATTTTTGCATTCATATTCACTCAAAGAATATTTCATTTCCATGTGAAAATGGGATTTTAATAGTTGAACCGACCTTATCGCCATTTTAGAATAATGACGTTAATTACGACTAGCTCTGGTAGCCACAGTGTGTTGAAAACGGATGGCTGTATAAATATTCATTCAGACCAATAATGTTTGTTACTTTAAAATTTTCTACCTTAAGGCTTTATATTTTAGGTACTTATAATATGACTTATATCACTCCAATCTTAAGAGTATAGTAGTTTAGGTACTTTTTATGTCCTCTATATCACCCCAATCTATTAGTAATGAAATAAGGAGTGTATTCAAATTAGATTAAATTTTTATACTTATATTGAGATTTTAAAATTTGACAGGATGTCCTATAGTACCACGATCTTTACTTAAGTAAAACATGTCAGTTAAGGACAGAAATAATTTTTTGTTGGGGAGTTTGATGATATAACAGTTTCGACGGGAAATAGACAAATATAAACATTTTTCCTCTTTCCCTGACGTTATCAACAAAGCGAGTTTATCATTACTTTCCGTACTGAGCGTTCAATACATCCATCCATCTATTCATCCATCCATCCATCCATCCATCCATCTATCCATTCATTCTTTCTCTCTCTCTAGTGTTTTCCATTTTGACTCTTTTATCTATCCATCCATACATCCATTTGTCAATCAATCTATTAATCCATCCATCCATCCATCCATCCATCCATCCTTTCTCTCTCTTGTGTTTTCCATTTTGACCGTTCCCTTTTTCCATTATGGCTATTCCATCCATCTTTCCGTTTATCCATCCATCAATCCATTCATCAATCCATCCATCCATTAATCCATCCATCCATCCATCCATCTATTCACCAGTCGATTCATCCATCCATTCATCCACCCATCCATCCATCCATCCATCCATCCGTCAATCCTTTCATTCATTCTTTCTCTCTCTTGTGTTTTCCATTTTGACTGTTTTATCCACCCATCCATCCATCCATCTATCCATCTCTCTCTCTCTCTCTCTCTCTCTCTCTCTTAGTTTACCATTATGAACGTTCCATTCATCCATCCATAGATAATGTTTTGTATTATGATACCGCACTCCATCTGTTTGATGTTTATTTTTGTCATTAACTTCAATATTAGAAACAAATACTATTATAAATCTGGAGGATTTGTACACATCTTTGTTGAGATTCCCTTTCCTATGAAATATTTGTTTTCCATATGTTTCAACTTTAACTAATATTTTGTATAATAGAGTAATTAGGATCCCATCAACACTTTCGCTTTATTAGTTTCTAGAGGTATTATTGTAAATATTGAAGATGTTATGGTGGTATGATAGCGCTGTTATTCTAAACAGATTTCTGTACTTGTTCATGTTATTTAAATAAATGTAAGAAGACTTTGTTTTTATGCCAATATGCGAACACATTATGAAATTAATCATTATAAGTGATAATTATTCAAGTGAAAACAACACGTTTAAATATTTTATTAATATTATGAAATCGACAAAGATTTCACACTGAAGACGATATGAACTCTACATGATGTATTTATCATCACGTTCTTGCCCAAGAGGTAATTGGTTCCACCTGCTTTATCTTGTTATAGACAATAATGATATATAAAAGTTATGCTGGGTTATTACCTTCTCGTGTCGACTGATGTAACATCGATTATTGAGCTTAGTCAAATTATTGACGTATTTAATCAGTAGTTAATCAGGAAGTATTTTTCAGATCAGTTTATGGTAGAGTCTCGTGGGAGTTCTATCATAACATTGTACTGGCATTACTGCTGGTGTCAAGGTTACTCATTGTGTCAACCTCCATTATGACTTCTGTAGCTACATGGCTTATTTTCAGACATTACTCGAGGGGTCAACTTCGTTGAGAACAGTGTGACTTATTTTGGTCAGCACTTTTTGTATGGTGGATAAACATTTTATTCGCAAATTGTGTAATCACTATAACTTGGTTGACGGTTTCTTCTCGTCAGGACGACTTGATACAATGTAGATTTTCTGTACTCGTCACAATAACCTGTTTGACGATTTGTTCTTGTCATAATGACTTCCTAGATCATTTGTACTTCTCACAATAACTGGTCGACGGTCTCTTCTCGTCGGGATGACTTGGTACAATGTACATGTTCTGTACTCGTTACAATAACTTGGTTGACGGTTTGTTCTCGTCATAATGACTTGGTAGATCATTTCTACTTCTCACAAGATCTTAGTTGACGATTTGTGATCGTCAGAATGACTTTGTAGATCATTTGTTCTTCTCATCACAATATCTTGGATGACAATTTGTGATCGTCAGAATGACTTGGTAGTCATGTTCTTTACCGTCACAATACTTTGGTTGACGATTTGTACTCGTTAGAAATACTTGGTAGAAAATGTGCACTCGTCACAATTATTTGTATTATATTAGTGTCCACTTTTGTTTGAGATTTTAATTTTGATCCATATTTTATTGTTAACTTTTTATTGGCTCATTCTAAGCCAGTTTCTATTTTTCCTTTCTCATAGAATATCTGTTGGCTATGACTTTCATAGAATGGGAAACATTTTCTTTAGTCGATTAAGTATTGTACATTGATGTTCAGTAACTCAAATCTTTCATCTGGTTTTCATTATGGTTCTGCAATTAAGACTCTTATGAAATAAAATGACCTACAAATTTGACTTTAGTTCTGTGTAATGTTTTGTTTCAAGTCTTTTTTCACATCTAAAGTTCAAAGGAACTGAATGGTCTTTATGATGCACTCTGTTCAAACAATAGAGAAAGTTTCAGATGATGAAACATCCTAAAAAGGGAAATTCTATTACAGAATGGATGTTAGCGTTATTTTACCCTCTATATATCAAGTCATTTTGCCAGCATAGTCTTAGTCATAAAAGTCCAGTCTACTGTTGCTAATGACGTGAAGTAATTTGCTTTCTGAATTATTTCCACCGCTCTACTCTAGCTACAGCAGATATTCAATTTATAAAAGGCTAGTAGCAAAGCAAGCCTATCATACACTTGTAATTATTTTAATGACCTCTTGATGTGCTTGTATGATCGGAAGTAAATTGAAAAGCAAGATTCGTCGATAAACGTTCAGTTTTCAGTAACACTCTAGCTTAGAATCGTGCAAAATGTAATACATGGTTGGAAAGCCTATATTTTTTTTTAATTTTGATATTTTGTTTTTGACGTTGTTTTTGACATGAATAAAGTAAAACGTGGTTTTTGTATAACCCTTGTATAAAAGATAAAAATCATATAGGAATTCAAAATTAAGGGAGGTAACTCTGTAAATGACTCTGAAATACAATTAAATATTGGGTTTTCGATGTAACTTATTTCCTAAGACCAAACAGATTGGAACGAATAATTATGCACTTCATTATAAAGACTCAACTTAATAACAAAAAAAAAATAATTTGAAGCCTTTTTTGAGGGGATAACACATCACAAAATTTACATGGTTCTTATAAAGACTGCTACTTCAAAACACCGTGATTCATAGAAGGCCTTCAGTTCTGCCTGATCGATACAAGATCATCTTATGCCAGGTATTCCCGGATTAACAGCCATCATCATTCAGTTTCGTATTTCGAAAGCTATTTTATATGAACAATAGTTTTGTTTTGACAAAACAATACTATAAAAATATCAAAATAATTCAAATTAAATATTTACAGATTTTTGACATTCAATAGGATTAAATTTCATTGATAAATTCAATCATTTTGGTAACTGATTGTGAAATAATAAGACAAAATCAATGCTGGTTTAAATTTCATATAATACGACAAACGAATGTCGTAATCCACTTTCTGTTTTCTCTTGAGGGCTGTTGTTTATCTAGAAGCAAAAACATGTCGCAAATACTAACCCCGGGGGATAAGATTCTTGTAGAAAATATTGTACCGGCATACACACCCTACCCCGTCCTTGTTTGTCAAGTCCTCTTTTGATTTACTTTTTAAAGAGTCTTGAATCAAGGACATGTACAAACATTCTGGTAATTTTTCGAGAAAAAAAAATCTTCATAAAAATGCATTTGTTTTTATCAATTAGCAATAAAAATTAACTACACGTACTATATGATTAATAATTTGCTTCACTCTACGTCGTTTTAAGAATTTCTTCACTTTATCAATTCTGTCAAATTAAGTCGTACGGGAAACAAGAAGTAGAAAAGCGAAGAACGTGGAAAGGGCAGACACGATACAAGTCATATACATATCTGGGTACTTTCCTTCATATAGAAGCTCTAAGAAATATGTTACAGAAAAGTGTAACGGACGGATTGACGGACCGACAAGGTGATTGTAATATAGAGAGGGGACTAATATAATGAAACCTGGTGTAATTTTTCTGCAGACTTCGTGTAGAAATTGAGATAATTGTAATTCTACGTTGGTTTTTCCCTCCATCCATTCCGTATTATTAGCGGATGTATTGGTCAGTTCATTTCCACCATTAGGAAATTCAATCACTGAATACCAATGTAGCGTTAGTTTATGAGTGTCATCAACTCGGCTCAGTGCCATTGTAAGCATTGTAAATATTGGTTTTCCTTGCAGAATGTTATGGTCATCTCTATTTATGTTCATCTAATAATGGACTATATATAAACATTCACCACCAAAGGAACTGAGATGACATTGCGATTTGGTTTATGTTCTAACAAAGGTATAATATGGCGGGATTTAGATAATTACAAATTTCGTCGATTTATCCTTACATGTTTTGTGGTTATTCCCTATAATTTTTGAGACACAGAACGATTTAGTTTAATAAAACATTGCTGATTTTTTTATATCTTTAAATCAGCTGACCTACTATATCTGCCATAACACGTTAAATTCTGATAGGTTTTGCCATTTATTTCCGATGTTTTATCATTAAGATATGGAGTGAAATGTTCGACAGATTGCTTTTTATCGGTACCTAACTGCAGTTTTGTGGATTATCTCCTGTTTTCACTTGTTGGGCTGATTATGCTCGATAAACTATTGGCATCTCACCTGCAATCTGAAATGTATACTCATTAACATTCAAGGTTCATTGGTATTTGCTTGTTCGGCGTATCTGGATTGATTACTGATTGCTGCTTAAGTTTTGCTGGTGTTGTGTTCATACTGTTTCACCGAAACATTTGTGAGACCGAAACAACAAGTGTTAAATTATCAATGACGCATGTAAGACATTCTTCGCCTAAGTGACCTGCGGAAACACAAGAACACACCTGACTGTATAGTTTACCCAGAATACACATAAACATTGTGTGCGTGGTGTACCCAGATCAGTTTTTTTCTTCTTTCTAATCTGGTGTGCATGTTTACAAAATTATCAAATTACCAGTATTGCATTCAACATTAAAGCGTGTAGTCCGACTTTCTTGTATTTTTTTTCATTTTTATAAATTTTGGATAAAGAGAAATTATTTATCATTGTCGCAATATATTTATAAATTATGTAATCATGGCGTCAATAGAAAATGCATTTAATCCTCTTATCTAGTATAAAATCTATTTTTTTATCCGGACACGTAAAGGAGACATCAAACATATGTTATGTTTTGGATAAAATGACAAAAGGTTTTTTACTGCAAGGAGTGTAATAAGTCTACTTTATACCCATTTAAGTGTATATATCATGTATAGTAAAATCTAATATCATAATTTTACAGGAATCTCATCCACCATGACATAGCATTTATCTTAAACATTAGCTTCACTAGTAGTATAAGTATTCATTTCTGTACAAGGAAGATATGTTAATACTAACAGATAGCATCACTATATCGTTAAAACCACAACACGCACAACAAAGCATTAAAATAAAAGTAATGGCTTAAGTAAAGAAACTTAGATTCACTTAGCGTCCATTGTTTTCGTGTTGTTTCTTGATAGTAGCGTTGTCACTGAATTATATAAAGAATCAATACTGAGTGCATCTCCTTGGATAAAATATTAATAAGCCTTCGGAGTTTTATCAATCTGTTGTCTTCTAGAGGGAAATTTCTATCTTCTGAGACTTATGAGCATATAGGCAGAAAAAATGTCAGAATCTTATGGGTCTGGCTGTTTCTTTTGATATTCTTAGGAGATCTCTCCGTCAATATATTCGTGGATGCTAGATTAGTCTAATGTTTATGTAACTAACATATAAAGTACCATCACCCAATTTCCAGACCACAATTTCCATATATTTTAATAAATATGGAATTTTTTTACGTCCTTAATTAACATCGGCAGATTCGCAAATAATCCAGAAATAAATAAAATTTCGATTAAGGATCAAAACTAAATTTGGAATGGAATCGATTAAAAAATAATTGACTTGTCTATGAATTGTTGTTGTTGTTTTTTTTTTTTTTTATTATTATTATTTCTGACCAAGTTATGCTTACAAAACCAAATTTGGTTTACCCAAAAGCTGGTTACCGGTATATCACACCATTTGGTAAAAAAATGAATGAAATTCTTGACACTTGACTGCCAAGACCTTTTTAACAATGTACACGTGTCAACATCTGATTTATCCAGTGCAAACAGTTTTCATGCTCGAACTCCAAAGGATCTGTAATTGCAACAATAAGGTAACAGAGCCCCTTTATCAGGATATTGTATGTCACATTGTACAAAAGAAGGAAATGACCTGTCAGAGATTATGGTGCATTATGCAGACAATTCTTTAAAATTACTTTTTTGAAACCTTTGCTGTCAATAGAATGAAAGACGTGAAATCAGATGTCAACGTATTTTCAAAGAAGACATATAATTTGTAAAGGAACCATCATTTCAATGGTATCCGGATTTTTTCAGCAACATCAAAGATTAATCCAAGGGAGGGAACTTGTTTATATAATTGTACCTTGTTCAAAGGTACAAAATTAAATGGTAGTCTGGATTCGGTTCTAATAGAATATTAATTTTGCTTTTTGTCTCTTTGTTACTATGTTTAACCTACACGTGGGTTGTCTAAATAAAGCAGAATATACTTGTTATGCTAGTTATGCTAGAATATGCTAGTTATGCTAGAATATGCTAGTTAAATACAAAAATACCACTCATATTGATATTGCCAATACACAAATTTAAATGAGTAACCTTTCTTAAGAGCCATAAGAACCAAATACATATAGGAATATTTACATGAAAGCTGTACACATGCACGAAGTACTCGAAACCAAAAATATCGAAATAGAAAGCCATAAGAGGTTTTTAACGTCACTGACCACACTTTGGTCTCTCACAGACGGATAAATCTAAATATACTTCTGATTTCGTGGAGCATGATATACAGGGAATGAAATTGTCTGGGGATTTTAAATGGGAAATGGACGGTTTCCTTTTAAATAGTGTTATATTTATCAAAATGATGTGTTATTTAACTAAAAACAACACTGAATAACAGAGAATTAAAAAATACATGTACATTTCTGTTGATGCCGTAGTAATAAACTGTAGATTTTATAGGATCTGTGGTGAATGGGACATTGAAGAATTGAGGGATATGTACATGTACATGAATGACTTCAATGAGAATTTGTTCAAGGATTGTTTATACTGTTTTGATGCAGTATAATTCAAGGTTTCATGTATAACAAAGTGATAATTATCATAATTTGCTTTAAGTGTTCATCATTACATGAGTGATTGATAATTATTCCATTATAGTTCTGATAAATCGGTCAACACAACTACATCATGTAACTGCAGGTTAGATTGACTTCTGTCGAGTGGTCAAGCGGTTTTATGTTAACAGCGAATAATATAACTACATGTAGAGTTGGTCTTCCGTTAATTAAGTTAATATTACCAGATGAATTTCCTTCGGTAAATTACATTTCAAACTTAATGATAAGGAGATTTACAGCGGGTAACATAGTTAATTTCATGGAGTAGGGTCAGTCTTCCATTGTTTAAATGACGATTACCTTGTGGAATGAATTAGGTAGTTACTTGTATGCTTGACAATTTACAAGAGATATCAGTTTGAATCTATGTTTGATAGAAAAGTTTCTTATTAATCGTTATTCAATCAAGGGAAGACCAACTCTTTTCCATGAAGTTAACTGTGTTACTCGCTATATATCTATTGGATAGACGTGTGAAAAAAAAAAAGAAGAAATTTTTCATGAGTCAGATTATAATGTACTTATGGAACCTTCTTTTACATGGACAATCTATGGAATGACACAAAGATAGAGTTTGGTCAGCAAATTCGTTCTCTGTGGTCTTATTACTGTGGTTTCATTTTAGTATACCACGTTATAATCGTGAATGTTTTGACTACTTATACTTGGTTTCTCTAATTGATATGTCCTTCTTCCAAAAAAAAAACCATCATGCAACAATGGGATGATATTATTTATCTGAAGCATGATTTTGTTGCTGATTTCGGCCTTGTCAAATACTGTTAACATGTGTTGTTCTTCTGGTTCAATGACAATAGTCCTTATTACTAATATGTAACCACTGATACTCCAGAAACAATGTTGAAGGTGTTAATGAATATTGTATTCTGACTAATAATCAATCAGTTAATGGTCTTGATAATAAATGACTTTTTCTGTCATCAGAAACGATACGCGATGCTTTGTTTCATCGGTCAGAATTAGTCTAGTTTATATCTGTCATCGTACATTATCAGTCTGTATCAGTTCGGTATGACTGCATTCATCGTTAGGATAAGAAATAAACGGTCCTTCTGTGTCAGCTGACATACCCTACTGTGTGTTAATAAATCATTTGACATTAAACTTAAATTACAAACTAACTAACGACCAAAATAATGACTGAAATATATAATGCAATAATGCACCAGTATTTAGAAACAAGAAATTGTAAAGTAATACCGTTAAACTATCGGCACTTCATACAAAAGACTCAAACAGTGTATTTGTCATCCGTTTTCAAAGTTAAAGAAGACACCCTTTTCAAATGACATGAACTATTCTGCTTAATTGACCTTTCAGTAAAGGAGTTATTTTTTGCACCGTTCCAGTTTTATTTTTATTGATATTACCATAAAACAAATCCACAAGGAAGGTTCAATAATCTATGGAAACTATCATTTTAACATGACAAATCACGCAAAGTTTATGATAAAGCTATTCAATTTTATTTTCGTATTTAGTTCATTGTATTCCAAATACTATTAAGCTAAATGATACTGTCTTATTACTAAATTTATTTTGACACCCTTTGAGTTTGTTAAGTTCTGATTTCAAAGGTGAATATTTAGAAATGATTTTGGTGCTTTAACATCTAATCATAATGTAAAAGTTTAAGTATCATCTAATAAGATTATCAATGTGGAGCTATCAATGTAGTCTCGTTGACACTATCAAACTTTTCTTCGTCTAAGGAAACTTGGTCAAAGTTTTTTTTAAATTTTTTTTATAGTGTTCAGCCATCAAAGAAAATTTGGATAAAAAAACTTCGATGGATTGGAATAGAATATAAATTCATCCTATTTTTCTTGAAACTTTGATGGACTGGCATGGAATATAAATTCATCCTATTTTTCTTTAAACTTTGATGGACTTTGACGGACATTGACCAATTACTGTTTGAGTTTTGTAATAATGCAAGCGTTTTGTTTACAATACAAATGCACACGTTAATATCACGAGAAAGGAAAGTATGATGAAGTAAAGACCAGTAAAATTTTTGGACAAATGAAACTATAGAAGATTTAATAGACATTTTTTTTAAGTTCAGAGCAGAGTGTCTATCTGGAATGGTAAAGTAAAAGAGTGAAGTGATTTGTGATTAAAGAAACGGTGTTATACATGAGATCTTCGCAAATTGGCAAAGTGAAATATAAATATAGTCTTCCTCCAACTTTTCTTTGTCTTAGATCCACCAAAGACTTTGATGGCGTCAGCAGACATTGAAAACTTTGCCCAATATTTCTTTGATCAAGTTTATGAAGGTAAACTTTGAGGACGCTTACCCTACCGGTGCACCTGGTCCATGCTCCCAGTTTTTAATGGAGTCCGAGATGCTCATTTGCTTTTGTTACTTTGTATGTATGATTTTTGTTACCTTATGTTCTTTGTTGTGTATGTCTGTTTTCCATGTCTGGTCTTTGTCCCTGGATTACATTCTTTTGATTTCCGCTATAACCTTGGTTCCCTTGATTACTCTTTGATTATGTCAACACGGCTTAAATAGGTTCAGTCCGCTTGTCTGTTTGTCTATACAATGTCTGGTTTCCTTCCATTTTTTGTATGTTCCTTTATATATGAAGTAGATCTTAGTCAACTTTGTATTTTATTATTTTGATAAACAATTACATAGTAAAAAAATGTTATAATTATGTTTTGCTATGATATAAAGCGAGTTGTTGTATACATTTAAATTGTTAATGTCTACACATAAAATGACCCAAAAATCAAACTTGATATTTAATGCATGATCAGGTCCGAGTTCAATGACATTTTCGGACAAGCAATTTATGTATAGGCATGTTGCAAGAATAATTAAGCTTATCTGAACTACAAATAAATGAAAACTTCAATTAATTATGACTGTAGTTATCCCATCACCAAGAAATTGTTTCTTTACCACAAATTCTGCTACGTTTGAACATTCCATACTATATATCTACAACAAATCTAAGCAATCTTGAATTCGTTATTGGAAAATGGGTCTCTTATTGACAATCATTCAATTATAATGTTGATATTTAATTACTCGTCAGTCAACAATGGAAACTCTTGAGATTTGGTTCCGTTTACCAGAATAGATTCAGTCTGTTCGTTATTCGATGCCTTAGATCTTGATGTAGTAGAAGTAAACGATAACACATGAATGGAATCTTTGTCTTTGATTTTTATGGAAAATCTCACGGTTATCATTTTCGATCCAAAAAATTTTTCATATATTATGAATTACAAATAAGAAAACGAACATCATGTTCTGTTAACCCTTTTCCAATAGACCCGTTCGATCGATTATATTTTTGCCTTAATTGACCTAAATCCGTGTATGTATTGTTTCTTCTTTATCGCACTAAATGTTTTCTGTTCCCAGTAGGGGTTGATGAAAATGTTCATCTGTTTAAAAGTACTATAAATGTACAATATTTTTTCTATCAGACATACTACATCTGTAGAACTCCAATGCATGATTCATGATAAAACACCAATTATATCATTTTCTATTGCAGTGACGGCGTGTGTATTTCCCAATGGTATGAGAGGGCGTTGGTATCAGAGTCGATACGGCGAGTTAGAAATTTCCCACAACGAAATAACAAGGAAAGGAACATGTGCTCAGAAAGAAGACAATAAATACCTCTTGTATAATAGGTACGGATCATGTCTAGTTGTCTGTTAAAACTTTCTGGTTAAATTGTAGTACATTCGTAATTGAACTATAAAATACCCCATAATCTACTTCCATTGTTCAGAAAAAAAAACGACTAGATTTAGAATATACCAATTGTTGACATTTTTTAGCGATATTTTATCTACATAAAGCTATTGGCTTTCAATTTGAAATAACAGTACATGTGCAATTCCCACAGAAATATACTAAAACTAGAGAATATAAGTTCAATATTTACACGGCATTAAAATTCACTTTGGTGATAAAGACAACATTTACATGCATTCGTGTGTCTGAATAGTACTTGTTTACTGAAAATTTGTGGGGCGTCAATTTTTTTTTCTGTATGTTATGAATAAAATAACATTAAACGAGGTATGCTTTGACTAAGTCGACTTCTCCCTTTGTTCTGTATTATCAATATTACTGTGTTTATGTACTATTAGAGTTTTCTACCGATAATCATGCAGGTTTATTGTCAGAGGAACAAATTAAACCGTCAAATGAAACAAAAATATAGGACTATGGTTTTGGCCATAAAGACTGAGGCCATGCAGCTGTTTATATACCAAACACATGCTTCATAATACAAAGCATTGATCCAACAGTTAATTTGGTTTTTAATAAACGATGCATGCTTTTTATAGATCAATATGATATAGGTTTTAGCAGATCGACTTTTATTCTGAAGCTATTTTCAGGCTCTTTGTCCCGTATGGAGTTAATTAAATAGATGTCCAATTGACTTCACCAACCCTTGATAGTTTCTTTGTTCAAAAGTGTTTATTGACATTTTATTGTTTATGTCTTTCACTTGATTGTTAATTAATTAAAATTTATTTCTGTTATCATTAACGTTTTGTAATAAATAATGTATTATAATAGAAAATTTGTATATATTTTTTTTATCTGTCGAAGAGGTGATCTAGTACTGATGAACGCTAAATTAGAATTTTATACTTTAATGTTTAGGCTCGTATATATAATGTTTTGGTTAATCACAAAAAGGTCATACTGTAACGGCGCTTAATCAAGTAAGAAATTATTGCATGTATTCATTATTGCGATTGCGATTTTTAAGTAAAAAATGTGAATACGTTTTTGCGATTTTGAGTCAAATATCCCGAATCGGTAATGTCGAAAATTATATAAAGCGAATTTTTATTATTGTGATTTTAAGCATTGTTTTGCAATAATAAAGACACCACTATTATTTCGGAATTTAGAGCATAATTTCTTTACAAAAAGTCTAGAAATTCCTTTATTTAACTGGGTGCATTAAATTCAACCAGTTATCATTTCACACATGCATTTTTACTGAAAACACATTTGGTCTTTTACTTTGGAACAAGTGCACATGCGTCACTGCTAAAATATCAGGCGAACATTAACTTTCCCTCTAACAAGTAAACACGCAAAATGACTTTTTGATACGAAAGTTGCATATCTCCCGAGGTAGAACAAATGGATATACTTAAGCCTTTTTTCTAATCCTGCTTCGGAAAAATATTAACTATTATATAGAATTGATCTCAATTTTGCAATTTGAATTATAGCTACCATATTTGTTTTAATTCGACAAAAATAGACTTTATGATGCCTCAGAGTCCAAGATACAATTTTGAAATGCTTTTGTTGCCTTTTTTCAGAAACAGAAATTGTTATATGTGTGTTGTGATGACTTTATGGCATGAAAACATATTGCAGTATAAAGAAAGTAAGTAAAAATAATCATTACATTTTTGTACTGTGGATTTTGAAAAATTTTGGACAGAAAAAATCCTAGCCGCCACTACCTAGAAAATAAATTAAAATTGGCCTTCAGATTCTACTGAGTGTACAATATAAGAAAATAAATCTAGCCCAATAGTATTTGAAACTAAATTTCCTGATTCGAAAAATTCCGTCCGGACAAAAGCTTCCAGGCCTTTTGCAGAAATTGGAAAGAAAACTGATATTTTTTATCGATATATTTACAGCGGTGCTATTTCTTTCTTCCTTTGAAGTAGAAGAATTCTGCAAGAGAATTTAAGTTCTTTGTTATTTTCTATATTTGCTAATAATATTTCTTCTTTGTTCATTTTGACGACAGTTTAAGTACTTTAAGCCGTTTTTCTTCCCATATTTCATTGAAACCGTTGATTGCAAAGGCACAAAGTGTCTCAATGGATTGCCAAGCAGCCGTTCTTGTCACATAATAGAAATGAATGTTACAAATTATAAAATGCAGATTAATGTCTATTGACTGTTTGGTGAGAGAGCTCCACTTTCAATGAGTTTGAGGCCTGAGCAAACACTCGATGGTATTTTGAGCATATGCGTAAATGATTATACGTCAGCATGGTATGTCAGGAAACAAACAGTGACCTATACTACAGCAAAAAGACACATAAACACAGTAATCCCACGATCCAAGGCGTGATTTAATTCAATGCCTTCGGTGATTCCTACGGATCAATATTCTCCCTGGAGTCAGTTTACCAAGAAGTAGTATTTGATCTAATTAGGCTTGCTAAGATGATGTCATTTCATTTACAAATTCACTTCTTAGATTCAATGCCTCTGATTTGTACAAAATTAGGACTTTAAACATGTAAATGAGTTTTCTGGATAAATTGTGGTGGAAGTGAATTCTGACGCTTACACTAGGCACCACAATGTCAAGTGTGAAATGATTCCTTGAAAGAGTTCGGAGTTTTACCTGCGTCGCTAAAGGTGAATGCAGGTCGAGTAAACGCTCCGATGCCGCCCGTCTGTCCGTCCATCACGCTCAGGGATCTCTTAGAATAATGTGACTGTAACGAACCACTATCTTTGATTATTTTTCGAACTTTGTGTTTTTTTTTATTGGAAATAAGTAATGTTCAATCTAAATCAAGTTATGTTTTATTTGATAAAATCAGCTATACGGTTAACATGCTTGATTTAGATTTGCTCAATTCAGTGGATTACAATTAAAAACGAAATGGAAGTTGCGTCTTAGGTACATATATATATTCTCTCTGTTGTAGGTTACTGTTTTTATATATTCTCTCTGTTGTAGGTTACTGTTTTGTAGAAAATGATATAGATAAAATATGTAACAGAATACACGGAGAAGCACAATTGCATACTATAGTTAGAGGTTTGTACAATGTAGTCGATCTCAGATGGGGAGGTGGGTACACGCACTACAGAAAACAGTTCAAAGTTCAATATGCATAACGTTTTAAACTTAAATTTTCTTTTTCAGCCAGAATTAAGGTAATAGGGGTCTATAGTTTCCAGCATACCTTTTCTCACTTTTTTTTACAAATTTCTCACAACCGAATTATTGCTAATGACATTTATTCGTAACTTAATGTTGTTTATATTCAGTGTAAAAGAAAACAAAATCAACAAAATTATTACTGTAAACTCTGATAACGTTTTCCAGAGATAACAATTTTAATATATAAAATCTGTTAACTGATAAATCATTGCAAAAATTAGCAATATTTTTTCCCTTCATAGATATGAGTCGATCTATTTACATTAATAATAATAGATCTTGATGAGCATGCTAAATATACACTTCCTCGAGGTAGGGCTTGGTAGAACAAAGAATTTTCCTTGCGGAAGTGTGCATTGAGCATGCTCATCGACTATCTCAGAGTTAGCACAAAAGGGTCTATACACACAAAAAAACACATTGTTTTACCGAGCCTCATAAATCTCTCTTACAATATTGGTCATTTGTTATCACTCTTATAACCGAATTTTGACGGTTTTAACTAAAATGATTATCAAGAAATTATTATGCATAGCATGCTCCATTCACGGATATAATTGGTTGGCAGATATTCTTTAAATCCTTATTTTCATCGCCAATATTACAGATGATAATGATGCCATCAAACTGGTATTAAACAGATCCATTTTGTAATTGAGAATGATAATTATAGTTTATGTTCATATTTTGCCTCAAGGGATAATTATTAGCCCATGCTCATATTGTGTATTGTGTTTTCAATCGGTATCCTATTATATGTAGTGACTATAAAGAGCGCCAATGACAAGGAAAGGCGCTGTTTAATTATTTTGAACTGATTTATATAATGTTTATCTATAAATTAATAAGTGAAAGTTTTTGTATTTCTGATAGAGCAAGGACGCGCAATGAGTTTTTATCACTGCATTCTACATCGTGAGCTTATCTTGTGCCATTCACAGTATACATTGTACTGAGCTTATGGTGCGTTATGCTTCATCACTGCACTGATTCTCTGCCCATCGAGCTCCATGCTTACCATATATTGTCAAACGAATATGGCCACAATGCATGGAATCATTAACAGTACATTGATAGAGCATGGCGCCATGGGCTCAGTAAAAGTGAATTGCGCGCCATGGGCTCAGCAACATTGTTTTAATAGAGTAATGCGCACAATGGGCTCGGTAACAGTACTGTCCCCAAGCATACATTGAAATGAATCGCACATGCTTTTGAATTTACAAGATAATTGAGTATATGTATGCATGCACAATAATTGAGCTCTGCCTATTACATGGAAGGCGGATTACCTCCGAAGTATAACTAATTTCGTTCTGTTTTCTGTTTCAGTTCCAAGCAAACCAGTACCATGTCCATTCCAAGGATATTATTCCTTTAAGTATTCTAACAGCACGACACACAACAGGCAGTGCTCGTCTCCTTTGTCGGAGATAAGAGCATGCGCTGATGATTCTAAATTTAAATTTGTATACCGGAAATGTCCGGGAATGCCTGAAACAAGTGATAAAGGTATTAAATTGATATTTCAGATAAGTGTTTTTTCGCTTAAAATTAGCAGTCTGTTCTTGTATTATATGCTTTAGAAATGAGAATGAAATAGTTAATGACAATTCTGGTTCTGTTAAGCTCTATTTATATGAACTGACTTTTTATCACAAAAATATTTTGTCAAAATCATTTTACCACATATAGATCAATAAATTTCAGTAATTATATCAAAAACATTCTTTCAGTCACGCTTTTATGCATTTATGTTTCTGTTAAATGTATTGAGAATCATTGAGGTAATATTGTACTATTGTCTTACAGAATTAGATTTCCAGTGCCTGGCTACATGGGAGAATGGAGAAAAGTTTCTATACGGAAGGTTCAGAAGTCCACAACTTCACAGCCGTGAACAAGAATACCGCTGTTTTGTATGTACAGTCTAAAATGATAAGCTATCTGTTTTTACCAATATATTTGTCATCGTGTAGTTTTCGAGTTATTGTTTTCATTCACAGGAAAACAACGCGTTTGAACTTATTTACCGTTTATCTTCTGTCTGCCAGTATACATGTACCAGTACATATAATTTTGTGGTTTTGTTCTATATCGATAATACTTTTGTAATGATGTTGAATTTGAGGAAATAATATAATCACTAATTAGAACTAAATTATGTACATGTATGAATTATGAAATTTTCGCTTTCAAATTTTTAATGTAAATGTTTTTGATCTTCTAGAGATGATTGGTATCATATAATCTTGCCATATCAGTTTGAATAACATGTTGTTTAGACATACAATTATACATGTATTCATTCAGTCTTTAAACAAGAAAAGAGTACTGTTAATGCATTGTCTAACAGTTCGCTTGTTTCGAATGTCTAGACTAAATCATTGGAACAAAATAATCCATAAATGATTTTGTCAGTTTTTTTTTACCATGGGAAATGCTTATAAAAGTAGCGAGTGTGCAATAAACACTAATGTTAAGATTTATACTCATCTATCTTTAAAATTAATCCTGTTTTAGAGACACTATTCAAGTCTCTGACATTAAGGGACGCCTTTAGTCTTCTTTTGCATCATATAAAGTGTTTTCGAATTTTAACAACAGGAGTCATCAAAAGCATTATTCAAATACGTTCTTGAAAAATATGCGCTCCCTTTGTTGTTTCGGAAGCTGGAAGGGTTCATTGATAAACCTTTGTATTATTCTCCCCTGTCAAATTATCAAATTTTTGACACAATTTTCTTTTCAAATAGAAAAATATATGGTCAGTGGGGATTAACATTTGGGATATTTCGTCTACTCCCAAAAATATGAAATTAATGTTCAAATTTCAAGAAACAAAGACTGCCTGTACTAGTTTTTTTTTCCTTTATAGAATACTAACTGAATGTTAAGTAGGGGTAAGGCTTTAGAATTGGATTAAAAATTGCAACCAAAGCATTTCATTCTCGAATGTTTAGTCATCCATATCCGTTTTTTTATTTTTACTTGGGGATTTTAGAATTTGACAAAATCTAGGAAGATGATTCAAACTATAAATTTTCATAAAAAGGAAAAATGCAAATATGAAAATTTATTTTAAGACTATATATAATTGATCACCTTATGGTAAAAAGAGAAATTCAAACCTTATTTATTACAATTTCTCTTCCTACGTACGTTAACACAAATTAAATGTTTTTTCCTTTTCTGGGATGTCATCAAAGACAAGACTTTCACACAGAAATGATTATGTTAGTAATTGATAATGTGATGAAGTATGTTATAGTAAGAAATGGAGTTAATTTAATAATACATTTTGGAGAAAATTTCATTTCAAGATACGTAATTTGATGCAAGAAAGATCAAATTGACACTACACCATTCATGGTCTAAAATTAGAATATCGTCTCCTGTCTACAAGTGCTTGATTTCAATAATTACCTTATTTTTTATGACACATGAAGCCAAAAAATGTGTGCCATTATCACGGTTTCAAGGAGAGCCATAACAGGCTTTTCCGAGTTGTTCCCTCAAGCTTTTTCATTAAAAAGAAAATTTACAGTTTTGTCGACGAATTATTCTGACTGAACAAAACGTTATAGAAGTTACTCAAGGCTCTATAATTTACTTTCGATGTAATTTAACTCTAATTATGGTTTTTCAGATGCATAATTTCTTCAGTATGTCAGGAGATATGTCGATATCAGCTGATGCCACGTGTCAGGGGCTTCAGAGTCCAACCGTCGGGGTTTCTACAATGAAATTGGATAAGGGTAATTATTCGATTTTTTTACAGCGAGTACGTTAGTTAACTTCAGGGAACAGAGTTGGTCTTCCTTGATTAAAGGACAATAACTGATTCACTTCAGGAGGTATAAATTTCCACTATTTCATAGGTATTTAATCTGAAACTAATAGAAATTTTAAATTTCATCAAGTTATGGTCGTTTAACCAAGCTTCTAGACTTGTTGTGAACGTATGATTTTTCGCGTCTGCTATTTTTTGGCGGATTCTGTCAAATGAACATATTCTCGGGTATCAATTTATGCCGCTTCAAAAAAAATGATTAACTTTATATTGTGTTAAAAGTCTATTTCGAGGGTACTATTTTTCGCGGTTTTCTGACCCCAGCGAAAATATCGAAAATGTTTTTGTTGTTGTTTCTATATTAATCATTTGTCACATTCTGAACCAACTCCTGATAACATCTAAAGTGCGAAGTCGTTTGATGTAATCATCAAAACGATTTGAATAATTCTTTATTTTTCATACCACATTATTATGTTCTTTTACAGATCCTTACGACTACAGATGGCCACTACCACATTGTTCATTTTCAAAGTTCTTCATTCACCACAAGAAATGGCGGGACTTATCGGGACAGTACGAACTGGAGGTTGAATCACAAATGTTCCGCATAAAAGATACACATGCTCAGGAAAACAATATATTTGATGAAGACAACTTTAGTTCTGACACATGGCTAATGCTGAGATGTATTAACCAGGCCGGTAGTTCAGGAGACACCGACTTTGAGCAATTTGTCGTGCACTCAACTGATGATACTTGGTTGGTTTGTTTTCTTTAAGTTTATTGACCGTTGATGTACTTCGATGTTTTTTTTAACGAGGTAGACCTAGGATAAGGGACACACAACTCTTTAAAATCATTTGAACGTTTGTATTCACAATTTTACAACAATCTTAAGTAAGCATCTAATTAACTTGGATTCATTTTATTTTGCTTTAAACGAAAGCTAGAGAGGCTTTGGTGAAATTGAATATGATGCAAACATATCACTTATTTCATGAGTTATGTCCCTTACCATAGGTCTACCTCCTTAAATTGATATGTGATATTTAAACACAGTGATAGTACCAAAGAAATTTGAAGCGACTCCCGCCTGACAAATAGTATCAATGAAAATATAGGACATAATTATTCCAGATGATACGCAATTTTATGTGCAATGTATTAATCTTTCAGCAGTAACATTCGTGTATCCATACGAGACGATGAAATAAATGTGCTACTGAGTCTGTTAGAATGCAAACTTCACTTATCTTGTTTTAACAACTGAAATAAAAAATGCTCACTTCAGCGTTTTTTTAGTCCATCATTGTAATTAAAATACTAATTAATATTATGTTTTTGTTTTATCAAGACTCTAAGAACACCAATCTGCTTCATGGAATAAATGGTGGTACGAAACTTTATTTAGCAAAAATGATGATTTTATATTTATATATTCAATTCATCTTCCAGCACCTCCAAATACAGATGTGTGAGACTGACAAAGCGACACAGTAAAGTAGTTGAACTACAAATAGGTATATATGATACTTTATTACAATGAGAACAACGGCATCGTTCCTTTTATGTACTTAAAACTGCGTTTTTGTTCTGGGTAGAAAATAACAGCCTGTAAGGAAAATGTCGATTGTCTTTTAGAAAAATTTTTTTTTACTAAAGAGAGAAGAAAGTTCCTATTTTTAGCTGTGCGAAATGATGGGTCGAGATTATAGAACCCGTAAAAGTCTTGTATATTACAATAAAGAGTCCGTTAACAGTCCTGTCTCATCCATTGGTGTCTAACAGTTTCCTAAATTCCATGATTGATTATTCGTGCAGTTTGCTCACCCAGTGGCTGCTTTCAGTGATCTGGTTTCGACCTATCACTGGTCAACTAAATAAATAACTAAACAATAAATGAATAAGTTTTATTTAAAGTTGGCATGAAATATATAATAATATACACAAGTTCTATAGAGCTTTTGACCGACATAATAATTGGAGAACTACTCAAAATGAGATAATGAATCAAATGCAAAGTTTTCCCATGCAAGATAGGCGGAGCCTCGTTAGAGAACGGAAAATCCCCGGATCACTGCAATTTGTGTTGCACTTACACAGGTGTTACTAGATTGTTATCTGGATTCCCATGGTATTGAATGCTCATATTTTTGGTTTTAGGAGAAGCTCTAGAAGAGGAATATAATGTCTGTCATGATGGACGATTCAATCCCGGTTTAAATTTTCTATTGATACGTAAGTCTTGATAAATAATTCTGTTGACATTTTTTTTCTCTTGGACAATTTTTTATGACTTCATACTCTGAGTAAGTAGGTTGACTAAAAGACTATTGATTTTCTTGTTGAAGTGAAGATATGTTTGGTTTTTTTTTCATACATATTTTATGATTCTTTAGAACTTTAATAGTCTGATAAGGTCCTTGTTTTGATTACATTTGAATTATGCATGGTTATAGAGGCTGATAAGACTGCAACATATTATAGCATCAACATCATGTCATTTTAGAAAAACGAAGACATACTAGATCGACATCTTGTCCTCAGCCTGGATCTTTTAAATTCAATGACATTGCAACGGAGTGTCAAGGACAATACAACAGCGGATGTAGAGTTAGTGACGAAATAGAAATCCAACACTTTTGTCCAAGAACCAATAGAAGATCAGGTCGGTATTTTGATACAACCAGTAAATAAATGTTTCAAGTACTACAACATTGTAATGTTCAATCTTAAAAATTTGAGGAAGAAAAGAGATGTGTTCGTGAGTCATAGGAAGTAACATTTTTGCTGTTCCAAGAAATGTGTCACCTAAAGCCAGAAAGACCCAATTCTTTAGCACACCGGAAACGGAAATATAAGTATCTGGATTTGCTAATTACTTATAGTCGTATAAACAACTTAAATCCGAAACTAGTTTAGATCTTTAGATGTTACTGGTTAACGACCAGTATTTTCACTACCAATGATTCATGTAAGCCACCCAGGTCACCACCAGTCTCACGCTTATTACTCATTCAGAATTACCTTTCTGTAAACCCAGAATGCCCGAATAGTTCCACGAAATGGAACTTCCTGTTAGACTGAAATCAGACTCTCGGTAATTCAAATGTCAAATTCGTATTGATTGCTGTTACGAGGATGTGGTATTCTTAATACATACAATATTTATTCTTTGATAACAAAGGACTTATCTCTGCGAACTACTTTGTTGGGAACTGCATAATAGTTTCCTATCTTTATATATATATACCCAACGAACCTAAAAACCTTTAGATCTTCAATATCATTCTTTCCAACGCATCAAGAAATATTTAGTTTAAGGGATTTGAGGACATGTTATTGCATGCTGTGCTGTTAAACAGACTGTCTTATCAACAAAGTGTTTAGTCTAGTATAACATTTAAATTCTTTATTAAAAGCATGTTTTCAAAATTAGCAAAATTAAAAACTGATGCTGACGGGAAGATAAGATAAATCTTTTAGAAACTTTCCTTCCTTCAGCAATATGACACATAGTTTTGACAGTTTTGATGTTACACGTCTTCATAAATTCTTTTTTTTAATAAAATGATTTTGCAGTTTTGAAATATGTTTTTGAAATGGTATTTCTTATGTAATAATATTTGTGTTCCAGTTGATATATACCAGTGTTTAGTTAGCTGGGAGGAAGGTAGATCAAATTATGTGATAGCTCATCACCCTGGAAGTAGTAGAAATCCTGCAAAATGTCTGGTACGAATATAAATCATATTAGCTTGGGATCAAAGCGATGTTTTGCTTTGAATGAAATAATTGATAGCAATATATGTATACTTACACAGTCAATGCTTTATTTCTTAAAATGTACTTTTTGATATGACTTACTCTTTGATGTCCCTAAACCTATTAAAACAGAACCATTCTATAAGCGGAAACTAAACTACTTAAATATAACTATATACAACGTTCCTCTGAACCCTAAAATGCAAGAAACCTTCGCAAAATAATGTAATGCTGAATAAAAAAAAACTTTATTAAAAAGTAACTGTCTGCAGTATGATTGATAAACCTTTTTAAACAGGAAGTTAACGCAGTGATTATAAATTTTAAATTTGACTATCCTGTACTCATCAGGTATAAAATATTGTTCTGTGCTTGATGAGCTGATGTTTGTTAACATTCTCACACCCGGTTAACAATATGAAAACAGAAACTTCATCTGCTAGAACATGCCTGAGATTTACTGTATATTTTGGGATTCAGGTCTACAGTGAGACATCTAATGGAATTGATGTACATGAAGATGAATTATGTAGAAATAGGTTATCTACCACTGCAAACAGAAGAATTAATTATTCTTTGTTGAAGCCAGCAGGTAAGCCATTAAAATGTTCATGAAATGATGGCTTTGCGTTTGCAAAACTATTTGCTGGAGAACAAATAATAAAAAAATACTTGACAAGGTGTTTTATCGGCAAATTTATTATTTTTACAGACATAGTTTAGACTGCATTACCTATATTTAACAAAAATGTTTGGCATGATCGTTGGCAATACTAAGACAGCATGTTTCTTTTGACAATTATTTCTTGGACAAACGTGGTAATTCATAATGTTAAACAATGCTTGTGTTGTGTTTTCTGTGTAATCATTCCAATATTACAATGTTAGTTCTGCCTACTGTGATTTAACAATGAAGACATCTTGTATGCACTAACGCAAACTGTTTTGTATCACAACGGCGGACAATTTAGCATTATTATTTTCGTGGTTCATACTTTTAAAACACCAAATCACAATACTAAATAAAAATATAAGCTAACGTAAAAATCGAAATGAAATCAATGTTACACTGAGTTACACATTATTTTGCTTTGAATTGTAGATCAATGTAGCACATACTTACCCCCAGCTATTCCTAGTGGTATTACATCAGACAGGAACATTGGTTCGTCTAGTAATTCTGATCCTGCGGGTGCCAGTGCAGTCATCATCGATGCAGGGTCTAACGGTACCTCGAAACATACAATAAATAGTGGTATCACTCTGCTATTAACGTTTGTGTTTGTTTTACTGTATACAAATAGATGATGGCGATATGAAGCTGAATGAGATGTCTTTGAACAAATGAAACTTCAGGAACATTCATTCAGTTCGGAGCAACAGTCAGTCAACATGATCTCATGTATGAAAGTTTAAGCGTGGAACTTCATAGGACTTTCAAACATTTAAATGTTTTATCAATTGTCATGACTGAAACAAACCAACGTTTGTGGGGTAAAAACGAAAAAAAAGTATGGTTGCTAATGCACATGGGAGTAAAACATGCTGTCGAGTAAGAAAAAAAGAACCGCTAGAATGGTATATGATATTTATTTATTGACAACAGATATTAGTAATTACCAGTGAATGTAACATAAATATTCGACATTTGAATTCCGGTTGAAGTTGACCATTTTCATGGGTTCATCTTGCCATGTCACTGTATATATATATATTTACATACAATGTGTAACACATGTTACTTTAAACTCATTAGATATACACCTATAGTGACATTTCGCCTTCAAAAGGTACTGTGATAATATTATTTATTCATTTTCATAGTCCCATAGTTTTTTGTTTTCACGTTGTGGTGCTATTTGAGATTGTTTTTTTTTTATTTTGTACATACCATTGCTGTTAGAATGACCGCGATGCTTAACAACGAAATGCAATTAGTTTAAATGAATGAGAAACCAAGAACGAGTGTCGTAATTTTTGACATATTCTTTTTTTTCAATCTTAACAAAGAATTTAATCGTAAAGGGCATACAATTTTTGTTAATTTTTCATTGAAAATGTAGTTTCTCAAGGAAATTAATTAGTTTTTTTGCTAATAATTTTATATAAAGATATTATTTTAGTATCTTTTTAGAGATGACAATTGCATTTAAAGCGAATTAAGAATTCATTCATTCCTTTGTCGATGATGTGTTATGTTACATCTTTTTTTCATAAGCTCATTAAAAAAAGTTCATGTTATTCATTTTTCATTTCTTGATTTATTATGGAAATCAATTTTAATTTCGTCTCAGGTAATTTAATAGGTATAGTCAAGCTAATGTAATTTGGTGAGTGATCGTTTCAATTGTTTACTTTGTCTGGTTAGTAAGAAAAGACAATTGTTAAAAAATAACAAAATAACAAAAAATACTGTACTTTTGTTAAAACAGCTGTTTTGATTGACCGTACTTGCTTACTGTAAGGACAGCTGTTGAAAATGACAGTACTTGTACGAATGATTGTACTTTTTGCAGGAATGGCTGTACATTTTGAAGGAATTACTTTACTCACTGCAAAAGCAACCTAAACCTTTTTGTTTATCTTCACTTTCTATACATCAAATTAAGTTTTGTACCTGGAAGACAGCGGATAAAACTGACTTTATTCTTCGTAACAAAACGGTTTTGGTATTGACTGTTATAACTGTAAAACAAGAAGCCTGTGTTTGACTTGACTTGCTGTATACGTTTTTGATGGTTTGCTTTACTTACTGTATCAATTATTATTTTCCCTAAAACAAGAAGACAGTTGCTGTGATTCGGTTAATTTTACCTTTTGAAGAATATGGGACTTATTTCATCACAATTTTCCCCCCGACTACAAACAAACCCGTGCCCTTGGGAATGATTTTAATCATGGCTGACATAGATTATCAAAATTGAAGTTCCTTTTCTGTTTTAAAGTATTAAAATCTTAACTTGACTTTGCTGTGCTGTTTGTTTTTATAAATTTTGCAGAGTGCCAAATAATTTGAGATAATGTTTTGAGATGTCCCCATATATTAAAAGGTGAACTCTATTCAAATTGACATGCTGGGCAATAGAGGGACAATAGCAATCAATACACAATAGATGATTTAAACTGTAAATGAGTGGACCGAATCAAGTGAATCTTATGTGTTTGATTATTTTGTCGTCTTCTGCAGAATTGGCAGCACAGGACAGTAAAGGTCAGGCCAGTTTTTTTTAATTCAATTTAATATAAAATTAATTTAACTTCCTCATATCAAAGGCATGCTCTGCCTTAAAAAGTAAGACATGCATGATTGTCTGCAGTTCAATTTGTGGTGAAATTGTCCCCATATTAGCCGAAAGAAATAATGCACCAACCTTAATTATTCTAAATGTACCAACAAGAGAGTTGTAGTAAACCTGTAACAGCGTGAACTACTGTTGTAATTGACTGTGCAGTGTTGTTCAAACGATCTTTTTGCGTTGACATTTAGATAGGTAATTATCAACAACATACTGACATGTTTTGTTTTTTTTTTCAATTTTCATACTTCTGAGTTGGATACTTTGTCTTTTCTTTAAGCATTTTAAATTCAAAAGTTTTATCAATTGGAGTATTCGAATGCAAACAAACAGCTCATTTTGTCAACTTCACAATAATGTTTCACAAGCAAAACTGATGACAGATAATAATTCAAAACAGTTCTGAAAAGGTTACAACTTTAGTTTATTTTCAATTTCATATCTTCAATTCAACTATAGCCAATTCCAAAGTATTGTTTATTTGTGTGTTGAATTTATAATTTCCATATATGTACTGTAGATTCATGTTTGTGAATATGAATATGTTATATGTTATTGAGATTATGACTGAATATATGATCGTTAAGAATCAATTATTCAACTGTAGTTTAAGTGTATATGTAAGTAAAGGGATATGTAAGGAATGGCTGGATTTAAGTATGTAATATTTGCTTGAGTGTATATGTTGAAATGAAATATTTTCTTCAACGAAAGACTACCATAGAACCCAGTCAGGTTAGTGTTTTTGATGTACCATCAGGAAAGAAATTTACCAATTCAATTAATTTAATTACTAAATTATCTTTGTAACATCAATATTTCAAAGAAAAGGAAGTTCTGATTGGAAAAAACTTTTAATATATTACTTTAGTCTTGAAGTATGAAGTGTGTTTTTGTGATTTACATTGCGAAAACGGTCGAAGTGTCAAAGCATTTGTATAATTATGGTCTGTAACGAAACGTGGGTAATGTTTATATTGTTGAATGCATGCAGATGTGTAAGTGTGAAGAATTTATGATTATGAACGAAAAAAAAATAAACATTTTTCATTAATATTATCTGGTTATGTTTGCCAAGTGTAGTAGAGATTTAGAGACGAAACTCGATTATTGTGTTTCTTCTTTTTTATCAAGAATTTTTAACAAAGGAATGAATATTTATTCAACAATTACAATATTACTAAGAATCCATGCTCTTTGAGGTGTTTCCTGTATATTCCACATACTTCCCAAGAAAGAGGCCAGCTGCAGTATAAAATAAAAATCACAAATTACACGCTTTCCCAATAATTTTCAAACTTTGATCAAAATCTAAATTCATTAAACGTTTTCTTCCTTTTTACAAATTCTTTTTTTTTTAAAGAGAAGTGTATTCTCACCTTTTTTGCTTCTGTTTGAATGCATAATACGATTTATAAATCGGAAAACTTAAAATAGTAAATAAATAATTAATCAAACATACTCTCACTCAGACATTTTGTAACAAAAACTAAATGTTTTAAATATATCTAAATATTCATATCATATTCATGGATGTTGTTCGGAAAGTTTTAAGTATCACAGTGAGAGATTGTGATTGAAAAGAGAAGTTACATCCATGTCATGGAAAACTTAGTCCTAACATCTTCATACATGTATTTTCTAAGAACAAATTAATTTTTTTGATCAAAAAATGTATTTTATTAATTTTATTTCATTAATTTGCATGTACATCGCCGTAAACAAACACATTTATGTGACACAGTTTGGCACAGGACTTTTGAAAATAGAAACTTTATGACAACGTGATTTTTTTTTAAATGGCAATATTCCAACACACCAGCCTACGTTGTATACATTTCAAAGTTCTTACTGTCGTGCATATGATTTGTACACCCGATTTTTCTTTAGAGTCAGCACACTGTCAAATTAGTCTCTAAGACGGGGTATGTTCAGCCTTATTTATCTACGCTATTAAAGTTATACGGTACTTATTGAACCTAATTTGACGCTTACTGGATACTAACTGTCAATGTGGCTTATCTGATGTAGGAGCAGGATATGCTAACCCTTCAAGAGTACCTGATGTTTTTCTCTTTTTTTATCATTTTTTTTATTGTTGGCTTGTCTTAGTTATCTTTATTATTTATGTGGTTCGTCCATGTTTCCTATGTTTACATTTTGGCAATGTCTTTGGACTATGATTGATGTCTCTAAATTGTTCCTAGTAAGTGATTGAGTTATTTAAAGCATAAATAACTGTGATTTGGGGTGATTTACAATACAAATGGAGTGTTGTACATTTTTAACACCATTATATGCCATATAATCAAGTATCAATGTCGACTAACCATGAGTCAAACTTCGATTTTGACAATGAATCTAGTATTTGGCAATTACTTTGGGTCTATAAGTAGAATATTAAACAATGTCTAATGAAGACGCCGAAAATTACTTTCTATATTGTGTATTTTCCCAAATCTTCAAATTGCGGTTAATACATACGTAGTCTCCTTTTCATACTTGGCCGGCTTAATGGATACTAAATTGACATTCAATTTACATTAATGTTCCTGAATGGTGTAATGCAAATAAAAAACAGAAGAGAGAAAATAAAGCATTGTTTGCAAGACCAGTTTAATACCACATTATTCCAATGATATTATTTTGGTTGTCATTATGGCCAACAATACTTTTGGCTGACTTTCGAAATATATTCTGAGATGACATCTTAAGACTTTAGTCGTGGCGGAGCTTCTTTCACTGAACATATACTAGTACATCAATACAAATCGCACTGATGTGTAATAATATTTAGTTAGTTTTAAGTGACCCATCATCCATTAGAGACGTGTCCATGTATGTAAAAAGGGGGTAATAATCCAAATTACCGTACTGATTAGATCTAGGCAATTGTCAAAAAGATGGTTTAAAAACCGAAAAGTTGAAAAAAATAACCACAATGGTCCTGATTTGGTACAGGTATTTCCGATGGAAACGGTTTATACTGAAGTATTTTCCGGAGAAAACCATCAAGGATCCTGATGTGGCCAGTAATTATCATACAGACCGGTATATTTCAGAATCTGCAATCTTTTTATTATGCTGCCAGTGCTGATTAGATAGCCAATGTATAATATCACTTGTGAATCTCAGATCAATCAGGACCAGTATTGTCTTCCTTATACCACTAATGATCTCGGATAATCAGCGTCACGAACCGGTCTTTTTTAAGTGGGCTGGGTGCGTATAAATTGTCTGTTTCAGGAATAATTTATATCATTCCTTTTCTAGGGGTTCTAATGTACTGTTTAATGAATATAAGATAAGTCAGGCAACATCAAGAAAATGTAAAGAACGGTTGTAAACAAAAATATTAGAGCGTAGAACATCGGAACGTATTTAACTAACATCACATTTAAAATAGAAAGTGCTATAAAATGAATTGAAAGAGTAATCAAGGGAACCAAAATTCTAGAGGAAATTAAAAGAATGTAATCCAGGGACGAAGACCAGGTATGAAAAACAGCCAAAACACAACAAAGAACATAAAGTAACTAAAGTAATACATATTAAGTAACAAGTTGAAGTTATTGAAAAATTATTTGAGCTCTGTTTTATTCAATTTTACAAATTTGTAAGACAAAACAAATAAAAGCATAATGGTAAACCTTGGAGTAAATTCGGATTTTTGCACAGATGCACACGAATCATCTGCTTTGACTATGGATTTATCATGGAAATTGTGATAACGGCATACGAAAAGTTCTATCAATAGACCTGGCTAAATTCCTTTTTTTTCTTTTAAATTTTGTTACATTTGAAGCTATAAAATGGTATTTGTATGGATACATGCGGATTATAAGAGTCATTTGCGAGGTAGAAACACGATCCTTTCCTGAGGGAATACGGAAATGAGAATAGCTTAAGATTTTTACTATCGCGTGTTTTATTAGATATATGCTATCTATATACATGCCTCACTCTGATAATTTAAATGACACCCAATGTAATATTTTCTAAGAACAAAAGCGATGAAGTTTCAAGTCTTGTCTTTAGGCACAACTGTGGTGATCACAAACAATAGTTTTGCTACCTCTGAAGATTTTAAATGCTGTTGCACCGTAGAGATAATCAAAGATTTCTCTTTTTTGTTTTAGCCATTTCCTTATAAATTAATTTGAGATAAATACTGTAATCTGATTGGTTAAAACAATTTTGTTATATCTAAATGAATAAAAAAATATTGACAAGCCCCTATTCAGTTAAATTCAGAGCTACTTTTCTCATGTTTAAAATTAAAAGTTTATTTTAAATTTAATTTATAAGAATTGGCTATGATAAAAAAAAATTCGCGCAATAAACAATATGCACATGGAAAATTTATGTTATTTTTCAATAGACACATTTTTTTATTATTGCCAATTCTTAATTGTTATCTTTCTTGGCACCCATAATAATTTGAATTTAAGTTGGATTTTTAATTTCAATTTATGGTGTGTGGTTCGTGGTGTATTGTTCCTTTGGTTTTTTTAATATATTAAGACAATGCGAGATAATCTTTTCTTCGTTGTGTTAAAATCTCAATCTCCCATAATGACTTCTCCAAACAGGTCAAAAAAAAAGATAATGAAAGTTTATTTTCACAAAAAATTCTGAAAATAATTTGGTGAACGGACGGATGGATTTTTATAATATGATTATCGTTTTTATATAACATTAAAAAGGATTCATACTGCGAAAAAAACATCACGTTACAAATCACAAAGAGAATGTATTAAACGATAAAGTGAAAAAAACAGTAGTCAGTATGGTCGACAACATAGGGTTTCCCTGCTGTGAGAGGTATTTTGTAAAACAATGCAATGCGGTAGTAATCTTCACACTGAGACTACGTTGACGTTTACACTCAACAGTTTCTAATTAAAAAAAACTTAATAACTATCGTCAATCTCTTTTAACACAAGAAAAACAAATTGTCTAGTTACTATAAAACACTGGTCACATCTGGCAAAAATGGTAGTGCGTTTCAAGTAAAAAGAAGTGCAAGAATCATCAAGGGACTGGAGGCCATTAAATCATAATGAAGTCTGTTTCTTTTGACAGCAAAAAGAAAATATATCGTAGGGTATCATTAGCGATGGTCATTATTTGGTTTTGGCTATTTCAATGGTTTTTCAATGAGTCATTACATCTTCAAAAACCTCCGTCCAAATCCCCTTCCTTGCCTAAAGCGATGTTATGCTCTTAGTTAAAGTGATAACTGTCACTTATCAGCTTTGTTCATTATCATCAACATGGCTCAAATCTAGATATCTTCATATGGCATTGGCATGTGTACGTTTTGCACCTAGACACCATTTCTTACTTCAATGTGTCTTTTGTTGTCAATTGCCTTCTCATTCTAAATTTTCGTCCTTTCTTTTTTTAATAACTTTTATTTTGGTTGTACAACGTTCTAAGTACTATACAGAAATACAGTGTATACACTAATTATTGCGATTTTGTAATTTCGGTCAATAATGCGGTTTTAGTTTTTGCGATTTTGAAAAACTTGCAAACAATCCATTAGTTAAATTAAAATGTTCTACAATGATATCCTCAATAATCAGTTGCATTTGTCGCAATAATAAAAAAACACCGCAATAAATTTACAATATTACATAATCGTGATTTTGTTTTTAAAAGTCTTCATAATACATTGACCTTTATTTTGTATGTTGTACCTTCAAGGTCGCATGTCTTTAATGTGTGGGTACCTTATTTTTTTCTTAAGGAGTTGCACTATTCTGAGCAGGAGTTATAATGAGTTTAATATAGCTATCAATCTGGCATAAAATTCATTAATGGTGTAAAAGCATATTTATTAGTGCAAAAGAAATCCTCGAGAGATTAATAGAGAAAGTTTCCGCAGTCACAGTTCTTTCTCTAACTAACATTAAATGAGACCATTCAGTTATAAATACAGGGTAGCATCTGGCTATTACCACAGTCAAGATTCATTTGGGTGGAATATTAATATGACGTTTACCATCTAACCATAAAAGGACCTCAGCGAGATACTATTAAGTCCTTAATTTGGATCTTTGATAAACCAATGTCTCCGCTATACCTGTGAATAAATGCATTATAACGATTACTTTACACAGCACTAAATCTGTTGGATTTCTGACAATTTCCAATTTGCGTCTCCGGACACAATTAATTGACGGACGACAAAAGATGTTCATGCCATGATAATATAATTAGAGCTGTTGGCGTGCATATTCTTGGGCCGGAAAATCTGTTTCCGGTCATTCTGATTAAAGTGACCTCGCTAGGTTGACAGGTCATCAACTATACGAACACTGGAGTCATGTCTATACGGTTTATTCTAGAATACGTTTTCTAGATTAATATGTTATCAATTTAATCTGTGTCTCTCTGTCAATTCTTAAATCAATTAGAATCTCGCAACAAAAATTTCAAATATTAACAAGCCTGACATGAAACTTACTTAGAATAATAATGTGCTTAAGTACGAAACAAGAAAAATAAATGTAATGGGAATTGATATACAGTTTACTTAAATGATTTCTGCTTTACATTAATTGTTTAAATGCAATTTACTTGTATAAATATGATTAGATGTGTATATTGAACAATAAATTACCATTTTTATAATGTTACTTCATGAGATGCACTAAACTCTCCCGACTTTCACATCAAGAACGTTTATTTTTCCATTAATGTATTCTTACTCATGGCTACACAATTAGCCATCATGGTGTAAAAAGGAACTGAATTTGATGTTACATGCTTATGTCAATAATGAAATTTATTAAATTTACATTCTACGAAAATAAACAACATCACAGTAAGTTGTCCATTTACAACTCATTTTCAATAAATCAATTGATGTATATAAATTGTATTGGAGTTGACTGTTTTATAAAGCCGAATTGCATTCATATAAATGTCCCATTATGAAGAGACAATTGACTTGTATGAAGATCAATAGCTATACCAGTTGATGACCTTTCCATGTTCAACAATATACCAGCTCCCATTAAGTGGTTTAGTTTATATAAATGTTACTGTTACTAGTAAGCTTCTAAAACACGTCAAAACCAGCGTCAGTTCTTACAAAAGTTATTAAATACTATTAGTAAGCTTCTAGCAACTTGCCAAAAACAAGTCTTAGTTCATATAATAGTTACTTACAATTGAGAGATATCAAAAACATGTCAAAATCAGTTTTCAGCCTCTTGTTTCAGTCATTAAAGGAGTAATAAAGAGAATCAAGATTCGAGCGGTAATCAAAACAAAGGCGAGACAGGGAAAACACACACAACAATGAATATGAAGTAACCAAAAACAGCACGTTAAAAAAAAAAAACAAATGTAAATGAACAACCCGCACTCCACTAAAACTGGGAGCATGGAGAATATATAGTACATTACATTAAATTACATTCAGTTTTAGTTTATTTTTGAAATATTGTCTGTTACCGTGGATTATATTAATTTTAATGTCAGGATCTTTCTGATTTTACTTTAAGGTGTGTTCAGGACCTTTTTGGTGATCCCTGAAAGTATTTACTATTTTGAATTTAGGTTATAAGCTGGTGCATTTGTTGCGTTTCACCATATTTTTTTGTCGGTCTATGAAGCCTTAATTTTTATGTTCAATTTTAAATATCTTAAATATCGTAAACTATGTTTTGAATTCAGTTTTCTTCGATTAAAAACAAAGTCTGGTTAAAACATATTGAATAATATGATTAAAACTGGTTTGGACATATCAATTTGTATAGTATAATAAAAGCTTATGTAAATATACGATTTCTAAAGCCGTGAATGAAGTTCAAACACAAAAAAATGCAACATGTGTGTTTAGAACCAATTTGAGACACATCTAAAACACAATTGTATTTGGACTGAAGATAAAACTCACGAAAAACATAAGTCTGAATATCATCTGGTAAAATGTGTTTCCTATGTACTTTCTTGAATGAAAGGAATAATTTTGGGGTAAGCAATGTACATTTTGATATCACTCGTAAAATGTTTGTTACCACGTGATAAACTATTATGTTCGATCATACTAGAAATAAACATGCATTGTATTGTTCTTGTATACTTTTCAAACTATCAGGGAGACATGAAACTATTAACTCAGTAAAAACAATTTCAATAAAAAGAAGGAAAATTGAATCTTATATTGCTGGAATATATCCTGATTAAATGTCCACATTTTTTTAAATTGAACAATGGCAAACCTCAGCATTGTGATTTCTACTGATCAAGGGAGATAATTCTTGTTATAAACTGGTTTTTTTTAGAAGGATACTGAAATTGACTAAACGGATTTTGATTCAGTTTTATATGTTGCTTCCTATGATACAAATCAGGTCACAATTTTATTTGTAGTTCGATTTTTGACTGAACTAATATAACATTAAATGACACTTTGTAGACATATCATGATTTTTATTACAAAAAGAATTGATGTGATTAAAGGATTTTCACTGTCTTTTGTACCGAATTATTTCTCCGTTGTTTAAAGAATCATGGTTTATTTCAGAAAAAAATAACTTTGTAGTTTTCTTATTCTATATTTTCGAGTAGACAAAATATCGATATTCTATAACTTTGGGAAGAAAAGGTCTAAATCAACATCTTCAATGCTTGAATTGAAACATCAAACATCTGTTGAGTGCACGACTATCCTGTTTTAATAAAGTTAATGTCAGGGTTTTTTTTTTATTTTGATTGTGATATTTGTTTCTTGATTGTTTTATGGAGATATGTGAAAGGTAGTACGATTATTATTTCGTTGACTTGTACAACTTTCCACTACGAATACATTGACAGGGTTCAAATGTCTATTTTCTGATATTTTTTTTCTTTTTTTCAATTCATAAGTAAAATGTAACCACGGATTATTATTATTGTATTATTATCCAAAACTTTAAAGTAGATTATAAAGTGATATAAAACCCGGACAGAAAACAAAATGATGTAAAGCAAAGGAAAAATACAAAATAATGTAAAAAAATCCGGGACAGAAATATCAAATGATGTAAAACCATGACAGAAAACCAAAATGGTGCAAAGCCAAGGCAAAAACACAAAATGATGTAAAATCCGGGACAGAAATATAAAATGATGAAAAGCAAAAACAAAATACGAAATGAAGTAAAAACAGGGACAGAAATACAAAATGGTGAAAAGCCAAGACAAAAATACAAAATGATTTAAAAAAAACAGGAAAGAGATACAAAATGCTGTAAAATCAAACACATAAATACAAGATGATGTTTATACTAGACAGAAATACAAGATAATAAAAAAAAACTCGAACATGAATACAAATTGATGTACAAGTAGATGGGTAATACTACGAATTCCTTGAACATTCTTGGTGATTCATTTAATGGTGACAGATATCTTTCCTGATATAGTTGTACAAACATAACTTATTAAAGCATAAAAGCGAACTGAATTCAAATCATATGGTTACACATCAACAGAAGAAATATTAGTAAATCCAAACAAATCTTATAGCATCTGTAACTAAATAGACAAATTTATAAAGTTTTGAAACATTAATCCCCTGAAATAAGTCAATAGTTACCGTTAGGAATCTGTTTTTCGCAGACAATTCTTTTTGATTTGTCTATAACGGGACGAAAATCAAATGAAATCTGTCGAATAAATCGTGATGAGAAATAAGTCTATTGATAGCATTAAGAGCCTGTATTTGACAAATCACTGAAACTTCAGATAAATCATCTCTTCCAGTGGAATGTTTATGTAAGAAATGGCTACTTAATTCCTATAGATAATATTGACAAAGTAAATGACTTACATCGGCAATTTATTATAGTCTTGTTTTTATCGAAATGACTCGTTGGTTCAGATACCTATATTATATGTATCATGTGTGAACGATGGGATAGCTTTGCGGTTTTCTCGAAGAAAATGTATTTGAGAGCTCAAATACAACTTGAGAAGACAGTTGAGTTAGTCTATGGTGTTTACTTAAAGAGTGAATATATTCCTGTGGTGAGATGTTTTATTGTCAAAATAACATTTCTTTGGAAAGTCGAAGAACGAAAAAAATCAGAAGATCATGAATTTATGAAATTAACTTGCGAAATTGCACATTATTTTCACATAAAATACTTTATGATATAATGCAACAACAAAATATTTAAAATCTGAACCGAAATTCACAGGTTGTAAAACTAGAAAAAAAATTCAAATTCAGAGATGTAAAACTTGAATAGAAATACAAGATGAAATAAAACATGACTAGCAAGAGAGTATTCTGATGAAAATTATCCTCAATATTTACAAGTTGTACGTACTAACTTGTATACCTTTAAACATCTTTAAATTTTGTTTTTTGTTTGTTTGTTTGTTTGGTTTTTTTTTTTTTTGGTTTTTTTTTTGTTTTGTTTTGTTTTTTGTTTTTTTATGGTTACGATTTATAACGTCACTGCAGGTTTGCTTAATTTTTAACCAAATATCTTATCGTATTCAGCAATAAAAAAATACCTTCTTTTGGCTATGTTGGCAGCACTACTTTACCTAATAATAACGTCTTCTGATAGACATGTCTAACATTATCTGGGGTCCAACCTCTAATCTCCAACAATAAAACTCTGAAATTAATTTACGAAAAACGATGTGCCATGACATTATAATACTGTAATCTACGTTCAACGACAAATTTACGATTTTAAGACTAATCTGTAATTCCATTTTGTATCTTATGTCGTAGAGAACTAATTTTCTCGGATTTTCTTGAAGCTTTCGACATCCGATTCTAGGGCATAAAATGTAGCTAAATTCTGTCTTATCTGTGATCTCTTTCCTGTTTTTTAGAGATATTAGCCGACTAATTAATGTAATGCATTCCAAATCTGAATTTTATTTTGGACGCAATTACAAAATTCATGGAAATAATTTTGACCAGTGAATTTCTTATCATTAAATCTGTGAATTTGGTCTCCCTGACAATTATATAGGAACTTAATAGAGATTTACCCACAAAATTGATATGTTTCGTCACAGATAATTACAACTAATGTTAATCTTGCCTAAACACGTACTATATTCCCAGATCATGAAGCAAAAACTAAAATGTGCAAGATTTCAAAAAAAAAAAAAGAAAAAGAATAAGAAACATTTCACTTTTTTCTTACTTCAAGTAGGGTGTATGTTAAATATATACTAAACAAGCCACTTAGAGAACAATTAGTGTTATGTATTTCCCTTGACTTATTGTACATTTTATTGTTTGTTGGCGTTAATTCCTGACAATTTTCCATGTGTAAATCTAAGGATGCCGAAGTTTGCCCTCAATTCTGCTGTTTTGGTGACCTATGTTTCGCGAAAATCTCTTTTTGCTGTATGCGTGTATTAAGCGAGTTAAGTTTGTATTTAAAATAAACCTAGAAAGCATGTTATATAAAATAAAATTACAAAGAAAGGAAGGAAGGAATAATAGACCATTAATACACGAAGTGAAGATAGGCGCCTGTTAATTTGTCGTCTTATAATTAACGCAACTAAAACGCATATTAAGTTTAGATTAAAAATAATATTAGATCTAATATTCAAAGAGTCTTTCACTTTTTTGTGAAAATCTCATTTTCATTCAAATATATCAGCTTAATTGGTGTACTTAAAAATAACTCTTAAAATGCATTTAACACAAGAAAAAACATTAAAACATGTACTTTATTCTTAAAATACCTAAAACAGCAACACAACTGAACGAAGATTTGAAAGCATTACAAGACATCAAAGATGTTTTAATCATAAGATGAAACGATCTTGCGATTTCTATTAAGATCTATGTATAATGGCTTTGTGTCTCTGTCACCTTTTGTTGTGGTTGTCTTTGTAAGCTGTCTCAAGTCCTTTAGATGTTACAAGACAATCAATGAAACTACATGAATATAAATCTAGAAAAATACCCTTCTTTCGTCTTTGTACAACAAGCCACAAAGGATGAAAGAATAACCTATTCTTTATTCTGACAACTTACTTCTATAATTGACGAAGAAGGCTTGGTTGGCGTAGGCTTAAACAAGACAATTATCTTGTTTCTTTCTCATTTGTTTTGTGTGGTATCCCTATCAACGAAGAGGTGTGTGCGTGTGAAATTCGTTTCTACAGTTTTTTCGAACGGTACAATTTGCAAAATGTAATATTTTAATAGAAATAAAACTTCTCTCTTGTTAAATCATGTGAATAGTTATGTGTTTTTTTAACCAAATGCTAAAAAGTAATAGGGTTTACTAGTGGATTTTTTTTCCCAGTATCGTATAAGAAAAGTAGTAACTAGATTTTTCAGTTAAAAAATAGAACGAAGAGTAGACTCTGACCATCACTTTCGACACTTTAACAACATCGAAAAAAGACCCATTCTGACTTGGCATACACGTAACTTTTATTATAATCATTGACATGAACTAATAGGGAATAAATTCCACAACGGTTACAATCGTATAACTTTCGAAGCAATGATTTCATTCTTTGGTCAACCTATCCTAGTTAAGTAGTTTCTGTGCGAGCCGCTAAGCCCTTGCAAGAAAATTAGAAAAAAGATTTATTATTATTTTTTATATATTATTATTATTATTTGTTATTTATCATTATCTATGTTTTTAATTTAGTATTTTTTTTTTTTGCTCGTTACGAAAACACATTTTTAATATGTTGATTTTCTTTCATTTTTTTTTACCTAAAACCCAGAGAATAAATGTACTAGTACTTTCACTACGTTCACTTTACAAGAATAACATCACAGATTTAAAACCAGAGTACAGAGGCCGTTATCTTGTTCATACAGAAATTATCTCTGGCCTGCACGTACTTGTTATACTTGACATAATTGGTTTTTACCCGGATTGTTTCTCTGATACCGCAATATTACTTATTTTTTGCTAAATAATATACCAATAATTAGACAAAGTAATGGGTACCGAAATCTTTATTCGTGTTCACTTTGCAATAAAATACAAATGAATGCCATTCTTTTGAACTAATTAAAAATGTTACGAAATTCTGATGTTCTGAACATCATCTGTTACATCGCTTGTTCTATTTCTTTTCTTTTAATGTTTATTACTTCTTCTCTTTTTTTCTGTTTTTCCTCTTTTTTTCACTACAATTATTTTTTATAATACAATTACATCAACAGTGAGAATGTATTATTTATAGTAACTACTCACTATAAGAATAAGGCAGTAGATGATTCATAGTGACGGAAAAACACACAAATCTCTCCATGACTTCTTATTTAAAATGTTGTCTGCAAAAATGGCATTCATTTCTTTGTTAAATGCCAGTGATATATGAATTGCGCTGCAATTTCATCGTCGAAGGGAGATAGCTCAGTTTCCCCGATCATTCAATTGTAACTTCTACATCTTCTGTTACTTCTAAGACGAACGAACTGTCAATTTGTCTTCAATATACCACAAACTGTGTGTCCACGTTGTAAATTTATGTGGTTTTTTTCAGCTTATTTATCATTTTTCAATTTTGCCAGATTCTTACTGATTCCAGCATTAAAGTGCCTATGCACTTACAGTAGGAAGATTTCAGTTACTTTTCTTTGCTTTTCTTCGCTTCAATTTAAGTTCTCGAAAGAATTTAGAATAGGAATTAATAGTCTTTAATTACATGTACATGTATCAGTATTTAATTTATGTAATGGTTTGTGGACACCTTATTATATGTGATGATGCTGGTATTCGTTTACAGATATGTGGAATGTAGTTAGATTGCTTCTAATTTCAAAATAGCATGTAATTTAGCGAGGAGTTATCAATGACAAATGGGCATTAATTTTCCTTATAATTCTGACATTCGAAACAATGGGATTACAAGCAAAAGCAGTGCCGCTTCTCGGCCTTTTTTTCAAAAGCATCTAAAAACATGATAGCAAACAGGAATTTGGTGCACATTGGAGCCGACAAACCATCACAAGGTACCAGCCAATCTGCACACCACATTTCAAATCGTTCCCATGGAGGTTTGTCAAATTTTATGCTACAAAGTGATCACCAAATTTCTCGGGATTCACTTTATTTAGGGAAGAACCGATGTGTTGCAACTATTAGACCATGCACATTTATACCACATTTTTAGTTTGTTTTTATATTGGTTTTTTTGTGGGGGGTCTAATTTTTTAGCTGTACAACATTCCCGTCTTGTAATGATATTAACAGCTTCAATAACGAATTGTATTGTGGTCAGCACTAGCTGCTGGATTCATCTTTTAGTACTTGGAATCATTGCTTCCTTAGTTCACAGTTCCAATCACAACTAATGTGTTCATAATTAGTTTTATCTTAGCAAGGGACATAGGACTTTTACAAATTGAATATACATATATAAACAACAAGTAAATCCTATATGCCTTAAATAAATTTAATTTTGATGGTAACAAGAGCTTTTTTGTTCTGTTGATGCCTGTTCTAATCAAACACTCATCTTTCATATCTCCACTGGCATTTCCATAGAAAAAAATTCAATTATCTTGTCTGGAACGTAAATTACATTTATCATATGTCATAATATTTCAATTTGAAGAATCAGGGAAACTATTGATGTGTATGTGATAGTGACACTACTGCTCAGTCTCTTTCAGATTTATCATTCCAATCTATACATCTAGCGTGCTTATTAGGTTCATCTTACTTGCTTTGACAAACCGTTTACGACAAAAAGATAATGGGGGGAATCTAGATAATAAGCTGCAATAACATTCCTTTTGTGTTATCCTTATGAATCTTTGTGATGTATCAATTTTCCAATAAATGAATGTTATGGAAGGTTACTATTTCAATGCACCGTGTTTAAATTTTGGATTTGTTGATAATTAATGGTATTCTATTGTCGAGATGGGAATTTAATTGAATTCATATCAATTTGATGCTCTTTTTGGTAAAATTCATTATTTGATTTGATATGAAGAAGATAAGATCAACTTTTTTCGTTACAAGGTTGTAACATGCGTCAAACCGGAAGTTATTCGATATGTGATTGTTTTTTGTAATTGACTCTGTTCACTTGATTATTTGGTCTGGTATTCTCTTTTTAACCCAGCCTAGCCTTGCATCATTGTATGAAGTTGAACTGATGTCTTTTGGGTATTTTTTCTTATTTTTTGATCTTCAAAATTTTGTTTCATCGTGAGATAAAACTTAGAAACCCTTCAAAGGGAATAATTTGATATTTTGTTTCAAGCTTCATCATTCTGCGACTTTTACCACTTGCAAGCGTTCGGACATTCACTGGTTATATTTTTCGGATTTTCTAGTGTAATTCATCGTTAGCTTCAACATGGAAATGATATGAAATTTGTTATTAAGCTGAAGCATGAATAATGGCACCGTGTGTGCTATTTTCGTTATAGTTATCACGAACGAGCATCGCGAAAAATGGAAACCTTCACACACGTGTTCAAACACAGCGAAGCTCCACAGCCTTATTTTGTATGCATAGACATAGTTGACAGAGTTAACAAAGCAACGCATTTATAAGCACAAGACAAAAACACATGGTTACATTTAAGGCATATTAGGTTTGCAAAACACATTTAGCTGAAAAACAGAAAAAGAAAGAAAACTTCTAAAATAACGCGTGGACTTTGGATGTTTACAGTACTACAAATATCGATACTCATAAACTTGTAGCAAAATGAAACGAAGCAAACATTTAATGAAATAATAAATGATACGGAAAAACTAAAGAAACATCAAAATTTATACGAAAATGAAATGTGGTTGAAAACATTGACTTCTACCTGAAAAGTAATAACTAGCTGTTGTAACACATTGACATCATTAGTAGGAATAGTAATACCAAAGCAAGATGCTTCTTTGTCTTGACTTGACTATTTTTTTATGAAATGTGACCACTTGAGTCCCTTTGAATTGATAAGGGACTTAAACGATAAATAAGTAATTTCTGAAAACATATGTTGCAATTTTGCCCGAGTACAGAACAGCTACTATTACAAATACTTCTAGCTACATTTACAAAATATCTATTAAAATTGTCAGCCACATGTTTTTAGTCAATACAGATGTTATCATTTTTCACAAAACACGCAGTAATGCAAATTTATTCGGATTTGCCATAGTGCGTTTTAAGTTTAAGTGGACACTAGTTAATCAAATTCATTAAAAAAGATAAAACTTATAATGATAAATCGTTTGAAAATTTACAGTTTTCAGAACATTGATACGTGATTTGATACATACTGGTGTGCTAAACAATTCTCCGGGGTTGGGCTTCTCGTATAAATAACCCTGGTAACAGACAGTTTATATGCATAGCACCAACTTAAAAAGACCGGTTCGTGACGCTGATTATCTGAGATCATCAGTGGTATGGGGAAGATAATATTGGTCCTGATTGATGCGAGATTTGCAAGTGATATTATACATTGGCTATCTAATCAGTACTGGCAGAGAAATCTGCTGTAGTTCCTGACATATAAGTTTGTCTAACGATTAGTGGTCGACAGCATTTTATAAGCTTGAATAAACGTTGAAAACAAAGTTGCGATATCTTATTCGAATTGCAAGGTAACTATTTAACAGGTAGTAGATTCATGAAAAAGAAAGCAGGCGCAGTAGTTTTTTTATAAGTCATAAGCTTCCAGCTGACCGTCTATGATTATTTAGACAGTCAGTAGATTTGTTGGAGGCCACCGGCCCACGGGGAGATATAGGTGGAAGGTTGATACAGCATGCGATACAGATTTTAACATGTCATGTTCATTATATCATATATTTTAACCAGACTTCATGTATGCTGTGTGAAGGGGTACGATATAGGGTATGCGATATAGGTCTAGAGGTGTGATGTAGGGTTTGCGATATAGGTCTAGGGGTGTAATATAGGGTATGCGATATAGGTCTAGGGGTGTGATATAGGGTATGGGATATAGGTCTAGGGGTGTGATATAGGGTATGGGATATAGGTCTAGGGGTGTGATATAGGGTATGGGATATAGGTCTAGGGGTGTGATATAGGGTATGCGATATAGGTCTAGGGGTGTGATATAGGGTATGGGATATAGGTCTAGGGGTGTGATACAGGGTATGCGATATAGGTCTAGAGGTGTGATATAGGGTTTGCGATATAGGTCTAGGGGTGTGATACAGGGTATGTGATATAGGTCTAGAGGTGTGATATAGGGTTTGCGATATAGGTCTAGGGGTGTAATATAGGGTATGCGATATAGGTCTAGGGGTGTGATATAGGGTATGGGATATAGGTCTAGGGGTGTGATACAGGGTATGGGATATAGGTCTAGGGGTGAGATATAGGGTATGCGATATAAGTCTAGAGGCGTGATATAGCGTTTGCGATATAGGTCTAGGGGTGAGATATAGGGTATGCGATATAGGGTAGACGATATAGAGTTGAAGCAAACGTTTGTAATGCAAAATATACAAAAAAAGTTATCTTAATCTTAATATATGATATAAAAAGGAATAGCTGACACCTACATTTTCTTTGTACATGAGCCAACCATATATCGTATGATCATTCTGTGCCGTAATTATTTTATTATTTTGTGTATTTTTCATTCAAATTACATAAATTACTGCTTACTTTTTTCAAAATTTAAAGATACTGTTCTATTACTTAGCGCATTACATCATCATCACATTTGAGACTTTTATTAACGCGTAGTGTTGGTATTTCCTCCATTGTGATTGGTAGCTTCGATCTCCCAGAATCTGTTCTTTATCAATATATAGCCTTGGTTTATAGAATATTCTATAGTCCCGTAAGAAAAGACTGTAATAAAAAAACGATTAAAACGGTTGAAACCTTTCTGTTTTGATTTGCTCTCTGAATTATTATTTACTAATGTGTGACTTTTTAAATATAATGTTTTTACTTCAGGTAACAAGCAAATACGAAGTATAATAATTTTTTTGTGACGATTGAGCTCCACACAGTCACAGCCACGTGCAGCAAAAGTGCGACACATGGGAATCACAATGATTGCAACTTGTATTTAACACATGAAAACATATGCTTCAGTTCACATATGATATTCACGTGTTTATCACATCATAATCATATGTTGTTTTATTTACAAACGTACTACGATAATCATGTGTTACAAACTAATATTTACATAATATGATAGCCATATGATAGTCATAAATTAGATATCACATGCAGGACTTTTACTTTGATTGATTGTTGGGGTTTAACGCCTGAGCAGCAATATTTCAGCCATATTCAGGCGATAACTTTTACATTAGATGTGTAGAAAGTTTTTGCTTGTTACTCACCATAAATTGATCAAAGTTAAATAAGTCATCCCAGCTGTTGGTAAGCTGCGCCACACATCATAAAGTTATCTTTCAAAAGGGAAATAACATTTGACTCCTACAGTCCTTATCAAGCTAATGAATGTCTGAAACCTCGCATTGATGTACTTATGAATATCTTTCAAAGTAGTTATTCATTGAGGGCCTTGTTTAGTGCTCCATGTCTGCCTAAAGCTGATATCAAGTTTGTTCTAATGAGAGACAAAAACAATCCATTCACGCTAAAGGCATTACTCACAAATGATCTAAAAACACCTGTGGATAAATTGCTTAATTTGTCGAAACTTGATGTCAACTAAGACAGTAAATTAGTAAAACACCGTCCTGTTTAATAAATGGTTAAACTAACGACGCTAGCTAGACTACTGAATTAGTAGATAAAGGGGAAATGATGAGCATTCAACAGCTTTTTTAGTTATCATTAAAACTTATATAGGAACTGACTATGGATTTTTTCGGCTAAAATTACATACCTGCTGGCCCAAACAAAGACTGATTAACTTTCCGGACAGCAAGTAAATATATTGATAGAGCGTTCTTTATATTCTTACTTATAATTAGATAAACCATCGGTCGAGAGATTTATTGAGTTTCCTTTTACGTTGCATATAAATATTTTCTTTAGTTTCGCTACAAAACAGTGGTTGCGTTTATAAATTTTTAAAATGGAAGATGTGTGAAACATAAAATTGAGTCTCTAGGGAATAATCCGTGAATTCAAAACGGAAGCACCAAGAAAACGAGGAATTGAAGTTCCATAAAACATAAAACGGAGACTAGTTGGACCACAAAAATAGACTACAAAAATGGATCATAAAACATAATATATAATGTAGCTGGACCATGCACGGAGACTAATTGGACCATAAAATATAATAGGCTAGATGGCTTACAAAATAGGGGCTAGATGGGCTGTAAAATGTGAGATTAAATGGACATACAAACAATCACTGACGGACGAAAAGTCGCGTGACATCATTTGCAAGTAAAAAAGTCACAAAATTGGTAGAACAATATGTTATGGGACAATTTTACACAAAAAAATCTAAATTAATGTAAAATTCCTTACTTTATTACTCATATACATAAATTATCTGTGTGTCCTTTTGTCCTATTACTTGTTTTCTCTGTGAATTAGTCCGTTAGTTACTGTACTGAAAAATTCTGTTAGATACATTCAAATTGGGACCATATACAACAGCGTTACAAGAGAAGTAACTCCTGCTTCACACACAACATTGGTAGTTTTCATTTTATTTAATCATTTTATTGGTGAAGAATTCTTTACGTTTAGCTAACTGCAAATAAAAAATATACTTCATGTCAATTTGCTGTATTTTAATTGGTACCGTACGATGGTAATATTCTGCTATATCACATGTATCAGATACCGATATTTTTTTTTCAATTTAGATCGAAGATATATATATACATAGCAGTCACCAGAGCTTTTAAATTTGTAAAGCCTGATAGCATTTGCAATTACCTTATACTGCCGCAATAAAATAGTCCCACAGGCATACCCCATATAGATTCAAATGCAGATAGTTAAATCCATTTTATTGGTATTTCTAATATAACATATTTAATTCTATTTTATTTAAGCCAATAAACAAACCCAATAAACAACTTTTACTGCGAACTTAATTTGCTGATTAATCAGGATTGTTCATTTGTATTAACAACGACCCAATTAAAATAGTTGACCTCTAATCTCTTATCAGTACTTGTTTATCTCTATGCAATCAGTCGTTCACTGTCGATATATTCACGTTGTCTATATATTTTAGATGCATAATACAGATAGAAATGAAAACCTCGGAATGCTAAAGCTGTCTTCTGAGATTTCAGGCCCTGGCGGGTCCAAATATTTACAAAAAGGGGGTAGTGGATTCGATCGAGAAACTTATGTAAAGAAAGGGGTCCAATGCTATCATTTGCCACTCATTAATTTTTGCCAAATGTTTTACAAAAGGGTAGCAAAACCCCCTGAAACCATCCCGATGTATCACTCACTGTACCGTGTATTTTTATAACGGTTACTGCCTCATGACATCGGAAGCCCGGAGATGGCAAACAAATATATTTTTAGACGATGGCATAGGAATTTCGATTATGCATTTCTCGGGAATGGTGTCAGTCTCTGGTCTGGTGCTATTGCTTTTTGTAAATAATCATTCTATTGGGCTATATTGGCCATGTGTAAACATAATAGAGCTGCGTGTGCTGCAGGTGCTACAGGGCCTTAAAAGTGCATGGCTAGTGTTGTCTGTACCATACATAATTGTTGAAATTGTATTCCAAGACATCGGCGTTTATGTTAATGTACGTGTAGCTTGGAGATTGAGAGAGCGGTTAGCTACATCATTGAAAATATATTGTCAACCCTCGGCAAATATCTTTTTTATAGTCCTTCTGCTGTGTTGAGTCATTGAAAATTTTAATTTTTTTTTTGTTTTGTTTTGTTTTTGTTTTTGTTTTTTTTTATATACGAAAAGGAAAGTATTCATTACAATGGCTGTAAAGTATTCTCAATTCGGCTATCTTTTTACCTATGACTAAAGATAATAAAGATTCAAAAGAAAACCATAAATGGAAAGTGATGGCGGTTGATGTACGTGTTCGGGATCAAATGATACTGGCAGTCTTAGTTTCATTGGATGATCTAGAGGTTAACCCCAAAAATCCAGCTAAAGGGATCTCCTTACTTCGGAACAACCTGGATCCGCTATTGGGTTTATGTTGCATGTACTCTACTCCTGATAATGTAATCCAAACGAATCACATTTGTCAACCGAAAGACAAATAACTGGAGACTATGTCATAAAAACCATGTCGGCTACAGAAGATGGTGAGATGGAGTAATGGTAAGATTAACATCATAAACCTGACAGACAAAAAATACATCAAACTTAGACTGTAAGAAAAAAATAAGGAATAATTTTCTTATCTTTAAGAATGCTGTGTAGATCCTTCTAAAAATACTGTTTTGTAGCAAAATTAAAAACGCAGAACCGTTGTCATAGCACCTTATATTACATGTTTCTTCAGAGTATTGATTAAGTAACAAGTTCTTACACTAACTACTGACAGAAACATACAATGAAACAGAGGCTTCACTTTTTTTGACAATATGTGGTCTTTTATTTTACGTGTTGTGTATACAGCACATAAAATCTAAAATATTGTATATGGTCATTCATAGTTTTGTATTATAGATTTCCACTTTTTTAATAAACTTTAAAAAGTGTTTGTAACCTTTTCTTCTGCATTTTTTTCATGTTTACCAAAGCAAAAAGAAACGAGAGAGTCTTAACTTGTTATAAGTTTAAAGTAAACATGAACACATGTACTTTGGTTGTGGAGATTAGCAACCCCTCTTTTTTCATGACAAAATAAAATTCGAATAGTAATTCATATGTAACCACTTCACTGTTTCTTTTTATCACAAAACAGTAAAACCTGTCTAACGCGAACCATTTTGAGATTGAACGAAATGTGTGGTCTGGGCATATGTTTGTGACTTTTTGTTTACCACACTTGTTTATACACATGTAAATGGATTTGATATGATGTGACATCGAAATAGTTTTTATTACTGGTAGACAATTTTCTTTTTATTCGGGTTTCGGTTTTTTAGACATATTTCATTGAAATCTGGTCCTAACAAATTGGTACATGTAATGATGTGTTATTATCTGGACAGAACATTTAAATAGGTCTGTTTTTTTTTTTTTTTTTTTTTTTTTGACGATAGCAAAAGTAATAGTTAAAACATGAATATTACGAAATTGGCACACTGATACATCATGAGTTTGGTGTGTGTGTGTTTTCATAATCAGATGAATTTAAAAATAAATCAAAGAGTTCAATATATTATTATAATAACCATTTACAACAATAAGCTTGTGCTAAGATACGTTTGAATTCGATCAATGTATTTTCCTTTTATCTCCTATTTTGCAATTTTACGATTATTGAGGCGTAGAAATTCAAACAATCGATATGAATTGATTCAGTACATGAGTACTTTGATATACAGTGAAACCTGTCTAAACCGAATCCCTTTCGGACTTAAAGGTTGTTCGGTTAGAAAGGAGTTCAGTTACCCAGGTTACAATACATTAAAATTGATACAAAGAGACTTCAAGAACTATCTGATTTACACAGGTTTTCGGATTTTTCAGGGTTCGGTTTAGACAGATTTCACTGTATTAGAATGTACAATATTCACATCAAATGTTAATATGATTAAAATGTATTAGATTTTTTTTCTTATCATACATACATAGTTGATAAAATCTGACATGTCTTGAACATACACATACAATGTTTTAAATATACCATCGACACATACATGTATAGTGATTTACTGTTGCTTTCAACTAAACTAAAACCTAAATATTGTTCGGACCAGATTAACTCCTGCTTCGATAACACAATCTAACCAATTGTTTGAACTTTTTGTCTCGTTTCGTATCTCCTCTAAGTCAGCTTTCAACTTTCGCTCTCTCTCTTCATACATCTTCCTTAGTTCTTCGTCTGCTTCCTTTCTTATTCTTTGCTGCATCTCCAGTATTTCCCTCTCTTTCTTGGCTTTGTCCTCCATTATTTGTTTCCGTAAAGCTATTTCTGCGCGTTGATAGTCTTCGCTAGTGTAATGGCTACCTCCATTTTCTCTGACCATATTTTCAATCATCGACAGCAGTCCTTCAACTTGGGCATTGGCTTCATCGCCGGTTAATGTGTTGTCAAAAGCAATATAGCGGTTTTTGCATTTTTGTAGAAAATCTGTCAAAGAACATGGTAATGTATCAATAAAACCTTGTATATTTGAGTTACCAGAGTCTCTTTTCCAGTCGTCGAATCTAGTGAATAAAACAATCACGTACTTCGCAAGATTTTCCCCGAAATAAGAGCAAAAGTGCTCGACTGTCTCGACATCTTCTTTGGTAAACCTATTGGTTTGAACACATAAAATGATGGCATGTGGTCCAGGGCTTGTCAGCCAGATACATCTCTTAATCTCATTTTGAATTTCTTCGTTGTTTGTCCTATTGTCGAAGGCCCCTGGTGTATCCACAAGACTGATCTTCTTTTGGAACCGGGTTGCATCTCTTAATTGACAAGTGGTTGTTATAGATGTAGCACTAGCTCCACAGTCGAATACCTTTTCTCCTAGTATGGTGTTTCCAGTTTTGCTCTTTCCATTACCGGTTTTCCCAATAAGGACAATGCGTACTTCATTACTTGGAGGTTCGACCATGCTAAAAATTTAAACAGAGATACATATCAAGAAGTATCGATATTACTCTCCTCCCTTTTGAAATGAATTATTTGTCTATTTTCCTTATAAATGCATTGAAAAATTTGAAAACTGCATGTTCTTAAGTTATGAGACATGGCAACATATGCACAATATATGATGAAAGAATAAATATTGTTTTGTAAACTGACTCATAGAGGATATGTTTAACATCAAGAAAGCACCCTAACCTACTGAACAAGAGAGGGTATTAACCGGTTACCCTTTACCTAACGGAAAATCAGATGGGGTACGTAACTGTAGACACAAAATAATACAACAGGTTTAAAGAAAATTGCTTGAAGCGTTTTTAAGTTATTGTTCAATTATCGGAAATTCCTTTTTTTAAATATATAAAGTAAAAAAAAACTCGAAAACCAAAATCAAAGTTTTACAACAATTGTAAATAAAGCTAACAATAATAGTGGTAAAATATTTCCCAAAGTGAAAATGAGTGGAACCACTATTGAGTACTAGTCCAAAAATGTAACCCCCCTTTTTTATTATCAATATCCCATAACTCTTATAATCGCAAAATCGAAAATTTACAAAAATTGAAAGGAAGCTTATATCAACATAAATAAACAATGCAGCAAAGTTTTATTGGCATTACTGCAATGGTTTACTGTTGCACAATTTATTTAGATACATGTAAGTGTGAACGAGGGATGCATATATATATATAGACAGACGGACGGACGGACACCGGTATAGTAATTACCATATTACGCCCCGTCTAAAAAGACGGAATTACAAAAAATTGTAAACAAAAACAAAACCTACCTTCTCTCTTATATGTTATAATTCTGAATTGTGTGAGTTAAAATGGTTTAAGTTTTACATAAAACCACTGGAATTTCCAGGTTACGAGTATGCTATTTAGGTTTTAAGTTTATATAACTGTACCTAAAAATTTCCATACGCATAATATAAGTTAGTACATGATCGATCGCATGCTAAATATAGATTTCTTTATTTAAACTTACATGAAATGAAAATTGTTGGTAATCCTAGGCTAAAAATAGGTAACAAAAGAATGTCTGAGTCATTCTATGTATTTGCAAATTTCGCCCTTCGATAATGTAGTAGGGGTCAGTCCTGTATTCTTTGCCCAATAGGCTTCGTATAGTAAACCTTAGATTTTCATGATTAAAAAAAAATAAACAAGGAGTTTCAATCTAACTTTTGACCATGTTGTCCTATTAAGGGAATGTCAAAAATAATTTTTAGATCCATTTTAGAAAAAAAAAGCACGGACTTTGTACACCAGAACAGTCAAACTAAAAATAGACTTTTCTACTTTCACTTTTTTTTTGAGTTCGTAAAATAGACCCCCTTTCTGAAGCATTATTTTCATGAAAATACTGTTTTTCCTATAAACAAGTTTTTTTTTGTGTCATGGATTGATATTTACCCTGTACTTTCGATGAAAAATTATAATCATTTTCGAAAAACAAAAACAGGAAAAGGCAATAAGGAAGCGCACTATATTTTTAGCCTCTAAGTTTTGAATATGCAATACCAAGACTGATACCAATACATAACTCAATAAGCCATTTTTTTTACATTTTCCTTAAAAGCCATTGCAGATATTTTTCTTTGAATATCACTTTTTTAGGTCAAAATTGATCAAGACATGGGACATATACTTTTTAAAGAAAAATTTCTGTGCATGGGACATCAACCTTTTCTCGTGACATAAGGCTTGCCACAAATTTCCATGTAATAATGAATAAACATGATACTACTAAAGTCCACTGATAAATACTACATGTATGTATATTACATGTATTAACAATATTAGCAAGTTTCACAAAAATTTGGCCTGTCAGTTAGATAACCTTATGTTTGAATCTTAAAAAATCTTTGGAAAGCTCATTCATTTTTGAGTCTTTGTGCAAAGTCTAACATTCATTTGTTAAAAAAATAATGATATATGGCAACTTTTTACATCAGTGGTGTACATCGCGAGTTAAACTTTTTTCAGATGGGGTAAAAAAGAGTCCACTAAAAAGGCTCAATTCAAATATTTGATGGAATTTGGTTTCGTTTCACTAAACAGAAAAGTTAACGAACATTCCAAATTGTCCAATCAATGGAGATTTGTCCTTCAACTCAAATCCTTCGATAGAAACTGTGACCTGTATACTGATAGCATGGCTCGGCCGATTGCTTCACATAAGGTGCTGGGACAAGGATCAAGTTCGTCACTCCAAAGGTCATTATGCATGACGTGATTGACCGATATGGAGTGTAACAAACGATCAACCTCCCAAGTCATGTATTTTTTCCTCTACCGAAATTAATATTCCACGAGAAATATGATGGGTGTCTTGTGAGAAGCGAGAACTGCTAACCCTTCCGGTACACCAGAATACCAGTAATATCCGGCGTTTAGCTATAAGTTCGTGTTGTTATAAGCTCTTTTGTGTTGTACGTCTGTTCTTCATCTGTTGTTCTTTTTGTGTTCCTAGCAATGCAGTGTTCACGTTCAACCTCGTTTGTATCTTCAGCATTGCTACTTCGTTTTTATACAATCACAATTTTTTGTCGGTCGTATAATGGTATCACACTGTCGTCGTCGTCGTCCGCTGTCGTTCTTGTCCGTTTACTTTAGTTTACTAGTATTTACAACTTGATAACTTGAGTAAAACTTATCCGAACTTTATGAAATTTTAAAACATCGTTCCAGGGGACATGACAGAGGACCCTATAGGTTTTGGAGGTCTTTGCACCACCCCTTTTGAAAACCGTTTGGGGTTAAAAGGGTACGAAATTGGGCCAAGCCAAAAAGAAAATTGGTTTTTTCGGTTCTAATTTCATTTTTCTTGGTTGGACTCCTGCGTTTTCTTTGATTTCAGACATCTCTTTCGGTTTTTGAGTTATAAGGGGCCAAAGGGACCACACCCCACAAAAAATGACTTTTTTATTATTTTAATTTGAAATATGTTCTCTTTGGATTTCTTACGATCATCTCCTCCTGTGTTTTTCTATCAGATTTACATCTCTTATGTTTTTTAATTACATGGGATGAAGGCAAAGGTATTTAATTAACACCATTTAAGCAATACTTTTTCACATTTAATTGAATTTCAAATTTTGTGCTATATTGTATTCAAACTAGTTATGTTCATAATTTACTGTAAGTTCCTATGCTTAAGAGTGCCAAATACTAATTGTGTGACCACACTTGCCCCGAGTGAACAGAGTTTAACATGTCGTAATCGTATCATGCAGCGCTCTGCGTTGCTTTTATTTTTAAAAATATTTGATACTATAATATGACTGTTACTCGACATAGGCATATAGAGGTTGATAATAGGTGTTAATCAATGATTTATTTTTAGCGGGTATAGTATCCATTCTGCTCACACCGCTGATCATACTTCTAAAGCTATTTTGACACCGGATTTAAAGTTTGATATTGATGAGAGTAAAGTTTGAGGATTAAATTGCAATTCTTAGATTATTTCTGTACATGTATGGAAGCGGGAATATTATTTTGTGTGGTTGAATCGGCCTCTGATGTTACAAGACGAAATGTAATTTTATCAGCGTTTTGGTGTCGTAAAACAAAACGTCTTTTTAAATAGTATTTCGATCTACTCAGTTTTATCGCCAACCACTTGTCTTTATCATGTGTTTGTCATTCATTTCTTGAGAAAAGGTTGTCTGATTCAAACCCATGTTTCCTGACCGTTTACTTTATAAAATAATAATTTCGAATAAATAAGTCGTGCTGATTTGATACAGGTCACGTATGCGCATATTATGTAAATCGCAGTATTACATAAAATCATGTTTCAGAAAATATACACATACGTGATTTATTTCGCTTATTATTTTATATTGCATAACTTTTAAAACAGTTACTTCCAGGGTTTTCTAAAGAATAGATGCTTTTTACGAAGCTTTCATAAAATGCAATTTATTTTCTTATCGTTTTGTATAAATCTTAAAAAAATAATAGTTTTTCTTTTTCTCTTTTTGATTAGTTAAATTATTGTCGAAAAAATATACTATATGTGTCCGTCTCTCCGTCCTTACTAATATATTTTTGTGAAATTTTCTCCCAGAGGTTCTTCCTAACTGGTCAATCTAGGCCGAATAATACACACCAGTCAATATTTATTTTTGATTTACTATAAAGGCTTGCTTCCCACTTGCATATACATTGCTGAAGAATTATTATTTTCATAAAAAGAACTAAAACTCATGAACATGGTATATGTAAATAAATATTTTAAAAATAAATCTGTAATTTTCTATTGGTCTGTTAGTCTGTACACAATCGTATTCAATAACAACCTCATCAGTATTTAAGTTTTGAAACATTTGTGTAAACACATTTTTCCCTAAACTGTTTCTGTTTAAAAAAAAACTTTTCTCAACACACTGCATATGCAGATGTGGCTGTTAAAGATTATTGCAGTGTCATAGATGTATCTTTTCTGTTTTCATTAAATTAAATACACCGCCTTGATGGTGTAGTTAAAGTGTACTCGCCTTACGTGCGGGAGGCCATGGCAAATAGAGAGACAGGTTTATTCCTGATTTATTATCTGAAAACTGCTTCATTTCACGTAATATGAGTTTGTACATTCTGGAAAAAAAAATGGTAAAAGAATGTTTTTATATGATTATTGTTTGTCTGTGTAAAGGTGTGAATATTTTTAGTTCAGAAATATGTTACATGTATATACGAATGTTAGTTGGTTTTGCAACTTTTGTTACGTACATGTAGTTGACTGTTCAAATAAACATGAAGCAACGGGTGTTCTTTTGGTGAACTGTATTCGAAGTAATTCTAGTCGAATTTCTAGTTTTGTTTTTCATAATTTATTTTTTGTGATGATAAAATATGCATTTAGTATGACAGAAACAAAATAATTAGGTTTAATGTACAAATAGTCACAGTGTGTGGTTCGACGGGAGACTGTCCTGACTATGACACGATAAAAACCACAAGAATTTGATCACTGTATTGTGCAATCATTTTTCCGACGACGTCTCCTCCGATGCTGAGCCGCGGCCGCTTGTCTTGCCTTCTCTATTTCTGCTTGTAACTCTCGTTCCTTCTGTTCCCGTTCCCTTCGAATTTCTTCCTCTTGTTTCTTTCTAATTTCTTCCCTGATTTGCCTGTCACGTTCTTCCTGTTCTCGTCGTATTCTCTGTTCCTCCTCCCTGACCCTCCTCTCTGCCTCTAAATAGTCATTGTTAGTGTAGTAACTTCCGCCGTTTTCTTGAACCATTCGTTCTGTAATGGTGATTAGATCACGAACTTGTTGATCGGCTTCAGTGCCCTTTAGAGTATTGTCAAACGCTACATACCTATTATTACAACTATCTATAAAGGAACGTAGATGAGGAGGAAGAGATCTAATAAAATCATTCAAGTTTTGGCCATGATCATTTTTCCAATCGTCATACCTCGTAAACAGCACTACAACATACTTCATCATCGCATCACCGAAGTGGATCACAAAAAAGTTCAGGGAATCAATGTCCTCCTGTGTAAATCTATTCATCTGAACACAAAGTATGATGGCATGTGGTCCTGGAACTGTTAGAGAAATACATCGCCGTATCTCAGCCAGTACTGTACTATTGTCTGTACGCGTGTCAAATGATCCTGGTGTGTCCACTATACTTAGTTGTTTTCCGAATCTATTACATTCTTCTTTTTGACATGTTTTTGTTACTGAATCTGACTGACAACTGAACTGAAACGCCATCTTTTCTAAAATCATATTTCCAGTTCTACTCTTTCCATTGCCTGTTTTACCTAACAGGACCATTCTTAATGCCATGGTCTGAAACAATCAACAGGAGAAACTTAAACTATACAAGAATAAAGCAAGAAAATATCTGTGGTAATATATCTGAAGTAGATACTGAATATTTTCATATAGAAGCAGTGTTTAATTGAATGTTTCCATTGTGTAATTTAGATTATTCACACTGTGAAATAAATTCGATAATTTTCATTCTCGGACTTTCTCTCTCCCAAACGTCACAGCACGAATATCAATTCACAAAATTTTAAATTCATGTTGAAAAAAAAATGAATAATAGAGGAAATCTATATGATAAAGGTGAGAGGTGGGCAATTTAGCCTCCTGTGGCGGAGCCCTATGGTTCCTACTCCGGGAGAATACCACAGTAGGGTTCTTTAACGTGCGAGGAACGTGGCATCTTTCCCAACACGGTGCACCACTATGGTTTGCGGTCAGATTTTCTGTATTATAGCCTGACAACCCCAGCATGTAACACGCCTGGGGTACCCCATTCCACCACCTGGGACACACATCCCAGTTGCTCTGTGGGCAGAGCGCCCTAGCCCCCGGCTAGGGTTCTGAGCACTATTTAGTCGCCTTTTACGACAAGCTTAGCGCTGCTGCAGGCCTATTCTTTTAACACCCGGACCTGCACGGGAGTGAATTTTATGTAAGGACTAACCTGATTATTAATACTTTTAATCGTGATTTTTCTATACTGAATATACACACATATATATTCACCATATCCATTCTCCTTATATACATGTAGGTATATACTTTTAGATACACGGGTTTTCCCACTATAAAATTAGAAAATGGATTTTATTTAGAACGATGATCGGATTATAAATTGTTTACAAGATTCTAAAATCACCTGGATTTTCCAGTCTCTAATTTTATACATAAAGTTAAATTTTCACAAAGAGGATTTGAACGCCTATAAAACATCATATATTTCAAAAACAAGATACAAATGTTAAGTACTGTCGAGGCAAACCCACTAGTGGTAAGTGTTATTGCATATTTATAGAGAACAACGATTTTGTTGGCTTCAAAATTGCGCATAAGGTAGAAAGACGTCAAACATGTACAAATGTTAAGTGTACTGATTAATCATCAATGGTGTTTTTATTTGTTTTGTTTTGCTTCGATTAATTTACCTCATACTTTAGCGATAGATGGTAAATGTATTTTCTTCCTTCATTTTTATTACACTTAAAGGCTGTATCATATCAAGTACCATTTTTGTTTTCTTTTACAGTTTTTATAACTGAATAATTATGCCGTTGCCTCAGTCATTTACTGATTCAACATTCTTTATGTAAAAGCACTAACGTGTGGTAAATTTTCTTTTTCAGTATATGGCACAAGATATAGCTGCTGAAATGCACCAGCCATCAAATGAAGAAATTCGACTTGTTCTGATCGGGAAAACCGGAAGTGGAAAAAGTAAAACTGGGAACGTAATCTTAGGCAAGGATGAGTTTAAGTTTGGTTGCGGTGGTGGATCCGTAACTGATACTTGTCGACTTCGAGATAATAAAAGGTTCGGGAAAGTCATTAACATTGTCGATACACCCGGAGTTTTCGATACAAGGAATGGCAATGACAAAACCCAAGAGGAGATAAAGCGATGCATATGGTTGACGACACCTGGACCACACGCCATAGTTTTGTGTGTACCTATTGGAAGGTTCACTGAGGAGGATGTGGAAACGGTCAATCATTTCATTAACCATTTCGGAGAGGCCTTAATGAAGTACGTCATCGTCCTCTTCACGCGTCTTGATGACTGGGAGAGGGACCAGGAAGATATGGGGAACAAAGGAGTCGGCATTGAGGGTTTCATCAATACATTAACAGAATGTCCGAAAAACTTCCTAAAAAGATGTAATAACCGATACATCGCTTTTAATAATAGACTTAGTGGTAATGATGCCATTCCTCAAGTCCAAAACTTAATTAATATGATTGATAAAATGGTAAGTGATAATGGAGGCTCGCATTATACAAACGAAGACTATGCAAAAGCTGAACGAATTCTACAGGAGAAAATAGCTGAAGATAAAAGACAAAAAGAACAAGAAATGCTGGAGCTCCAGGAAAAAATCAGAAAGGAGACGGATGAGAGACTACGGAAAGAATACGACGATCGTGAGAAAAAACTGAAAGATGAACTCAACAATATACGGCGAGAGACGCAACGTAAACATTCCAAAGGGCGGTGTATCATTCTTTAACTATGTGTTGTTGCTGTATTTTGAAACAAACGAAAAACTAAGTATTATAAATCTTGAGTTAGTCACTCCCTGTTGTGAGCGAGTCAGTAGAAGTTTCCAAACTCCAGAACAAAACAAATACTGCAAAGTCTTTCCACGCCAAAGTATAATTGTCTTTTGCGTTGATTTATCCGTTAAACTCATACATCCGTGTGTTCTTTACTAGTGTGATGTTTTATTGATATTTTTTTATATTTTTAACTCTTTCGCCTTTTTACAGCGAAATATTATTATTGAAGATTTATACATAATACAGCATAAATATAGAATATAAAATGGATAATTATATGCTAGTTAAAATTGGTTTTAATGATCAAACATTTGTCATTTTATTAATAAAGCTCAGGAAAGCCTTTTTTACCAGTTAACTATGCCGTTTATATCTAGGGCTACCAGGGTGGCATAGTCTTTAATTTCTTTAAGTATAAAGTGAAATAACTCTGTGTAAGTGACGAAAAAGATTTAAAAATGCAAGTAGCATAATAAAGGAAGAAAAATTGAAAAAAAATCAGATAAGACATTCAATTTAAAAAAAAAAGGTCATGGAACACCTCGGAATACCCTAAACTGGCTCTTTTCCAAGAGTTGTGATGAAGTAAATTTTTTTCTGAAAATCAGTTTGGGAAGGTATGATGATGACGATCTTTAACACAGCAAAAACACAAAAAATTTCAGCATCATTTATAAACGTGTGACAGACTAACAGACGGTACGACACAAAAACACCACACCAATTATAAATTGGGCATTAAAACTTGCCTTGTTGGTGAACACTGAGTTTAGAATATTAATTTTGATTACCACTTTTAAATTTTTTTAATCCCGCTCAATAGGCACAAATAAAAAGTTTATCAATGTTTGAAAAAATTAAAGTAGATGACGACTATCCTACCGGTGCGCCTAGTCCATGTTCCTAGATGGACTCCTGGTTGATTATATGGTTACAGTTTTCTGCATTATCAATTCAAGTTCAGGTATCATATACAGTGCTAGTCTATCCCTGTAACCCAATGAACAATCGATCACGCGGAGTTTTCCCTTGATATCATTTTTATGATGGAGATGATCACATCATTTTGGTTGTCGTGGATTTTTGTAAATCCATCTGAACCACAAGAATCGATTTGTTCACTCGCGTTATAGGGTTTTTTTTCTCTTTCGTCCAATCTAATCAAAATTAGTCCTATCAATTGCTCCATTTAGTCACTGCATATAGGATCTAATAAAACTCAATTCTACTATCTGTTCAGATGACCTTTTTAGAATCCTTTATATTTTTTTTGTCTTTGAATAATGCTTTCAAAATAATGAAAGATGAATTCTGATTGACTGACCAGAAAAATCATCAGAACAGGAAGTAGAATGAAGTGTTGCAGTGACTGACTGGACCAACTAATTGGTCTTATAATGCGATTGTCTTTCGTCTACCATTGACATGAGATTTATGAGCAATCATGGTGTTTGTAAAAAGTCAGAGGACGTTTACCTCACCGATTCACCTGGTCTATGCTCCCAGTTTTTGTGGAGTCCGGGTTGCTCAATTACTTTTGTTACTATATGCGTGTTATTCAGGTCTTTGTGTTTATTTTCTCTATCTAGTCATTAATCCTGCAATATGCTCTTTTTTATTACAATTCAAGTCCTGGTTCCTTTCAATGGGGCCTTAGAACACTTTCAGATTATCTTTTAGTCGTTTAGTACAGAAATAATTCCGTACAGATTTATCAAGCTTTTCTTTCTTCTCCGAAACGTCAAACGCCCTAAGACAAGACACTGTCTGTTAACAACGAAAAATTAAATTCATAGACTAGAATTAACAGTTACAGCTTTTTTCACACCCTGAATAGCAGAGTCTATAGACTAGCGCAATGATACATAGTAAATCGGGAAGCGGTTACAAGTCTGTGGAAGAGATTAATTCATTGGCGGAATTCTCGTGGTCTGTTTAACAACTGACCCGTATTCAGACAAGAAATAATCATACAGTATTTTAATTAATTTTATTTTATTCAATTTTATTAGTTCAATCTATTTATCCTTTTTACTTTTGGCCTTCACATATGACTGATAATAAAAATTGCTAAATAGTACAATAAGTGTTACTGAATACAAAATAGCTGCCACGTTGAAACCTTTAGGAAACTCACAGTCTGTCAGTAAGTTGTAGCCAGTGTGGACAATAAATGTTAAGAACTGAACCTGTCAAGTATTAAGTAAATTAAAAAAAATAAAGGATACAGTGACGGATCCAGGGGGTCAAGGGTCGGAACCACCCCTTTTGTTGGAAAATTTTGTTATTATTTTCTTCCAAAATTTTTACACAAATGAGCAAATCGCCTGGAACCCCCTGGATATCTGGATCCGCCCCTGTTATAAAGTTTGATACAAACGTATATATACTATACAGCATGTAGTTTTCTAGACCAAGTATTCGATTTTATATTGTTATATTTTTGCGTACTTTAGAAATATAAGTTTAATATATGAATTGTGATAAAATATAAGACGGTAGTGAAAACAAAGAACTCGCATAAATAGAAACAATCATGAATTTTCTGGCAAACTATTTTGATTTATATCATATATTAATTGTGACAATACGAAATGAACACATAAATGATACGTTCTAATTAATTAGTTACGGAGCAGAAGAGGTTAATATCCTGTCTACACCTTTGATCAGTATGAATATTCATGAAATTTAGTGTACCTTGCATTCCATTACAATATGTTATGTATACTATACTATAGTATTTGGTTAATGAAATGAACTCTTAGTCTAGCTACTATAAAAGTGTAAAATGCACAAGATTAAAAAATAAATTAAAATAATGTTTGTTTTTGTTTTTGTTGTTGTTTTTTTTCAGTTTTTAATCGCAAACTTCATATAATTATAAGGACGGAGCGTCTGCGATACAATATTGCTCAAAATCGTTCTGTCGACATTGACCCCGATGAAGTATTTCGGAAATTAAATGTAATTAGAGAGTAATGTGTTTGAACTTTGAACTCAGACACGGCATGTGTCATAGGAAATCTCGTTCATTCCAATTGGTGAAGACATCACACATAATCAAAACCTAAAATCATTTTACTTACCAATTGTAGTTTGGTCAGGTATTTTTTCCACCACAGATATTTTTGCATATGAGGTCCCATAACTGCGAGTCCATAGTACATATACATTACACTATGTACGAAACAGTTAAGCATTGGAATAAAGAAAGCTACAAAGAGAGATAATCTACTTACAAGTACTAATTAACATGCATAAAGCGTTTACTTATCATTCTTTTATAAACGCATCATTGTTGAAGGAAATTCTTGCATAGACTTAAGATATGATAATAGCGAAGTTTGTTATGCTTACAAGATATTGTAACGTGTACCCGAGCGGGGCGTACACGCATTAATTTCCTTTATGAAATAAACCTTGGTTCGTACCAGTTTTCTGGATTCGTCAATCTAAAGAAACTGTATAAATGAAACCAAATTTAAAATTCACTGATTGATTACAATTGTTTTACAGACTGATTACAATTGTTTTTAATAAACCTACACGCTCCTATTATTTTATATCATGGGAAACGGAAACCAAACTATTTATAAAGCTAAACGTAAACTTAACGTCTGTGACAAGGTATGATATGACTGGGAACACTCACTGCAGTAGTGTGTGAACCCTGACTCCGCAAAAAACTGTACAGCCCCAATTTAAAAAACCTCAAACCAAGATATGGAGTGTTTCGGCCAACTAGCCTCGAACCATTTGAGACCCCCCTTCAGTCAGACAATGTTTCAAGCCGTTTTGTTGTGACCAATGCAATATTTGTACACCACACCAGGCTTAGAATCCTTGAATTATTTATATAACCCCTATAAACAAATACTCTTTCCTAGCTCCTGACTGCTTGATTCAGAATGAATACGTTTTCTAGATTTTGATGCTTTATATACTATAAGCGCGGACTTCGAAGAAGACACCCCATTGATGTAATCGGGATTCTCTTCTTTGTAAGTTAGGTTGGGGGTTAAAGTTGTATTGCTTCCGAATGATAATGGGCATATTCAACTGTCACTGGATAGAAACCTGTTAATGACACTATCCATTACAATTACCCACTTTAGTTGTTATAAACCAAAGAACTTAAGCGTATATATGTATCCATGATAAACATTTCCTTGATTACCCTTAATAAAGGATTGATTTCTGTTTAGGACGGGATGCTTTAGATAATTATTAAACCTATTTCTTGCAGATGTTATAAGCCATTTCGTCACAATATCATAAAAGCTAAGATACGTGTTCTTATGTCAGTTTAAGGTTTCCATACTTACATGTATGAAAAGTCTAAAGTATTGTTCAAATTTACAGCACGAAATAGAGTCGAAATATACCTTGACCACCAGCAACAAACTTGGTACCAAACCAGTAGTTTACTATCATTGTACAGTGATGATATGCATGGAGAAAGGACACATTATGTTTCCGGAGTATTAAAAACACCTACAAAGAGAACATACTAGTAATGGATCTTTCCAGAAACTGTATTGCATTCTGGGATTTCTTATAAAAGTTCATGACATTACTGATTGGTCATAACGTATTTCATGAATATGCTGCAGCGGCATGAGTTTCTAAATTGGTCCATTCATTTTATAGTAGTCGTCATATTACAGTCACTTGTCGTATTTTCTGTTCCAGTAATTGCAACATTTTTAAAACTTTTTTTAAAACTTTTATTTTAAATTAAATTCTCTTACATTGCCCGTGATGGTTTTTATAGCTAAGCCGAATATCTGAATATCTAAACACAAAATATATCTTCGTCTTTGACCGCACCTAAAAAAGGTTCCTTTTGAGGGGATACAACACGCATGGATTGCATGCCGGAGTCTCCACTTCATCAACGATTGCAAAACACGAAGTTTCCGTTTTTCAAATCTTATTCATACTGTGTTTTTTTGTTTGTGTGTTTGTTGCTTTTTGTTTGCTAGACTTTTGTGTTGGTATGGGGGTATGCAAATGGATAAGACCTAATAAACCATGCTGTCATCAACCAACTTATGCCAATTCTCACCGTGTCTAGTAATTCTATAACCTTTGAGAAAAAGAACCACCATATAATCTTTGCCATCTACAAATAGCAAAAATACCAATCAACAGTCAACAGTTAATGTAATTAATTTGGAATGTCGTGGTTCGGAATCCATAGTTAAGTACAACTATGACAAGAACTAACTCAAGACTTCCCATTTGTAGCAAAGAGGGTTTCATATTATCATCTTAAATTGTTTTTTTTTTATTTTGATACTAATACTAATACTTATCATTTTTCATATCTCTACATCAAGTCTTGGATATTGACATTTGCAAATGGTTTGAATTTTCAAAACTAGGCCTTGATTATAACGATAGGGTAAATAAAAAAAAATACAAAGTCATGACATGCCGATTGACACTTGTTGAAAAAAAATTGACCTGTTGCAAATCAAACGGTTAAAAACTTTTCTGGATTTGTTTCTGTTTTAAGTGTACATATTCGATTCAATTGGATTACGTTTGACAAGCTGCATCTTTTATTAAAATGTTGATAAGCTTTTAACTACGTAAATAAAAACTGTAACTTACTCTGACAGCAAGAGGGTCATCAGTATAATCTACAGGCTGACATTTGTAACTGTAACCCGATAATACTGAAACCGTTATAAACTGGAAAGAAAGATATAAATTTTTGATCCGAAGAAATCTTTCAAGCTGCCTTACCCGCCACTTCCTCAATATCAAAAAGTGATGCCCTTAGAATGACATTATTTTCATGGTACGTACATTGTAATTATCGCAATTTAACGTCAGGCGTTGAAACAGCTGCGAAATTGTAAAATTGTTGTATACTTTTTGTAAAGGTCTTTCCCTCTCACAATAACTAATGGTTTTCGTTTACTACATGTAATAATCTCGTATACTCGAAATTGCAATGAGGACACCGTAGTGCGATGATCGGGTTCCTGTGCCAAAACGTTGATGATTATGTGTAGCAGCCAACGGGTGGAAGTGTTTTAGTCGACGGTGTAGTGCGTTGGTAAATCCGGCGCGAAGTGCGGATATGGGTAGATTTAAAAATGTCCGACGTAATAAAAAAGCTTCATGTGCATTAGTATACCAACCTCTACAAGCATATACACAGAAAGTGCTACCAGAGCGAAATTATAAGGCACCAATACTACTTTAAGATCTAATGGAGGTCTATGCTTTAGGAGTTTTGGAAACAAATAAACCACTAATATGTATCCAAAGGATATGGAAAAGACTGGAATTGGAGACTGCATCAAAGGCCATGTTTCTACTCTAGAATCTACAAAAAAGGAACACACATAATTTTTTTTCAGATAGCATTATAAAAGCCTGCCTTCAAATGGTGTATTAAATTTTATGCAATATTTGTATCTGTATCCCCTACGTTATTTGACAGAATAATGAAGTAAATTAAATATGGAATGATATATGTGATCTCTTGTCTTGACGATTTACCTTTATTGTTTGTTTTCTTGTAACTTGTAAATACATGTACGTGCTTATCGGAATTTATATTGCCTGTTGACGTTTTTATGCTAGTTCATGTTGAGCGGAGAGTTTGAAAACAATTTTTAACATTCTAGCATAATTCTAATAGATAAATGTTATTTAATTTCACGGTACATACAATATATACTTATAATTACCTGCTTTTTTCCCTCTCTTTTTCTCATTTTTTAAATTACAAAAAATAATTTAACTCAAAGTGTTATTGTATGTCCTGATAGTTCATTTCGATTTCTTCTTTCTTATCATACACAATATCCGATTTTTCTATTTTTCTGACCAAATCCTTAATTAAATACAACAAAAAGCCCGTAGTGGTACAAATAGCAGTTTTGTATAACACTGAATGGAAGTCTTGCAGTTTTAGCTAGAGACCTTAATAAATTTTTACATGCTTAACTTACCTGCTTTATTTAGCGCATCAGTGTAAAGTGCTTGAAAATCATCTAAAAGCTTCATTTCAGAATTTCAAACAACTGAAATATATTGAATTCATTAATATAAAATAGTCTTTAAAAGGTGTGTTGATGATTACTATATTACTATCAATACCACAACTTGGTGTATGATTGGATGCATGGTAGCTTCGTTACAAATATATGTACTATTATATGAATAAGGATCAATATCTCTCTTTGTCGTTGTTAAATCACTGTAAATAGATTTGAGACAAAGTGGGGTGGGAGAGAATTGTTTTATACAAAGACGGCCGAATAACTTTGAAGTGATGATTTCAGAAGAGAGATGTGATCATAAGCCTGAAATGAAAAAAAAATATCACCATCCGGGTCTTTCAAACTAACATCGCTTGTTTTTAGTCTTGATAATAAACACATTGAACCATATAAAGATTTTGAATTTGTGGCATCGTCTTCTCTCTACCCATATGTAGAATCAGGCATGATTGTCACAATTAAATTCTGTCAAGACTCCGGGAATCCTTCATTTGATAATTTTATTGGGGGCTAGAGTGAAAATTGAAGTAGAGGACATAGTCCAAATTTTCCTGAAACAAAAGGCAGATGGGGACAGACCATAAAGGAAAAAAATGAAAAAGGCAGGGCCAATATTTTCACAAAATGATTACCCCCCACTCTCGATAAAGATCAAACGGTTTGCTCCCTTAATTTTTTTTTCAGTCATGTAATTCCTGGCATCTGTATAACATGCATACACATACCTTTAACTTCAACCGCTATATTGCAAATGGCGGGTTAATAATCTGCATTACTTTCGCGTAAAACCTTAAGCAGTATACACATTTTCGTCTTTTCTTACCAATTAAACGTGCGTGTCTTTCTTATAAAATATTTAATATTTCTTTAAATTTATTCATACGATATGCATTGTAAAAGTGCATAGATGTTGACACAAACCCCATATGTCCTCTAACGTAAAACGCCCATTATTGTATCATATCAAAGATTCAAATGAATGTCCGAGGAGTTTGGTTTCATGTTTAAGATCCATTAGCGTAGCATTTCTAATGACTTATACAATGTTTTTATAGCAGTTGCGTACACTACTTTGGGAAGGATTGCAAGCTTAATTGAAAATGTTAATCCCACAAATTAGTTTCGTAATGAGAAAAAGAATTTGGAAACTTGATCAAAGATCGGCATTGAAACTGCAGATTGAAAAAGCTTCAAACTACTGTAGTCTTGAGTATTTCGCTTTTTTTTTTTGTAAATCATTTTAAAACTTATGCAATCAATATCCATCATGTATCATTACAATAACGGTATCTATGAATGTGGTTTTAATCATCAAATGCCAGAGTTATCAAATCAAATTCCTGTTTATTCCTTTGCTCAAGAGCTTTTATGCACAATTTTATCATTATTGTGTTAAATTCAAGTTATGTGATTTTCAAGAAAACACGTTTAGAGCAGAACGTTTTAAACATTACAATTCATTTTTTATGCATTTTTGTAGGCTAGACGGTTCTTTCTTTCTTTGTATAACAAGTTTGCCATTGTGGGAAAATCTAATTTGTTATATATATATATACTATATAGTAGCATCCATGCAATATTATACTCTATATTAATTTCTTGTACATGAACGTTTGAACATTTTTCCAGTTTTTACACATATATGTACATACCACTACATTCGTGTTCGGTGGTTGATATATGCATATACAGATCCTTGATAGGGTATACACTACCGATTCATAATTTGCTTCAATTTTTTTTATTAGTCGTCATAGGCCAATGTATAGTCAGGTGTTTGAATTAATTAATAAACAGTTAAGTGTCAGTCCCTGTAAGAATTAGGTGGTGGGTAAAACATGGTATTAAATAACATCATTTTAATAGTGCAACAGACAAGATTTTCCATATCATGCTGGACCATTCAGATACGATTTCATTGAAATGCACTGATAATGAACATTTCGAAGGCCAGATAACTCTGTCAAAAACCTCATTTTTCTAAGATTCTATCGAAAAATTTCTGCACAAAGCCAGTGATGCAGAGATCGAATAATGGGCTTTTCAAGTAAAGAAAGTATCCTTGAGTGATATTACATTATCAGATCCGTGGGTTTTGACATGTATGTTTCTGATTTTTCCCATTTTGCCTGATTCTTACAAAAACTTACACTTGATATACACATCAGTGTTCTCAGATGTTTATCTTCATATTGTAATGTAAAAAAAACAGTAAATTGTTATTGTCAAAATTAAGGGTTTATGTAGCCCCATCCAAAGACAGCCAAAATGTAAATTGTTGAAAGGCGAATATCCGTTAACACGTACTTAAGGCACCAAAAAATTTAAAAAATATTATTCTATATTTTCTCCATTACTTTACAAGGCAGATTTTCAAATAAAAATATTGATTTCGATTGGTTTTGATATGAAAATAAAAATTTTGCGCTTGCGCGAAAAAAATATTTTATCCGACATCAAATCCCAGCACCCCACCCCTCCCCCAAAATAAAAATGGTCGCAGCCCAAGTGCAAAATTGCATCTCGAGTTGGGGCTCACGCTTCACTGGTTTTTGTTGTTGCCAGTAGTGATACTTGTTGCATATCGTCTTGTTAACGTAAAATAAAACTGCAGATAGAGAGAAAATTGACATGCTAATTAATGAAACCAACACGTAAAAGGGAAATTTCGAAAGAAAAAAAATAGATATAGCCTAATTTAAAAGTCAGAAAGTTATAGCGTAGGTAACACTACAATAACACATTTCATAAAACAAATAAAAATTAACAAAGAAAACCACACGAGATTATTCATCCTACATAAAGCAACAGGGAAGAAAAAAATTACCAACATAATTGAGCGATACTGTACTAATATTCGGATTCAAAATAAATAAAAAAGAACGTGTGAGACACTTACTTGCGTTGCAATTGATGTTCAGCCCTAGTAAATTACCTTCCAGATTGCAGCTGTTGTGTGAAACGAACTGCACTAAGCATTATAAGTACTAACTAATACCAGCACATGTAGATATTATGACAAAAGCAAAACAAACGTTTTCCTGATAGGAATATGACATCGAACAACAATAATCATAAGCCTGGGTTATTGGATAATTAAGTATGTTATTATCATACATATCTGTAGGAGCGATGATTGTAATGAGGGAAGAGGTTGTGCAAAGCTTTTAGCAGCGGGGCATGGATCAGCAAATGGAAATAGTGGGGCTGAACTATGTTGAACGCGCACAATTTAGAGGGGGTAAGGTAGTTGAAGCTAATAAAACGGATATAGGGATAAAAATGTAGACAAAGGCTTTTTTTGGTAAAATGAAAGACTTTTCTACTTCCATACACAAACAAGGTGAGAAAATGGTATGATATATGCATATAATACACGATCAGATTAAGACATGGAAAGTTTTTTTCTGATACATTTAAAAATTCATATGTCGTGTATAATTTAACGTGAATTTGTATTCAGAAATCAACACTTTCACAAAAATAGCATTTTGGTTCTGCTACTAATACGCAGTCAGTAGTCATAAATACTAGTAGAAAATCAGCAGTTAGAAATATTGCAGAACCTACCTTATCCAAAAATTCCAGACACTAACCACACGGCTTCTTTTTTTTAGAATGCAGTTAAATAACATTATAATTCCATTATTATCAAAGACCATAAATCAATTATAGACAATCGATAAACTTCTAAGTTACAGGTGAACATTTGTAGAATCGATCACGAGCGTATTAAAACTTTATTGCATCAATGAGAAATAGGCCTATTAAGTATAGATATTGTGTCAGATAGTTCGTTTAGTTCGCTCCGGAAATTACTGACTTAAAAAATACAGGGCGGCTCCGGTTCAAGGTTTTATAAGCAACCGTTAAAAATACGACTGTCTTAGGTCAAAACGGCTGCCTAAGGTCAAAATATAGTCTACATACTTGTATTTATTTTGTTATTGAATTGTGTCTAATTGCACAGATTTATTTTTTTTTTTCAACGACCTTATTTACCATATGTAGCTATTGTTTTTTTTTTTACATTCTTGACAAATATGTGCAACAGGGCCCTCATTAATAATTTAATTTCAAATGTAACTCGCATACTAACTGGAGAAAAAAAATGTGTCCACCATCTCATAGACCAAATTTTGTGTATGACTGTGGTTTACTCGTTGAATTTTGATACTAAAATTAATTTATAAGGAATGAATGTAATATTTTTTTCGGTATATTTGAAATAACTTCAATGCACGGTGGTCGGGCACACTTGAAAATAACTTGCTACGCATGTAATTTAGAGTGTCACGTGATTGAGGTTATTTCTTTGATCTTTCCAATCTAAGTTTTTACAAATGCTACTAAAGAAAAAAAGAGAGGCGACTAATTATGTTTCCGTTACAAAGATAACGTAATCCTAAAACGATTAATATTTGATCTACCCAGATACACTTGAAATTAAACAGATATTCTACTTCATAATTAGACGTTCACTTGTACATAGATGAAACCGAGTTCGAAATGGAAACTTTATGACAAAAACGATTTCGACTTTCTCATTGTAAACTTACTTTTGATAGTGGCAATATACCAATGGCGTATATATTTCACAGTTGATGTCGTGTATATAATTTGAACACTGACTTTCTTATATTAGTAAAACGAGGATACTTTTAAATAAACTTCTAAAAAAGGGATATGTTCAGCCTTTGTGATGTCATCACTACACTACACATCTTAATTCGAATAACTGATATGAAATTTCTATCTCACAGAAGAGACAAGTTATCCAAACTTTCCGTATTAAAACCTATCGAACTTAACAATTATCGGATTTTACTAATTTGTCGCTGTCGGAGCAGGAAACTCTAACCATTCCGGGACTTGATGTCACCCCCGGTATTTTTTTTACGGATTTTATATAACAAGTGCATTAGTTGGTGTGTTCTGTCTTGTTTTGCATTCTATTATATTGTCTACATTGTGTATATATATGGTCTCTGTTTCCCATTTCATATTTAGGCCATTTACGTCGATTCATACGTTTCGGAGTTGCCCTTTAATTTTTATGCTTCGGTATTTAGTCGGTAGATATAGCACCAGACATGATTTCTGTCAAGTCTTAAGTACAGCTCTGCTTTAAAACCAACCAGAAGCTTATGATTAGTGTAATTCCAGTTTTGTCTTTGAATTGACATCCTTTAGTACACCTCATAGAAATTGTGTGACATGAAGAGTGCAAGGTTGGCCACTAGAGATAATAACACTTTTAAAAATTAGTAGTGTTCTACTACCAAAAAGTATATGAAAATTTTCTCGCAAAGATTTTTACGCTTTAACCAGTCAAAAATATTTCACGATATACGGGAAATGAACACAGTAAGAGTTGTTTTAGGAAGTAACAAATGTACAATTGCTTATGAATATTTTCTTTGATCAATGTGAGATATTATGAATCGCCCTCTGCCTGTTTTATAAACAGACCCATGCTTTAAAAGTCTTCTTTACTACCTTTTAAAACCGGACATCTGTACAACCTTTATCAAACAAGTAAAACTTGATATGCATGGACATGTCTTTAACTTTAACCACCCAAATGGAAACCTGACAGGCTAATAATATGCACCACCTTCATGTTAAACCTGATACGAATCACATCGTTGTTGAAATCATTTCATTTTAACACAAACTTGTAAGACAATGCCGTGTTTTAGGTAATGCTCCCTATAAGAGTCAGGCAGTCGGTGAAATATGGTATAAAAAAACCATCATTTTGATACTGTAATTTTACTATGCATCATCAGAATCAAGCAAAACAGACGAGATTTTCCATATCATGCTGTACCACTGAGTTAAAGTTTCATTGAAATGCACTGAAAAATGAACAATACGAGGGCAAATAACTCTATCAAAAACCTCATTTTTCTATGATTCTACTGAAAAAATTCTACGCAGAGCCAGTGATGCAGAGATCAAATAATGGTCTTCTCAAATAGAAAAAGTATCCTTAAGTGATATTACATAGTCAGATCGGTGGAGTTTTGACATGCATGTTTCTGATTTTTGCCATTTTGCCTGATTCTTACGAACAATTACACTTAAATATTGTTTTGTTGGACTGATTATACAATTCTCTATGGATCAAGTGCATGTACTGTCATTCTGTCAGTTTTGTTTTTGTTAATGTAAGTTATATAAGTTATGCCATATCCTGTTTTCATGCTTTATTTGACAATGAAATATCTTTAAAGTTATTGTCTACGATTCTTATTCCTCTGTGAAAACTTTCTTAGCCATGCATCGAAGTTCACGATCAACATACACGATGATTTCAGTATCATCCGCTAGTTACAACACCAATGACTAGTTAGGGTTTTTAGTAGTATATTTGTTCTAAGTTCAAGCACAATGGTGGCGGACCAATCTCCGGAACAGAGGTTGGTATCACCTTCGTCCCTCTGTTTGTTTGAAGTAGGAGATACAAGGACATCTGTTTCGGAGAGTGGTGGCGAACATAAATACATACATTACTAATACAATTTCTGTCTTCGTTTCTGTAGATAAGAACGATAGTAGAAATTACCAAACAATGCTATAAGAGTTAATGCATATATAAACACGGCTATGTTGAATCCTTTAGGGAAGTCACAGTCAATTATCAGGTTGTAACCCGTGTGTATGACAAAAGCCACAAACTGGGCCTGGAAAGAAACAAAAGCATCTGTTAACTAAGTGCATTGCATAGACTAATTTTAAGACAGTAATGTTGATTTTTTTCATCAGTTAGTTAAATCTTATTTTAAGGAGGTACACCTGGGTTAAGGGACATAACTCTTGAAATCAGTCATAAGTTTACATCATATTCAATTTCATCAAAGCCTATCAAGCTTTCATTTGAAATAGAATGAAATAAATCCAGGGTACTTGGATGCTTAGATTAGATTGATGTAAAATACTTCACACAAACATTCCAATGATTTGTAAGAGTTAAGTCCCTTACCCTACGTCTATGTCCTTATGTCAGTCCTACATTAAGGTGTTAGCTCAAACTATTAACGAACATAAAGATCGAAGCATTTCTGTTAAATGTTTGTAATAAAAAGTCTTTGTGAGACTGCTATTTACCACACGAATAAAACACTACAACAGAAAAAAATGAATAGACAACTGAACTCAGGTTTGTGTTTTACTTACTAACTGCAATCTAGTTAAATATTTCTTCCACCAAAGGTACTTCTGCATGTGAGGGCCAAATATGGACAGGCCATAATATGTGTACATAAATATATGCACGAATGAATTTAACATGGCTACGAAGAAAGCTGAAATAGAAGTTATAACATATGTGTAGGATTATCCTCCAATATAAATTAATGTTCACGCAAATCAAATAAATGCAACTAAAAACGCGTATAACATGGACAAAGCACATAGACTACAATAAGGCACATCTTATCCCGGGCTATAGAAATAACAGTACAGTAAACCACACACACAAACATACACGTACATCGAGAAGGCAAATTTTAGCCTATACATGTATCTAATATAGACATAATACAAACAGTCAAGCAACGAGGAGGTAGAATTTACGCTAGAAATGGAAGTAAAAGGAACTAATATTCGAACGGTGATAAAAAAAAGAATAACATCCGAGGACAACGAAAAGACAAAGAAAATACATACACATTACAAAGAACTTGAAATAACCAAAATGGCACGCACACAGGACTGACTCGGGCTCAACTTAAAACTGGGAGCATGGACCAAGTGCACCTAGGGTAAGCGTCATCTGCTTTAAATTTCTAGAAACACTCGCCGAGTTGCTCATAAAATGTCCTGTCCGGGGTAGACTAAAACAACTATTATGACACGGTGAACAATTCGGTTGTCATGGTGCAGATGAATACACCATAACAATCTACGAGTTCATAATGATTACAAAAATCGTAGTAATATAACCCAGTTCCAGAAGCCTTACTGTAAGAATGAAGTGAAAAAGTCATCATAGTTGTCATAACGTATAAATCCCATTAAACTGGTCTCCGGATGTGTTCCGCTTGGCTTAGCTACACTAATGTAGCTTAGCCTAGTATTTGGAACGAGAGCCAGTTTAGAGTTCACATACAATGTCCTGAAGAGATGTTGCCACACATGAAAGGAACGTTGACGATACGAAACGAGAAATCATCGATCGCGTTTGTCATGAAAATTTCCTTTCAAACCATCTCTTAGAGTAGGTGAAGGTATGAGACTGACTGTTTGTAATCTCCTTAATCTAAAGTTATTTTGGGAAGATGTGATGTATCTAGGATAGTACTTTAACCCCGCCGCAATTTTTGCGCATGTCCCAACTCAGATATTACTGGCTTTTGTACCTATTATTTCGTTTTCACTTTCAGTTTACATTTTTGTTGCAGGAGTATATTGGGACAACTATTTCTCCGTACCTGCGTATAATGTTGTTTTAAGACCAGCTGTAGCCTGCCTTGTTGTGCGAGGGAGGTTTGCAGACCAATGATTGGCCTTGAGCTGACATTTTTTTTATTCCGGTGGGGTTGTTTCCTCTTTGATATATCTACCATATCCATTCCCGTTATATAACAGTGACACAAAACACACACGCATACAAAGAGAGGACACATTTTAGCTTTTAGCCTATGAATTACTGTAACATAAACCAAACACACAACCAGATGACATAATTTAGCTTAAATATAACATGGTACACAAAAATTGTACTATCTGATACGTTATTTTGTAAGGTACGTGTATGTAACGAAATTGTGCCAAAAATGGTTTTCAAAAGGCAGCACAATCTTATCAATAAATGAATTTGTAATAAGCATACTGTATCTACTTCAAATCTATTTTTTTTTGTAATTTGGCATTGTTTCAAAGGCCCTTTATCTCTGCTTTATCAAGTTAACGTGTTAATATTTATTTAAATTAAAAAAAAATAAACTGTCTGGTGAACAAACTAAATATACACTCCATAAATAGTCTATAGTCAATTTAAGTACGGTGATATTGAAATTCAATATCAACATATAAACATTTCTGAAGCCTTGAAATCTTTCAGTGGAGAAATGTACAAACAGAATGGTGCTAAAAGAAAGACGCCAAACAAAACAGTTTGTTGAATTAGTATTGACTCTAAAATCGATTCCTTTTAAGAAATGTTGATATTTCTAGTTTATTTAGAAAATATCATCTAAAGAAACAAAAAAAAGAACCTTTAGTCGTATAGACTAATATATAAACATTCATTTAAAATGTCTATTATTTAATCGACAGAATATTTGTGCAGTGTGCATGGTGGACGTGTTTTTCAATACATGGTCGGCAATCCAATTGGAACATGTTGTGCTCCGCTACTCTCGGGGCTATTCCTTCACTATTATGAGGCCGACTTTAAGTTGATCTTATTTAAAAGAATGAATATCGTTTAGCAAGATGTCTTCACCTCAGTTTCCGCTTTATAGATGTATTTCTTTTTCTTTAAACAATCCTAGTTTCGGAGATAATGTAATAATATATCTCATCTAACCCAAAGAGCTTGAGATTAAGGAGACGATGAAGTTAACCGGTTAATTACTTACACTGGCCACCGGCTACGTATTTCACTCCCATCCACCAGTTCAGAATCATTGTGCAATGATGATACACATGCAGGAATGAAACTTGGTTAAATTTTTTGCGAAGAATAAAAAATACCTGTAAAATAATCCAAAACGATCAAGCACAAAATTACTCTTGAACGACGAAGCGGGGACCTTGAACGTATTACTGCAAAAAGTACAATTAGTCTGTTATTGTTCCATGACGGGATGCCTCAAAGTCTTTCAAAATTTTAAATTAATAAAAATTTGTTATTAATCATAATCATCTGTATAATATTTCTGCATGTGGAATTTTAATCTTAAACATTTTTTAAAGAAATAATTCAAAAAATTAAAATCGATGTATACATTCCCCAAACAATATGAACAATCTATATTGAAATTTAAGTTTATTTACATGTTTATAAGCTTTTCCAAAAATCAAACTTGTTGCGTTCACTTCCATAATTATATGCAGGTACATTCAGTGAAAATTTTTTAAAAAAGTCTTGCGTGTTGTAAACTTTCTAAATTATCCTTTCCTTGGAACAGGCAGGCAGCGAGTAGTGATTGGCCGCCACTACTGACCTGCCATCTAGGGGGTGTAGTACACCTTAGGATGCCAAAAAGCCAGTTTCAATGTCATGATTTCAGCGACCAGAAAATTCCGTTTGATTCCACTACAGCATATTTTTCTGTATTTGTATATGCACCGTTTTTATCATGTATAAGGTAAACATTAGAATAATTTCATCTTTTTAACTCAGTCTTAAGTGTTTATAGTGGAGTTTATAATAATGATATACTTACTGTATCAAGGAGCTCTATTACTTTTGAGAAAAAGAACCACCAACATACATTTGCCATCTACAATTAAGACAGAAATCGGGCATAAATCAAACATTGCGTCTAGTACTAGGAGTGAACAAATTATACACTATCACAATGGTATGTAAGTTGAAGAAAGCGCAACCAAAGCTACTTTTAACAATAATGTATTTATATTCACACATTTCAGAGATACCCTAACTGATACTGAAAAATATAGTAAGCCATATCTTGAGTGGTAAAACTTCGACTGCTTATGTATTATTGGGGGTGAAACCTCTACTGGTAACCTTCAATGATTGCTCATGGATGACTGAAGAAACCGTTTCTCTATTGGTTAAACTACCTTAACTGTTCGTGGGTTACTGAAATAACCGTATATCTACTGATAAAACTTCGACTGTTCATGGATACTTGAACAAACTGTATTACTATTTGTAAAACGGTCCCTCCATGCTAATGAATGACTGGAGTAAAGCAAACTCCACTAGGCATACTTACCCCTGACCACCAGTGGATTACCGGGGTTACGCTTATTTCTGGTCAAACTGACTCTGACTGCTCACATTAAACCATATCTCTGCAGGTCAAAGTCACCTGATTGTTCATGATTATCAGTCTAAGAGTGAAACGTATTTCTACTGATCAAACTTACCCTAACCGCTAAAGGATTGTTGGAATAATCAACGGGTTGGCATTTATAGCTGTAGTTTGACAGCATAGATACTATGAAAAACTAAAAAAAGAGAATTTGAATAAATTCGACCAAGTGATTGTAATGGATTTGAGATAAATACTGAATATTGACTTGCTCGTGTGAATGTTTGTTATTCATAAATGGGAGGGAAAAATATGCTAATGCTATAAAAGTGGCATGAACAAATTAAATTTACATGCGCATCATTTGGTTTGTTCATATATACTCTACTATTCTATCCCACCCGTTCTGCACCAATCTCCTGTGCAGAGGGTATATTCGCTTTTCAAAGCATTACATCCCTGTAACACCAAGTGCCAAGCCCAACCCCTTCGTGCAAATTAGTACAGTCAGTACACAAGAAATAGCACCGCGGGTGCTCATGTCCTGTGAATTCACACCCTGAAAAGTATGGCCTATGCTGGTGGAGTGATATGTAATAAATCATGAAGCGGTTACAGGTCTGCGGAGGAGATTGGTTCTGCACATCCTTCACAAAGTTATACATTTAAGAGACAAATGCATTGTATTTTCAGATTTTAAGATTACAAACGTTGATTTGAAGGTGGAAAACAAGAATTTGAAACATTAAAACCTAGATTGACGACTATTGATAATCAATACTATTATGATATTGTCTTGAATTTTCCTGAAAATCCTGATTTTTTTAAATGAATAGGCCACAGGGCTTTGTTCCCCCTTGCAAATATGCAGCCCCACTAGTATATAAACACGAAGTGGGAACAAGACCCTGTGAGTGGCCGTAATTTGCTTCCATATTTATCTATAGACGACGATTCGGTGGATTTTGTGGAATGTTTTGTTGAACTCGTGGATCGTTACGGAGTATCCATCTGCACCATAAAAACTGATTTGTTCAACGTGTCATAGTTTTTCTTTCCTCTATCGACTACCCAGGACTTGACTTTTTAATAGCAATACGGTGGGTGTTTCGAGAAAAGCAGAGGACGTTTATCCTACCGTTGTACCTGGTCCATGCTCCCAGTTTTTAGTGGAGTCCGAGTTGCTCATTTACCTATGTTACTTTGTATGTATTATTTTAGTTACTTTATGTTCTTTGCTGTGTTTATCTGTTTTCCATGTCTGGTCTTTGTCCCTTGATTACATTCTTTTGATTTCCGCTAGTATCTTGGTTCCCTTGATTCCTCTTTCAAAAATATTTTAACACGAAAAATGTAAAAGTTTACATATGAAAATTATAATACTAGCAATTTCTTCTTTTACCTCTGAAAACATATAAACAGAAAGTCCCACAAGGAGAAAATTGTACGGTATCAAAACAATCTTTAGATTCATAGGCTGGACGTTCTTCATCAATCTTGGGCTAACTAGCACCATTAGTATATAAAGGACAAAGAGAATGAGAATTGGAACTGGAGATGGCATCAAGAACCATGTTTCTACCCTAGGATCTGAAAATGTATTATGTATTTACAAAGTACATTTGTATTACTCTTGTGTAATTATTGGAATGTATCTAGTATTCATAAATGTCAGTTTTCCCTAAAACTGCAATTTAGTAAATACAACAATATTACCGTATACTTGTGTTTTGAATGTTTGCTTGTGAAATCTTTATTTTTCATTCAAATATTTTGAATTTTTATCTATGTTGTTCATTAGATGTCTATCTAGTAATATCATGCATTTTTTCAACTTAAAACATGCATGTACAATCATATAACAAGCATAATTCCACCATCATTAGTACTAAGTATTTTAAACATGATATACTATATAGTCTTCATAATTACTATGAAATGCGGATGTCTTATGTTGCATTGAACTGAAAACTGAGTAATTCCTTCTATTGAATGCGTCACAGGGGCGGATCCAGACACTTTGAAAAGGAGGGGGTGCCAGTCGGGTTCCTCAGAAAAAAAGGGGCTGCTAGGACATTATATATTATTTACACATGAAAATGACAAATTTTCCAATAAAATTGGGGGCACCAACCCCCTGCATCCTCTCTGAATCCGCCACTGCGTCACAAAGGAACTTGATAAACTGACAATCAAAGCATTGCATTTTTTTATTTCAGCCATGAATGTGCGTTGAAATGGGCATGCGTATGCACATGACGTTTTGAATAGTGATTACACCTGCTTAACAAATATTATATTATTCCAGACGTTTGTCCCGAAGCGAGTTTACTGAAGTGATGTTACAAGGGGGCATGCTCGCAGCCCGACTAATATATACACATGAACTAGTCGAGCTGCATATTTAATAGTAGGGGCAAACCATAAGTGCATTATACTAGTTCTGTAAAGATGTTAAAATATCTAAGCTACTATGATGTGCTTGAATGTTGATGGCGTAGAAATTCGAATATTTTTCCATTTAAAAAGGTATGTTATTGTGTGAGAAATCGAGGTTTTCGATTCATTAACTAGGGTAAGTAACTCACCACCTCTTTGTAAACTTTCTGCGTAGAACTGTTCAAATCGCTTAATGAAAGACATCATTCTTCTTTACTTACTGAAAAAAAAAAGATGCATTAGTATACAATTTATCGTCTAGATGTGAAGTGTTACTGACTCATGAAAAACAATATTTTCCTACCCCAAAGAGCGAATTGAATACCTTTTTTCCAAAAGTGAGTAAATTCAATACACACCCTCCCCGGATCCGCTGTAATGATATCGATAAGGTAGTATTGGCAGTAATTAATGTCAAGTCTCATTAATTTTCGATTATTATCAATTTTTCATGTCGCATACGGTGTGGTGAGTTAGAGTTATCCATCTTGCTTCACGAATGAACTTGATGCACTCTAAAGTCAATGGTCTTACCTGATTTCTGTCCTTCTACCCTTGTTGCTAGTAGATAATATACAATTGCATTCGTGTTTTATCGAAATATAGTTTAGCATGTTAGTGACATGCATACACACATGACACAAATCAAAACAAGATGACGATTGCGTTGTTGTGTTCAAAGTCTCACCGATTTATCACTTCTACACAACGGAGGTAATATATCATTTGATGACCTTTAACCTGTATTCTTAATCCTTTATTACCATCAATATAGGGTATTAAATAGGTCAGTTTGTTAATCGTTAACTATCCATATCTTACTACCTTCTACAACTACATTTGTACATTTATGAATGAATGAATAAAATGATTCATTGCTAGTGTCTTGCATGAAGCAGAAACAGGTACTGCTTACTCTTTCAGAACACCCGAGTTCACCCCGGTATTAACCAGGGTACGAATAAATTTTTTTATCAGCTCAACATACTTTTAATATAACCTATAAAATGATATTTATATATACTTGTATGATAAACGGTTATATTAATTCAAAATACCATGTTATATCATATTTAACTTTGATATGAAATTGGAAGCCAGTGGAAGACATCTTTAAAATTTAAGGTTATTGTTTTTCAGCATTAAATTAATTTTTTTGAGTATTGTTCATTTGATTTGGCAGTTTACATTATATACTGTGTTGTTTTGTTGTTTTGGGGCCAGCTGCAGCCTGCCCTGTGGTGTGAGGGTTTCCTCGTCGTTCATTGAAAACCCATGGGTTGCCTTGAGTTGGCATTTTTCATCCCGGTGTCTCTTTGACACATTCACTTTATCCATTTCTCATAAATAATAATAATGATAAATAAATAATTTAATTGATAGAATATTATCTTAATTTTTAACAATTATAATAAGAAAAATTATAATTTCACTTTTCTTCTTTGAATAAAAAAAAGAAACAGCGCGACTGTGATATAATATAATGAAGACTGGCGTTGCTATTTTAAAGTAAAATAATTTAAATTTAAAAAAAAAACCAAAACTTTTAAGGTAAAATGTTTGTAATTTCGGAACAATGCATTAAGACATCCAGTGAATGTTGTGTAGAAAAAAATGAGAAAAGAACATCGCATCTTTTACCGTGTGAAAAAGCTAATTACGCCACAGATATAAATCTTTCCCCGAGCATTGATGTTGAATATGATCTCCACATTTTTCAAAGTTTATTTGTGACAATTGCCTTTTGAAACTGTCAAGGTTGAGAAAAGCAGGATGATGAAAAAGAAGGCTATCAATATTAAAGTTTCTAATGAAAATACATGTGCTATATCCTGGCCATATGTCGACAAGAAACTGGATACTATCAACAGACACCTCTATATTAAGACATTATTTCAAGCTACAAAATGAAACAATAGCCTTTTCATTGGCGGTTGACTTTTAGAAGAAACTTCTTTTTAAAGTGCTATGACAGAGTAAACATCGAAACACTTTTTGGGACGCCTGGAAATGGTTCGCCTATAGCCATCAATTTGTTGAACTTTTTAGACGTCCTGGAAATTCGGATCTAAGCGATGTGTGTCGCCATCGTTTTCCTGACACTTTAGCAAAATTTAAAAACTCAGACGGAAAATTAATTGCATAAGAAGAATATTTTCGTTCAGAAAAAACAACTCGCAATGCTGTATATACAATGTGTAAATACATACTGTCCATTTGTGAGCCATGTGTTCTCTTGGTCCATGAAGATCCCTCCTAGAAAAAGTATGTCTTACATAAGGGATTGAGCTAGACCAAGAAATGGAAAAATCATTCTTACACATCATGAAAGAAAATGGCCATACAGCTTTAGAAAATTTTGAAGAAAAAAGTTTACAGCATATAGTATTATACTTTCATCGCAATGCCAACGAGAATCGGCCAACAAAAATGGTTGTTTACGTTAGTAACAGTTATGAAATGACACAACTAAACAAAACAAATCACAATTTCTTTATCAGTATTAGAACACAAAAAGAAATCTTCACTTAAAACATGGAAGTAGCAGGAACAAACTGTAATGCTTAATCTGGCCTCCTATCTCAAATGGATAGAAATAGATAGAAATTATCAGCTGTATAAAATAAGTGTCTGTAAAGATTTTTATGATATTCTGTTACTTTGTTGATGTTCAAGTTAGAATTACAATGCTTTTCCAACACACACATGCACACACAAAAATATGAACCTTTTTCATCCATTTTTTTTTATAAATATTTTGAAAAATTTTATTGACCGTACATGCAAAACTTGAACTAGATATTTCATAGGAAGCTTTTGCCAGTTGTTGATATCATTAAAATTTCATTTTGAATTATTAACTTCTTTTATCTATATCCTTAAGAACTACTTTTTAATCAACAAAGAAAAAAGTAAACTCGTGTTTTCAACTTTTTCACTAGGATGGATTTGTCCCTTTCGGAACAGAACCCTTTAACGTAAGATAACATTGACAGCTCGGTAGTTCATAGCAAAGAAGTTGGAATTACCTCACCGGTACACCTATTCCGTCCTGCCAACTCATTAATTGGTGCTTATAGCCCAGACCTCTTATATTTCAAATGTCTGCTTCAATATCATTTGCTTGAGTTCAGAATATCGCATTAAGAATGTTTCCTTTTATTTTACATTTATATCATTTGGATCCACTAGGGTTGACTCCTGTATCAATCAATTTTGTCCATAAATGCGGTGAAGTTCGCATCTTGATGTCAAAGGAAGAGTATTTGTCTCATTTTGTCTTTTAGGAAACATTATTAACATAGCAACCAATACAAAATTTATTTTTGCCAATATAAACTTGACAGAAAGAAAAAAAAATACTAATAGTTTTGGAATGAATCTTCATCATAAGCCCATGCTAGATGTTTCAAACAAAAAAAGTAATACGCTATCTTTGGAAGTGCTACAGTAAAGTGTACAGCAATGTAAAACAATAGGACAGCACGTGAAATTGTTTTGAAATTGATCGTGTGTGTGTATTATGTTTCAGTCCATTTTTGACCTTACATGAAAGAGGATGGTTAAAGTCTCATATAAGGTAGTTTAACCCCACCGCAGTATTAATGCTCATGTCAGGAGATGTTGGTCATAAATGCATCTTTGTGTCTTTATATTACTTCTGAACTTTGATTTTGAAAAATTATCATTTTTCTGTAACTGTCATTTTTTAAAATTAATTTTCGATGAAAGGGCCTTTCAGAGCTTCCATAAAGGATGTGTACACTTGTTCAAGTATTTTTGAATTTTGGTTTATACGCTTGTACATCCGTTGTTGTTTTTTTTCGTGTCATTGACTTTGAAGGACTTACATTAAATCTTTTACACTTATATTTGAATTGAACACAGTGATTGATAAATACAACAGGTTCTATTTCTGCGAAAAATGTTTCGGGCAATAGTAATCTAAACAGCTATGTCAAAAAACGACAAAATATGAGAAAATTCGGCAAATAAAAATGCAATGTATGTCAAAATAAATACTTTAATTGTATGATTACAAAAGTGTAAAATATTCATCAAAGAGCATGTTACTCTAAGCACAACTTCTATCATATACTATGCTCCTTTTTGTATGCCGCCTTGTAAAAGTTGGCGAATAAGAATACCAGAGAGAATGCATAAACAAACACAGCTACATTGTATCCATTTGGAAATGAACATTCGGTCACTATGTTAACACTTGTGTGGATAATAACTGCAAAAAACTGGCCCTGAAAATTAAACAAAAATGTCAGTAAATTTTAAAAAATCAACACTAATCTTGTCAGTAACAAACCATAAATCCATATAAATTAACGTGCAATTAAACTTCACATATAAACCGTCACTCGCGTTTTAAGTAGTAGTCTTTGTAAGAATCATGCAAATTTTGTAAAATGTGATACACCTCAAAAAAGGCTGTATACTTTTATTTTTGTTATTACGTTGCTTTTATAGGTCTATATGATGAAATGTACAATTATTCATCCCAACCTGTCTGCTCTTAGGAGATAATCCACATTGAAAATCCAAACAATTTCTATTGTATTTTAGTGTCATTTACAGAGTTATCTCCCTTAATTTTGAATTTTACAGATACATTCTATAAAATATAATTTCTTAAGAGCACAGGTTATATGAAAAACCACATGTCAATTTCTGCTTACTATAGCATTTTAAACAAAATATCAAAAAAAAATATGTAGGCTTTCCAACCATGAATAGCATTTTGCATGATTCTTAGCTGGACTGCTACTTAAATATCATGAAAGTGTCAAAAATCATCCAAATATTATATGAACGTACATGTATGATACAATTTACCCAGTCAGTCGCCAGTCAAACAGTATACGTATTTTGTAAATTATAGAAGTATCATCCACTAGTCATGCAGAAATTATATGTACAGTTCTTCAAAATAACGTCAATAGCCGAGAACATGTGTCAGTCGCTGGTCCCCACAGTATTATAAACGAGAGAAAACTTACAGACTATGAACATGTTACATTTCACCAAGGCACTATCAACCCGTACAATATGATGACGTGTCAAACGACATTCAGGTGTTACACAAACAATACTGAGAAAGTATAAAACATCATCCATGTATCATAGGAAAGTCCGGGACATTTTTTTTAATAGACAAAAGTGTTAATACAATATGCCACGGATAATGTGTATGCACGATGATTTCGTGGTTTCAGTTGAGTTCTTTAACATGCGTGTATTAATACCATATACACTCACCAGTTGTGGTTAGGTGATAACATTATTGTATTACTACTAATATATACACTCACCAGTTGTAGTTTGGTGATAACATTCTTGTATTAATACTAATATATACACTCACCAGTTGTAGTTTGGTGATATACTTTTTCCACCATAGATATTTTTGAATGTTTGGTCCTAATGCTGACAGTCCATAATAACCATACATTAATACATGGACAAATGTGTTTAGTAAAGCTAAGAAAAATGCTGAAAATCAAATTTATTAAAGATTAGCTACTATTACCATCAAAGTTTCATGCTTTATAGACTAAATTTGTAAATTTTATCAAACTGATCCAGTAAACATAAATAGTTCTCAGGCATTTGCTTTATTATAGTTTCTGCAAAAACAACAAATTCGTGAAGAAATTTGACTTACATATATATTTTTTTTCTTTTTTTTATATTTGTAGTTTTAGGCCCTTACTTAACTGGGAAAAGCATTTTCTTCTAACTTTAGCTTACGTAGGGATCCGTTTGTAGAACATACACTTGCAAAGTAGTGGGCAAGGCTGGCGGAGCAAGACATGCTTACCCTTCCGGAGCACCTGTTGTCGCTCCCTTTTTCGTGGAATTACATATTGCTAGTGCATATAATTAGTTCTCTCTGCTACGTCGTTTTCCTTGTGTTATTTTTTTTATATATGTACTAGTAATCTATTTAATTCCATTCGCTAAATTGTGTATGTAGATCCTCTTTTAACTATTTCCTGTCTTTATGTTCGGGTCATGTTTTTGGGTTTTGATATATTTGAAATCTTCATAACTGGCGCTACGGTATTTTTTGGCCGATATTTGGTAAAAAAATACAAAAACAAATTGTTCGATATTTTAAATAAAAAGAGGTAATTTCAGAAACAAAAAGCTTACATTGTCCTCCAGCTACATATTTCACCCCTAACCACCAGTTTAGTAACATTGTACTATGATGATACACGTGAAGAAAGCTTATTTGGTTATTCTTCTTCCGTAGTATAAAAAATGTCTGAAATAATAATTATATTATTACATGAATGTAATAGAGTATGTAAGTCTTGTCACGTAACTCCGTGGTTTCACGAGACTAGGTCATAGAAACTTTCGTCATTTACAAATCGTTGAGTTAAGTATTAAAAGTAAAATATCTTACCGTGTAAAAATACTGATAAAAATGAAAAATATATAACTTCAACATAATAAAAGTGGTAAGGAAACAATAGAAGATTTTGCATTGTACTACAGCGTTTTAAGATCCCGAAGTGAAGTCTATAAAATGTAGACGGTTTTCGGAAACGTTCGTCATCGAAAATTCGTACATGTATAAGGAAAATGAAACTATACCAAAAATTAACAAATCCTTGTATTTTTTCAGCAGTCTTTGAAAAAATAAACTCAATCATGTGGTGCATACTAAATAGTGTAGCGGGTTATTTTCAAGTGTGAAGCACGCGCTTTCAAATAGACCAAACTTATTACATTAATTCTTTAGTAAGGTACGCTTTTTTTGCAATTCAAAACTAACAAGTATATCAATAATATGACGTCACAATCATATGCCCAAATTACATGTACGTCTACGAATTAATAAACAAAAACGTGTCAAACATTCATAAAGATACGTGACATCCAAAATTAAATTATTATTCAAAATAATAATCGTTCTATCTAGCAAATAGACGTTCCTTACCCCAAAATATGATATTCAGTTATCATTTGAAAAATAAGTAAAAATAACTTAAGTAAGCATTGGGATTTCCTTCAGGAAGTTTATGAAAACAGATTATAGGTAAAGAAATATAATTGTATACTAAATACTGCATGTACATGTAATTCTGTCAGAGATTCCTAAGCTACTCACTAACTATAACAGGAGTTATAATTGAACTACTTACCGTGTCTAAAAGTTCTATCACTTTGGAGAAAAAATATAACCAGCAAACTTTTGCCATCTGTCAAAAAGTATACACATGCGTATCATAATATGACACGTACCAAAATCTAAGTTTTTCATTATTTCATCAGGATTCTCGAAGTTTTTCTCACCGTTATCTAAACTTTACTCGATATTACTAATTTACACTAAATCAAAAGAAAACAAAAAAAAATACATTAAACTGTTTCGTATCATCTGATTGATTGACTGTTGATTGATTGTTGGGGTTTAACGTCCGAGCAGCAATATTTCAGCTATATTCAGACGATGAACATGAAACGGATGATAAAATGAACATGAAATGATGATGAAATGAAAAACGGGATGGGACACAAGGACAGTAGGGTCGACAAATTTTGATTGCCACTAGAAAAAGGGAGGGATGGGTAAGGTCGGGCAATTTAGCCTCCTGTGGCGGAGCGCAAAGGTTCCTACTCCTATCGAATACCACAGCAGGGTTCTTTAACGTGCGAGGAACGTGGCATCTTTCCCAACACGATGCATCACTATGGTTTGCGGTCAGGTTTTCCGTATTATAGCCTGACAACCCCAGCATGTAACATGCCAGGGGTACCCCATTCCACCACCTGGGGCACACATCCCAGTTGCTCTGTGGGCAGAGCGCCTAGCCCCGGCTAGGTTTCTGAGCACTATTTAGTCGCCTTTTACGACAAGCTTAGCGCTGCTGCATGCCTATTCTTTTGACACCCGGACCTGCACGGGGCTCGTCTCATCTGAGTATAATAATGATTTCGCTATTTTAGCAAGACGTTAAAATATTTCTATGTATAATTCTTCTTGCTACATACATGTATGAGACATTAAACCAAACTGTGAACCCGGGGTGTATTGTGTTACATCGTATTGTACTGTATTGACGGACATTTCTGTCTACAGTAAACTAACCCGCACTTTCATATATAACACTTTGAATTAGTATATCCGATATCTGACATAAGATGTCTTCATTTTTCATTTCTATTGATATTTTTTTATTTGCACATCTAACTTACGCGTAAAGCATTGGTGTCGTCTGAATAATCAACAGGCTGGCATTTCAAACTATATCCTGCAAGCACAGCTGACATCAAAAACTAAATAAAAAATGTTTGATTTAAACAAAAGCAAATGAATATGGCTTGCGTTTATTATTGTTACGCGGAGGGAAAATAAATGATCGCGATATAAACATAGCTGTTACAATCATATAGGTTATGTAACTGGTGTTGTTACGATGTTTAGAGTTTCTACAAATCAAGATGAGATTGTAACAAATAGATAGGTGTACGTATTCTAAATAGAAGACAAAGTTCTCATTACGGTATTTGACGTGAAATGAAGTCATAGCTTGAAAGCACTATCTGACAGGAAATCACTCACGACTTTTGGAGCTTCACTTACAAAGTTTGGTACTTTCGTATTTTCTTCATTAAAAATTGTTTATTATATGGTCTCCAATAATTATTTAAAGTCAGGTATTTTTTTTCTTTCGTTTCCGACATGCCATAGGAGTAGGTCTTTAGGCTTTAGTCCGAAGTACGAACACAAAGTAACATCGGTCTCGCTAATTAGCGACAAGAAATGTCAGGAACCGTCAAGATGTCAAGAAAAAAGCGACAAAGAGGGGAAATAGTGACTAGAAGATTTTTAAATATATCTAATATAAATTATATTCAGCTTCGTCTTTTTAAAGGTAACACGTGCTCCATATTAAAGGGGGGAAGGGGGGTTGTGGTGTCCTCGACAACCACAAGTGCATGTTATTGCCCTAAACCATCGAATTATACCCTACCTCATAAAACATATATGCTGACAGTAACACCATGAATAAATTATAGGCAACAAGAGTATTGTGGAGCTGTAAAGGTTTTCGGTGTTCCATTAATCTTGGACCGAATTTTACCATCAGGAGATACAGACAGAATATCGTCAGAATTGGTAATGGAGATGACATCAATAACCAATCATTTACACGTTCATCTAAGAAAATATCAATGTATACATATGTGAATGCACGTAGAGCAACATGTACATCAGGCAATATAAATATGCGCGTATGTTTTTTTTTTCGATCCGGAAAATATTAATGAAGATGTAAACTATGTTACAAATATGCATGAAAAGTTGTACATGTAATTCTAAATGCTTATACACGTAGGAGGAAATCTAGTCTAACGATTGGACATACTACAGGGGCGGATCAACAGGCCTGTAAAGGGGGTTCCAGATACTGATATTATTTGTCCATTTATGCCCAAATTTTGAACAAAATTAACCAAGTTTTCAAAAAAGGGTGGGGCAACCATATGAACTCCTATCACTGCCATTGTACAGAATCTCAGTAAAATATATTTTTCTTTTAAATACTTTAGTTTTTGTTGGAATGAAAAATTTGAAATCTTTAAAACGGAGATATTTTTGTAGAGAATGAATAAAACATTTGAGAGAGTATTAACATTACATCCAAAGCAAATTTTGTTTTTGTTATTATTTTTTTGGTTTTTTGTTTTATGTTTTTTGTTGTTGTTGTTGTTATTTTTACCTCCTTTAGATAATCCCAAGTGGTAGTAATGTTTAGCTGTATTAATCCAATCCATGGTTAGCTGAAAAAGAAGAAAACTTTTATAAAGTGGTACACAAAATAACCACTGCACAATATATACATGAAGACATTGCATATACATGTTCAGTCAACCAGCTATTGGTCCTAACCGTCGCACTTTTTCTGTCGGACCTATTTTCGCAGTTGTTTTTTTTTCTTACATAATTTCGTATCATATTTTCTCAAATAAATGATGGCTGAACAATGACGACTTCTGTTAACCAAGGGAGAAGTTTCTATTTATCTGAATAGATATACTGTTACGCTGTCTTTTTTTGTTTTTTTTTGTTTTGTTTTGTTTTGTTTTTGTTTCGTTTTGTCTTTTTTTTTTGTTTTATGTTTTACAACTACTAGTGTCTGCTTACGAACTCGAGATAACAGTCAAGGGAACCTTCCAGAGCGGTATATAAGAGATATGCTAAAAAGTTATGTTTTTTGAGATGATGTTACAATATTAATTGCTTTTTTGGTGCTCCACTATTCAGCTATTGCCGCCTTCATGGTGGAAAATATTGTACACGTGTTGATAAGATTATTTTAATTGATTGGTTTATTAAAGAGTGTACAAATGTAATTTGCTATTTTCGTCGTATTATAAGAAAGTAAAAACTTCTGTTTTGTGTGATCACGTTAAAATGTGTTTGATATATACTGTCCAAAAGCAAAAAAAAAAAATGTTCAGTTTCAGAGTGCTTCCTTATTCGCCTACGTTCAAGAGATTGGACAATGGTACGATTGTATCTTTCATGTCTATATCCCCGATTTCTCTCTTTATAATACAACTTCTTGATATAAAATACAAAACAAAATAATGTACTCAAATGGACTTGCACTCGCTGAGAAACGGGGAAAACCTCGCAATCCGACTGTCCCCGAAGCTCGTACAGATGAATTTGATATTTTCTGGCAATGTACACTGTACACTATACATTTACATGTATTGTTTCTATTCGAAACTGTTTCATATTATATTAAAATAAATTTAAGTGGTGTTAATGGTACTGTTTATAAGTATCTGTTATGACCTGTGTGTATAAACTTACCGGACAGGTGACCACATTGGTGAAATGTGTGGTATTTACATATAATATGGGACTAGAGCGGAAACAGTAGGAAGTAATGTAACATGAATGTATTTGGGGGGGGGAGATATTTTTGACAGAGGTGCCGTGAAAACTTGTTTGGGGGTTGGGGTGAGGACACAAGTGGATGAGGAAAACGAAAATATGTCAGAATGCGGAGATTTGGAGGAGCTGTGAGCTAGACAGACATCGGAATAAGTTACGATTTCTTAATGCGATTAGTTGATGACTTTTACTTAGCTGAATGAAGTACACTCGGTTCTGAATATAATGCTTCTGTTTTTAAGTGTGTTAGTTACGGAGAGAAAGAACCAAACATGGAGCTACTGACCTGGTTATAACTGTATAACTGGTTGTAAAGGTGATAATTTAATAATTTGGACAAGGTGACACACAGGTCATATTGGTCATTTCTTGATAATAAAATTAAATCATGTTTGTATATGAAACCGCGAATTTTAAATGTTTTACTAGAATGCCTCGTATTCTTCTATACATAAAAAGAAAAGAAAAGAAAACGTGGCTTACCTTCTAATATCGTAAACTTGCATAACAAGAAAACACGTGCTTGGCCTTTAAATACACCAGTTATGTAAAAACTTACTGTGTTTATACGGGTGATTGTGTACTATAGCAACTTTATCGGGTGGCTCGTATATTACACTGGCATTATTAACCCTTTAAATGGTCACAGCTATAAAACTGAATGGTACATGTAATAAAATTAAATGACTAAAGAAACCAATCAGTCGAATGCGACAACTTCAACGACTAAATCAACCCGTTACACTGTCAAGCGACGAAAATGACAGTTAAAACTGCAACAGATCGGTAATAGATCATGTCAAGTATTTCGGAAGTGTGGTGCTATTTTACTATTACTGAATAACAATTTGATTTACTATAAAAGAAAACAGTCTGTCAAAATGTTGTCTTAAGGTTCAGTTAGAGTCAATATTTGGGACATTCCTTACATTAAAACATGAAATGTTTTCATTCATAGTTTGAATAATACATTAACGAAGTTGGTTCGGTAAGAGCAAATTTAGCCTCAAAAACATGAAGAAAATTTTATGTTGTTTCTCCAGCTCTTCAATGTGTTTTATAATTGATTTGATTGGTTTTTGGTAATAATTTAAACTATATTGTCATATATGCCTTTCAAACTTGGCTGAGATTGGGAAAATCTGTTAAAAAGGCTAGAAAACACCAAATTTTGTGCAGTTTTTCCGACTCTTTTAACAATGGCCACATGCGTGTTGACTCTCGTGCTTCCTGGGAAATGTATATTTTGTGTAACAGATGTGTGGTCACGACCGCTCCACACAAAAACCTTCTTAAAAATTGCAGAAATGTTAAAAGTTAAAGGATTTTGTAAAAGTTACATTAATACATACTGTTATTTCTGGAATAACGTCATCCAATCTCGTCAAAAACATCTTATACTCAGTGTTTGCGACCATTTTACTATACTTTTACTACCTAGACATCATCTTTAATCAAATTTCCAAAAAATGCCCAAATTATGAGGCCAAAGAGAGTCCTTACCGAACTGTCTCCTTTAGCGCTGAAGCATTGAAGTATTGCTAATTGCATCACACACAAGCACAAGTCAAACTTAAGAAAAAAATGTTTTATAAACTTATATATAACATATAACAACGACAGTTCAAACAACATATTTTATAATAAATCTACAGCTGTGAAAAACAAGGTTTGAAGTCTGAAATGCATATAAGCCCTGTTCCTAAATGTATTATGCAGTGCAAATTATCATTAATTTTCTGTTTAAAAAAATGTCATTTCTGCTTCATAGTTTCATAGCTGGTCTTCCCAAATTTTCAAATATAGACTCCTCATATTTTGTAACTGGTTTGGAAACCCTTCAACGCTTTTACATGCTCATGAAACATAAAAAAAAATAAAACATTCAATCCTTAAATAATCTTATAATTTTATTTATAAATATGGTAACTATTGTAGCACCTCATTCAGATCAAGACTCTCAATTGCTTAATAACAGTTCTTGATAAAATGAGGAGAAATGTTTTTCATATCATATCTTACAAAACCGGTCCACACTGCAAGAAATGGACAAAAATTTCATCTCATAAGTACATAAGTAAAATCATTATTTTGCGCCAATTCTACCGCTAACTTAACTATTTACGTTTAGGGAGAGGGTTTGGGTTCCATCAATCGTGTTCACCCCACCACATCTTTTTGGCCTTCCCCAAGTCAAAAACTTCCAGCCCTTGTTAAGTCATAACTTGCGTCAATTCTACCATGAACATATAGCGATATGGGAGAGGGTTTGCAGTGGCGAATCCAGAAGGAGGTGCAAGGGGTTTCTGAGAAAACTCGACCGGCACCCCTTCTTTTCAAAGTGTCTGGATCCGACCCTGGTTTGGGTTCCATTCAACTTGTTCAACACCAACGCACCTTTTGAAACCTCCTCAAGCCAAGAACATTTAGCCTCTGTTAATCTTTTTTTAATTTTGATTTTTTTTATACATTTAGGGAGCGACCATTTCATGTTTATGGGTAGAGGGGGTAAGGATCAAATTTGAAATAAAAAGGGAGGACGAAGTTGTGATTTAAAAAATCCAGGATGAACAATTGGGTAAATCCAGGACAGGTTGGTGTAAAAAATAAAAGGTCAGGTCAAATATTATACTGAAAAAATAAATCCAGGACACAAAATTTGATCCTACTCCAATGGTTTCTCTCTTAAGTGTCAGTCCCTGAACGAATCGGGCAGTAGTTGATACATGGTATGAAAAAAAACCATTTTGATGCTGTGATTTCACTGCACCATCAGAATCAAGGAAAACAGACAAGATTTTCCATATCATGCTGGACCGCTGAGTTACAATTCCATTGAAATGCACTGAAAATGAACATTTCAAGGGCAAATAAATCTGTCAAAAACCTCCTTTTTCTAAATTCTATTGAAAAATTTCTGAGCAAATCCAATGATGCAGAGATCAAATAATGGTCTTTTCATAACAGAGAAAGCATCCTGAAGTGATATTACATTGTCAAATCGGTGGGGTTTTGACATGCATGTTTCTCATTTTTCCCATTTTGCCTTATTCTTACAAACACTTACACTTAAAGGTGAAGTGTGATGTCGATTTCACTGAACCTGTATTTTACATGTTTTATAATGGAAGTTGAATATACTGCCAGTCCATATCATTTGTAAATAGCAATCATTATGACTTATACTAGATTTTTTGTGAAGAAGCAGTTTGTATAAATTGTTGAAAAAGTAGAAAAATAAATCGTTAAACAGCGGTGAACATCCTCCGCTAGGCTAAAAAAAATTTTTACTACAGTGTCACACATTGATCAACGCACACTTTGTATTTTTGAGTTATAAACAATGCTATAGTACATTTGACTAACATTTATTAGACATTTAAAAGACAGAACACTTTGATATAACGAAAATAGGTATGGTGTATTTGTCGACGAGACAACAACTCCATCCGGATAAAAATGTCAGCCCAAGTCACCTATTGGTCTTCAATGAACGACGAGGAAACTCATAGACGATACATATACAATTTGAGTACAAAACAGAACACAAAAAACAAAATGGTACCTTAAAAAATTACCAGTGTATAAAAAATCAACTGTTTATTCTAAGTTTTCAAAACATTTTAAGTCGTCTAGAAAACAGCAATGGGTGTCAGGATGTTATAAATGATATCTCTTCGGACTGGACCACAACATATGTTTTAACTAATAAATCAACAGCGAAGTTCACTCGAACAAACTTTGAAATTGATGTTATGGCACAAGCAAAGTGGCGAGGATTTGGGTGGGTCAAGGGCAACACTCTGGTTGGGCGAGATAATCAATAAAATAATGTTAATTCGTGTTAACAAACTTTCAAATGCGCAAGTAATCGATCTTAATCGTATCAATCATCAAATTACAAAAGAGAATCAGTTTCCTAATTCGACTTATTTTCAGAATTTTGAACTGGGCATTGGACTTTACCATAACGAATATGATATAAAGGTGAATAAAAACGAAACAATATAATGGGAACCGAAATTATACAGAAAGAGGTACTATTGAAACAGGAAATATGTCACAGAAACAATATGAACAATATGAATAAGGTCAAAATTTTGTGTAGGTCCGTGTCCATTCGAGCCTTAAAAAGTTACACCTACATTGTATAGTAATGAAGTACATGTAATAATATTTTATCCCGGTTGTCTTGATGTCTCTTTATATTTTATTGTACAACAATAACAAAAACTTACTGCCTGCAAACAGAACATCTTGATAAAATGGTTGCAATCGTTCCACTTACATGTATTAAAAAAGGTGATAATCATCTGGTATAAAGTTACTTTGCTAATCAATAACACCACCCCATCACAACGACAAGCGAGAAAATTTGATTGTGAATATATCGATAATAAAAGCTTCGAGATAGCGCAGCATGGTACGACATCAGCATGTTGAACTCTGTTTACTTAGGTAGGGCAAGTGTGGACACAAAGTTGCCTTCGATTTCTGTACATAGAAAACCTCGAAAGACATGGACTTTCATAAGGAATCTTATCAAATGAATTCTAAATCGGACCAAAACAAAAAAAATTGGAGGTGTGGGTCCCTATGGTCCCTCATAACTCGCGGCTAACTGTAAGAGACTTCTGAAATCAGATTGCAAAACAGGCAGGGAATTTCATGAGAAATCCAATCTAAAAAATTCAAAGGTGTAACCCCTCAAAACTCGAAAACCGTAATCAATATTTGAATTCTGATTGAAAAACGCAGGCAAGGGTTTATATAAGGAATCCATGTAAAAAATGAAAATCAGGCCAAAATAAAAAAGCAGTTTTTATTAGCCAAATTTCATACCCCTTTAACTCCAAAACCGTTGAAAATAAGTGTACCCTGTAAAAACTGTTAAAAAGAATTTCAAGAGAAACATCCTTAAAATTGGATTAACAATAAACTTTTTCTATCAATTCTAATGAAAACAAACATTTTCCCATTTTAGCCTCTTATTTTCAAAAAAGCTTCTAAATCAGGAACATGTTAAGCCTCTGTTGTTATTATCACTACATGATTTTTATGGTCTACACGATTTGATTCACCGATATAGAGTTTCTATCTAAACGATGAGACATGAAATATTCACTTAGATTTCATGTAAGCCATTGAACTTGACACTTACCAAATTTTACCTACTTGCAATGTAACGGCTGTTATTGGTGAGCATGCATGCTGAATTCTTATCCCTCATTTGATCTTGTTCCCGTCGTTTATTTTTTTATTCTTTTCTTGTTGCAAGTGCTTCAGTTTTTTGTGTATTATCTTAATATCTAGTTGTAGTATATTTTGTTATTCATTGAAGGTAGATCGTCTCTTTTTTTGACCACGTCTTTAGATTCTGAATTGTCTGTACCGTCCTTACGATTTGATGGGTCGTAATTTTTTGCCGATTATCAAAGTTTGGACTGTTCGTAATTTGGTTACGAATGTTAATTATCGAGGCTTGTGGTCGCTGTATAGGTCTTTTCTCCACGCCATGTTTGTCGACTATACCGGACAGTCCGAACCTTATCATGAACAAGCACATTAATATAGACTAAAAATCTGGGCAGTACCTCAGAGGTTTGTCAACTACTTTCGTCGAAGAGTGTATGCATGAAACAGTAAGAATCATTTCCAAGTCAATGCAAAACCATTTTTTTTTGTTTAGCTTCTTGTGAACTTCAAAAAATCTTTAAGGTCCAATAGAACCTTCCGTTAATCTATCATAATTTGTTTATTATTTATTAAGACATGTTTTGCAATACTCATAGACATCATTATAGTACTGATTACTTCCCTTTTCCTTTCCTCGGTTGTTTTTGAAATACTCCTATGCAAGTTTCAATCAACTCTTTGTACTTGTTTTATGAACAACAAAAATATTATATTACTATCTAGTCCTTCTATATACCTCTTTTTTTGCATGTAAGGCGCAGCCAACCAACAGCACCCCATGGTACTGACCATTATTGAAAGAAATAACACGGGAATCAATTACTTTACAAATTTCAAAGAATAATGTTTTGAATGTTCTTTTTTCTTCTTTGTTTCATAAAGCTGCACAGATCAAGAAAAGCTACAAACATCCATTATTTACTATAGTAAAAAAAAAACACGGGTGCTTATAACACACCCTTCAGCAGCGCAGCGCATTTTGAAAGGCATATATTTGAAGAAGAAATACAGTTGTTTTCCCCATTTTTCTCAAATTGTGTCGCCTCTCCGTCATTACCAATGTTGAACTGAAATCTACCAAGAATTCAATTTCGAGTAAATATGTGTGCATGTGTGTTTGTAGTGTTTCGTCCTTCGCTATTTGACACAGGTGTGATGGAAATAGTCGAAGAAAGTGACTAATTTTAATAAATTGCTATTTTAGTGAAAAACTAATAGATCCTAGTTCTTATATAAGGTACAGTATTTCATTAGTAAGAAATGATGTTTTTTTTTTCTCGAATAAAGCACAACTAGCGAGCAAAATAGTCACAAGCGCAATTTGCCACACAAGGTTTGACTTGAATACTGAAATGCGTAAGTAGGATACGAAGAAAATATTTATATCAAAACTTAACACATATAACATGTATGATAATTTACAACAAAAAGATCTGATTTAATAATGTCACGTAGGTTTACATGTACTACATGTATGTCATCCTGTGTCAAATTAGATTAAACACTGATATAGATACCTAATTAATTATTATTCATGTAACTATTGGACTAAACAATTCAAACATTTGACAGATCTGCTTTTAAAGTACCATTTGCACTAAAGTAACCGGTGTCTGCTCCTGGTGTAGAAGCAGAAGATATTGTGTGACTAAGTAGCGGAGTCGGTGTCGATACTTCATCCTGTCTGTTTTGACGCCTCATTAAAAACGGAATCTTCAAATGAAGTCTACGCGAACGCAATGCTTTCTCTCCAAGAGCTTTAAACTGAAACGATAGGATATCATAATATTGATAGGCGTATTGTTCTGAACTTTTCTTTTCCTGCTTCTGATTATAAAGTTATATCTTATTTCAAAACACTTAATTATGTTCTTCCTGTGATAAGATCAATTATTGTTGTCTGTTGATATTTTTGGAAGTAAACGTGTGGCTAAATCCTAATATAAAAAAGAACTGATTACAATTGTTGAAGTGGATAAAAAGTTAATTTGGTTCAGTCTGGTGGTTGTTCATTCATACATGGAGTCGATCAGACAATGTATTATGCAGTTTAAGAATTATTACATACTATTTTGATTAGTGTAAACGGATTTTTTTTTTAACTTTAAAGCCACATGCACAAGCCAATGATCCTAAACGATTCCCTAAATGGACAAGCATGACACGTTATACTTAAAATAAGGGGAAGACCATTTGATATTGAGGAGGACATTGAAGATTTCTTTAGACTAAAATATTTATTTTACAACTTTAACGGTTAAAACATCTATTTTCGCCATGTTAACGGTTAAATATTTATAAAATAAATTTTTATATGCTTATGTTCGGATCAGAGTGATTTGAAAGGATCAATGTTTTTTCATCCATCTTAAAGATCAAAATTTTCATTTCCAAAATGGTCAGACTTAAAATTTTTATTTCAAAATTCTCCCAGCCCCAACCCTCTAAAACAAAAGAGCTTTCTCTAATTCGACGTTTCTGTGTCATGCTTACAGCCGCTAAAAATTAACATAGGTTGAATGATTATCGTTATCCTTCAAGTACAATAAATATTGTAGTCTGCATTGTATTTACCATATAAATACCCATGACAACACCGAGCAGACACCCTGCTACAATATCAGACACGTGATGTCTGTTGTCATAGAGACGTGTAACAGCACACATCAACGCCAACAGCACCATGGCCGTCTGTGTGAAACATTTTGCTACCGCTGAACACTGTAGAGTTACTTGTTTTTCCATGTACATCTGAAATGAGAAGTGCATAAACATAGAGAATGGTAACCTAACTTGTTTCATCCATGGATAATATCCAAACAAAATAATATTTGATTTGACATTTGCTTGGCGTTAATATTTTCTAACTATTTATTTATATTTAAAAATCAAGGACATATCTATTTAGGTACAAGCCGTCCACTAAAACTGAGAGTTCAGTGAACTTCACATACGAAGTACACAAGGAAATCATGTGTGAATTATTTATATTATAGAGTTTTGATAGGTCAAAATGCCTTTTTTGGGCCTGATTAAACTGCATTGTCCAAGGACAACGTTCCAGATCAAAGGGATTCCATTATAAGATCAACGATATTGAACATACAATGGTCGTATTTACATTGAAGTAGTTCCTGTTACATTTGTTCTGACTGAGTTACAAAGGAAACGGAGCAGTCCAGATTGTGATTTATACCCGGCTGTACCATACAAAAAAACTACATTTAAATTGATAGTAAATAAATCAAAGAGGTTAATTTCAAATACTTGTGCCAGACATGCCAGTTATTGGTGGCATACCTGGCTTTTATCAGACTCCTGTGAGCTGTACTGTATACACTATTAGGATTGTAGGAATGTTGGAAAGAACTTGAAGTAAAAGAGAATTTGAAAAAAAAGCATTATCTTTCAGTTTTGATAAATTATAAAGAAAAATAAAGCCTACCTATGCGGATCCCCCTTTTTGATGGAAAATTGTGTCGATTTCATGAAAACTTCAGACAAAAATTATCCGATAACAGCCTGCAATCCCTTTTCTTATGGAAGCCCCTCGGCCATCCCCCCTTTTTTCAAAATTCCTGGACCCGCCCCTGATTTTCGGAGATGAGTTTTCGGTGCAAAACTTATCGACTGCATATTTGTCACAAGCACGTGCGACTAATTCCCGCGTTTTTTGTTTGTTTGATTTGTTAATCTGATTGAAAAACGTATTTTTAGTTTCTACGTCCTATTTATTGAAAACATCATTTATAGAGAAAGTATGTTATATTGCCAGATATGGAAAGTAAGGTATAAAAAGCCCCAAAACTGTACTTTAATTACGCATAAGTATTCCTTAATATCGTAAGTGTTTCTTACCATTCCCGATGTTTGAAAATTTGTTTTACCAAAAGAACTTTTAGTGATTTCATAATTGGTTCGGTTATGATAGGTGTTCACTTTACAAAGGTTCAAAATGTATTCAAATTGATAACGAGTACACCTTTCAAGAGTGTATTGTTTAGACAGGTTTTCCTATTTTTCAGGGTTCGCTTTTGATAGGTTTCAGTGTACTTTATAAGAAACAAAAAGCACTTGTCTTCAAATTTTATACTTTTCTCTGATGACATGAACTCAGTCGTCAGTTAACCACAAAGGCATTAATTGTTACCTGTCGTCAACATGGTATATTAACTTTACCACCGAACATAAGTTACACATCTTTCAAAAGTTTCTTCTAATGTTGTAATTGTTCAGACTTGATGAAAATTAATTACTGAAACCGTCACTTTCAGCGGCTCCTTACGTTTGTGAGAACATGAATTATCAGCGAAAATGATGTATATTTCTACACCTTGTTAGTTTATTACCTGGTAATGTACAACCTTGGAGGTGATACAATCTCTTAAGAAAAACCAAAATATTTTAATTAAAAATATCCCGAAATAGATAAATGTGGTGTTAAAACAAACAAATATGAACGAAATATACATGTGCGTGTATTATTGCTGCTTGTTATTATAATGCAATTTTAACCAAGATAGGTTTGAGAAGGTTTATAATTAGCACTTGAGACAAATCCTGGGAGACGAAATGCTCCGCAATATTGAAACATAGAAAACGGCTTCCAAAACCTAACAACAAAATACAGATTCTGGACTAAACTCCGGAGAATTGGTTTCTTCCATGTCGGCACTATTATTGCAATTCCAGAATAGTGGAGGAAGGTTAACCGTACGAAACTGGAGCTGCTTTGGAGTTTGATTCTGGACTTCTTACGAAAGTTTCCGTGTTGTATAGCAAATCAAGTATTCTTATAACTTATAAACACAAAAAATAATAATTGAAATTTCAAAGGATTGCAGACGGCAAAATTAATAAAATGAAATGAAATTTTGCATATTTTTTTTTAATATCTTGAAAATTGCTTGTTTTTGCCCCATTATTGATCCTTCATCATACTAAATAAATACCAGATCTTTCTTCAAAGATGATTCTCGCTAGCATCTGTATCATTATAATTAAAAATGTCAGCTCATTAGTGAAGCCACATGTGTTGCCAGTAACTGTTTATTGTTTATTGTAATTTAAGCAGAGGGGATAATAATAATATACCCGTTTTTTGCTGTAGAGATTTATTTTCGCTTGGTTTGTTACGATTCGTTCATTGATAAATTCCAGCATATCTAAAATTTAAACAAAGGAGTTGATTACATTTCTCACCTGACGTTCTTAACCACTAATTACCCTTGTACCAAAACATCAGGTGTTTGAATACTACCAAATCTTCAAATCGTATATAGCAAAGAAGTCGAGGATATAGGAAATTAGAAGAAGTTTAGACGATTTATCAAAACTCCATGAAGAAAAACAAACAAAATACACACAAAAACAACAAATAGATCACATAAATAACAAACAACATATAAAAACAACAAATAACTAACAGGAAAACAACAAATAATAAACAGGGAAGCAACAACACATAAAAAACAACAACATGTAGAAACGACCAAATACAAAAACAACGAACAACCTCAAGATACAAAACCAACATACATGTACAGAAAACCACAAACAACCAGAAACAACACCAACATACATGTACGGAAAACCACAAACAACAACCAGAGACAACACCAACATACATGTACGGAAAACCACAAACAACAAACAGAAACAACACCAACATACATGTACGGAAACCCACAAACAACAACCAGAAACAACACCAATATACATGTACGGAAAACCACAAACGGCAACCAGGAACAACACCAACATAGATGTACAGAGAACCACAAACAACAACCAGAGACAACAACATACATGTACGGAAAACCAGAAACAACACCAACATACATGTACGGAAGATAACAAACAACCAGAAACAACACCAACATACATGTACGGAAAACCACAATCAACATCCAGAAACAACGCCAACATACATGTACAAAGAACCACAAACAACAACCAGAAACAACACCAACACCAACAAACAACATGCAATACTAGTCTAAGAATAGAAACATACAGAAAACTGTAATTTCTACTAATGATAACATTAGACCCCAGTTTATAACTGGTTTAATGGAACGTCTCAAATTCTGAATAATACTTAGTACAGTAACTGCTTAAGTGAATTGAGTGTGTTACTTACAGATGTAAATATAGCACTGAACATAGCGAATCCAGCATGTCCGGAAGGAAAAGATAAGCGACTTTCTCTATGAACGGCAGCATTGTGTTCCGTATCAGTGCAATTGTACTCTGTAATATATCTAAAAGAAAAACAATTTAACGACATTGAGAAATAGCTATGAATAATTTTAGACATAAAGCAGAACAAATTAGTCACATTAGTTTAATAACTAGACCAAATATACAAATAATTGTGCATTTAAAATGTGGTACCAAACTTCCAAGTTTAAATTGGTTATTTACTACCGCCAATTCTTTCTTGTGTAAGTTATGATTATAAAATATCTTTTAATCAATATTGTTTATTCTTACTCTTCATTTCATATAAAATAATTGAAAGTGTAATTGCTAGCACATGAAAGCATTGAGAATTACTAGTATAAAAGAGTTAATTTTAAACACAGTACTAGAGATATTACCCTTTCGTACAATCAATTCTTGAGAGATCTGGTTTGCACACGTCGAAGAAATGTGGTCTCAGTCTGCCGATTGCTGGTTTTCCTCCTTGTATTACAAGTTCTATTAACGTGAAACCAAAGGCATAGGCGCATGAGATTTTGAGGAATACAACTAAATACTTATTTATGTGTTCCGTTCGTCTGGTCACCCTGTATCTCTCCAACTCGTTGACGAAAAACTAAAAAAGAAGATCAATGTAAATGATTTTCCAGTGTTAATACATCTTGTATAGAAAGACTTTGATTGACAAATTAAGCAGCCTTTGTGAAGCTTTGGTAATTCTAATTTGGTATATATATGCAATTCATACCGATTTAATAGATGAAACACAATTCTAGCAGCAAATCATCAATTTTCTGAAATAAACAATTAATAAGCTACAATTCTTATCTAAGAGGATCTGTTATAATGAAGAACTGTCTTCATATACTTATAAAATGACAGTCAATCAAATAGAACTATCGCTTCCTTAGGATGTAATATCGATATTAGCGAGAATTTCGTTCTTCAGTTATTTTGTTTTAATATGAGTGCTAGAGCTGGAGAAAACATACACCAAGCATGGCTAACTTTACAACTGATTGTCAACCTTATCGTGTCCTTGTCAGGTGATCTTATTTATATGACCTAAGTGAGAGACATTTCTAGCTTTTAAACATTTAAAAAAGACCTCCTATCGTATAATCATTTTTTTTTTGCAAGAAACTTTGACCATTCCTTTCCTTACATAGTCAAATACTAGTAAGACGTCGCAAAGCTTGATACAAATTATAGGCAAAATTCAAATTAAAGCTTACCCCCTTTTTAACTGTCTAGATCGAACCCCCTTATACATTTCTGGATACGCTCTTAGATATGTATTTTTTTTATATTTAATCTATTGGGCTTTGTCATATAAAACATGATTATTATATAGGTACAAAAAGTTATCTGGAAGTCAAATTGTGTAACCGTTCCCAATTCCTATGAATTAATTGTATTTCATATGAAGTAGGAACGGAACTTATAAGAGCATAATTATTTACTTATAATTATGTAAGTTGTGTGTCTGCAACACATCAAAACATTAATTAGTGTTTAAAATAGGGATCGTTTATACTAAAGCACTTTATTCTCTGTGTCAATAAACCTTAAAACAATACAAATCCTGCATAACGGAAAGAACAATTTCACAAAATGACTTTAATTTAAGGTAATTTTATTGTAGGTCATTATATTTAAAACCTAACCCCTGAACGTACACGGAGAGGTTAACACTGTAGTTCATTGCTAGTATGATTTACAGACAATCTTAGGTTGACGTTTTGAATACAAGAGAATAATAATTTAAATGTGTTGTACATCAATAATGATGCAGGGCTAAAGGAAAGATTTTACTATATCTAACCGATCAATCAAAGTGATACACGAAACCTTTGTACCTTCAATATCTGTGAAGTTTTGTATGATTTTTGCATGGCATATCTAAGTTCAATGTTATATCTGATATCTCTTTTGATTTTGAAGATAGGACATGCATACCCTTTAAAAGTATGCCATACTAAACAATAACTATTTTGACTTGAATCCAAAGAATAAATTCCAAGAATGTTACAAAACAGCAGAGGGCAGCTGAATTTAATCTTACAGCTTCAGAATGTAAACGTACTCACCACAACGAATGGTAAGAGGAAGCCAACCAGTAACAGAAGATCGTCAGAGATCGTGTTCTCTTTGTAAGGATAACGTAAACTATCATCGTTACAGAAAAACCCTCTTCTGTACGGCACACTGTTCTTATAGAGGTATAACACAGGTAAACCGACTGTAAATAGAAACAGATAGAGTAAAATCTGTCAAGTGACATTTTGTGTTAAGAACCGACAAAATCCTGGTCACACAAGACTGATACAGGTTATTTTTACAAATAATACACTACATAAGGATAGTTTAATCACAATCATTTAAGACAAGTTATCGCTGAATACAGGTGGTCACTAATACAGGTTTGACTGTATTTTACCAATGCGAAAAGTCAAGACCATGGTTCGTTTTTTGTTTGCTTTCATACTTAATGTTTTTGATCCATCTCCCAATTCATTTTAGTAGCTCTGTCTTTCGGTTGTTAGTATGCGATGTAATTTAGATAGTGACTATATTAATGATTTCAATCAAGTAACGTCTAGATATCATCATTTTACTATCTATAGCAAGCAAAGTATCATTAGAGCGGTCGAAGCTGATACCATCAGATAGCACTTAAACTGGTTATATAAAAGCACAGAGGATAATCTTTATCCGATATTTCAATGCTTTACATATCTGCCACACTCAGTACTAAACCCCGCCTACATATGCAAATTAGTACAGTGAAGCGGAAACAACTTCTCGGAATCCTTATATAGAGACCCTATAAACTAATGGGGTGATACATAGTAGATCAGGAAGCGGTCATATGTCTGCAAAGGAGATTAGCAGTTCCGATTGATGAAAACCGAATATACCGAAGTGCTATTAAAAGGGGTATCAAAGACAAAAGACCCCTATAATATGCAGGGACGAACAGAACGAAACCTACCACTATACCACTTTATTGAAGAGAACAAAAAAAACTTGGTGTTTTTTGATATCACTACTATTTTTTTAGTATTTTATACTAAAGATAAAAAGAAACAAAAGATTGGATTTTAATCCACTTTATAAAGGGAAAACATATTTGAAAATAACTATTCACTTAGCATGCCTGAAATTGTTTGCATACAGATATTTCAATTTGCTATTCATTTTTAACACATTGCGTAGGGACGATCTTAGATGGCCAGAATTGCCAAGTGAATCCCTTATTCCTTCGATAAAGTATTCTATCATTGACCAATAGCAAAGGAAAAAAAATAGAGAATTCGTTTTTTGACTACATGTATTTTAGATATAGAATCTTAGATGATTTTAGATAAAGTTTGTTTTTCTCTAGCTTGTAAGTTTTTCGAGTGGAACCTATTACATGTACTAAACGGTGAAAATTAAAATATTACATTCCACTAGGTTGAACAATTTACTGCGACATTTGACCTCAAACCTATTTATTTCGCTTAATGTAACTAAAACTGTATACACTAGTAAGAAAAGTAAATAACCTGTTCTGAAAATAAATCTGATTACAGCGAGTAAAATAGTTAACTTCTGGGAACATAGCTGGTAGTTCCTTGAATAAACTCCTTGGTTAACTGAAATGATAGAAAGCTTAAATTCTCCTCTTGAATTGTTCAGTTAATTGCCTGAGACATTTCATCATGTAATGTAAGGGAGAATCATCTCTATTCCCTGAAGTAAACTATGTTATTCGCTGTAATTTATACTTGTATGAAAACAACCCAATAACAACGAGGGATAAATGCATGAACTACATCATGATAGTAAAGATACATCATGCCTGAATTATACCTCTCGGAAGAAATCTATTGACAATCGGATATTGTTTTTAAGATGGGCTTTCGTAGTTACTTAAATGCTTAAATATTTACATGGGATAAAGCAATCAACTCATACGTAGACTTCATTCCTGTCATATGAGACACATGTGTGTGTGGTCATTGGACATTATTGTTGTGGTTTATGATTATAAAACGCTCTATTTACCTAATACAGAAAATATTCTTGCAAACGAGATGTAGACATTGTTTTTGTGGTTCACGATCATGAACTGGCCTGTGTACCTAATACAGAAAATATTCTTGCAAACGAAAAACATACTTGCGTGTTGTTTTCACACAGAGGTATTCATCCAACACAGTTTTATGTTATCAAATACTATGAAATAACACAACATTTATTTGCTTTAGCGAGTATTAATCATAAGGGTAACAATGACACCGTTTTGTGGTTCTTTAAGTGGCCTAAGCTGTCGTAGTTTAAGATTTCTTCAGGAAAAAAATGAAATAAACTGATTGCATTATGTCAAGAAATAGCGTCACAATAATCAAAAAATTCTTTTATGGTTGTCATTTAATTTGAATTTCAGAAGTGTAGTTTAGGATCAAAACGACAGAGAAATGCGAGATAAAATCTGAAGTTTAGAAGTAGAAGACAGAGAAATACGTGTCCTCTCATCAACGAATGACGGTTAGAAGTATACGACAGAGAAATACGTGTCCGCTCATCAATGGATGACGGTTAGAAGTATATGACAGAAAAATACGTGTCCGCTCATTAATGGATGACGGTTTCATCATTTTATGATAAACAGTTTCTTCATATTTACTATTTTTTTAGCTTTTTATTTGATGACATTTTTCAATAGTGTTGTTTTTAGATTATTACATCTAATACATTTTCATGACATTGTGTTAATGTCGAAAACTATTCTAATATAATACGAAACATGAAAATCAAAGACAAGATTTTTATGTTCATATCAATGTTCCCTGTAAAGTTTTTTATTACTTTTTAAGTTATTTTTCTAGGAAGTTGCAGTAGTACAACTTTTATATATTAAACAATGCATTAATAAAATCATCATATCTGGATGAATACAATAGTTAAGTCGCTAATATTGCTAGCGGCTTCTTGCACTCGTAATTTCAGTACTGTACATTCGCATTTGATTTGCACAATTACATATTACTACACCACCTTATGTTGCAGATAGGTGCCATAGAACCGTCATCTCTAGCATATAACGAGATAAAAATGTACCTCTTAAATACCATACACATGTGTTCTTCGTGTGTTTTTACTTGTATGAGAACGGGAAGTTTCAATTAAAAGATGAAACGATCGGTGAAGCATTGAAGTTTCTGTAATATAGCAGAGAAATTCAGAGGTCGCCAATTGTTTCATCTGGTTCCTAATCTGGCTCCATGTTTAATATCATAAAAGACCCAAAGATCGCTAGAAATTTGAGAGAAACTTGCAGAACGAACCTTTCAGGTTACCAGTTGTTTTGATTGAGAAACATCCGGGTCATCACTGTTACCAAAGAACAATCAAGGCAACTTAGATTCTAGTGGAATTCATTCGATTTTAGAGCATATCGCAACTTCACTTGAGTTTGTACCATTTCGATGTTGAAAGCAAGCCAAAATCAGTGGCATAGACTACACGTATTTGACGATTAGCGACTTCGAAAACTCCATTCTTTGATTATTGTACAGCAGTTCATTCCCCCATTAGATAGCAAGGTTAAGTCGCATGCAATATATTCCAATATTGCACAGATAAATCTTCAAAGTCGTGTCGTCATCAACTACAAAAATCTCAAATTAGCTTGTAGCATTCGCTAAATAATAAAAGGGTTATTACATGAATAATGGGAAATATTATAACTCTCGTAGAATATATATTGCACTCGAAAATTCAATATAAAATTCAACTCTGGAAAATATTTACCAATTCATGCAATAACTAAATTTTATATGGTTAAACACTACAACTCACAAATACATTTATGATATTAACATAATGGACATTTGACCTCAGACAGGGAAAAGCTTTAATTTTATCAAGTTAGAAATTGTTGACCGAAGTACTTATGATGAATAAATACTTAACTTAAATCTCACTTTTGTAAACTACTTTTATTAGCAATACATGTATATTCCAAATGGCCTACATGTAAAAACAAAAATGATTAACAAATACGCATTTGAAAGTAACCTAAATATGATGTTTTTTTTTAAAGAATGAATGAATAGAAAATAAATTTAGGAAAAGCCTTATTTCGTGTTCTGTACACATAAGTTTGAGACCAGGAGTTTAACATTTTTTTAAAACAGACCCAAACTACAGTTTACGGGATGGTGTCGGTACATCTGATATTCACAATGAGAAAACCCGACCCAAAACACGGTCTATAAGGACTGGTGTTTGGTAATGTGATATTCACAATAAGAAAACCGACCCGAACCACAGTTTATGGGACTGGTGTTGATTCAACTTAGATTAATATACTCCTAAGTAGATCTCTTCCCTATTATTACAGATACCAATGTTGTCAACTGCAATTATGTGACATGACATTCACATACACCGATTTACATATCAATTATAATTCATTAAAACACGACACTCATTCCTTTATCTGATTCTACATATACCATATCTTCAGTAAATAAAATAGATACAAAGATAAAACCTCCTTGTTACTACCTTTGGTCAAAGACGGTATACAAAGGGACATTCCTGTTACTTATATGTACGCGTACTTGTATATGTAATAGACAAGCTAATATTATGCCAAGTCATCTAAACCTTACATAACAGTTCAATAGAATTTACCTTTTTGTCAGTGAATCGATAATCAACAATATTCACGAACAACAATTGATAAATAACTACAGATAATAACTTTGAAATTTAAACGAATTACGGTATCACCCTTCCAAAATTTATCTTAACATGACTAGTTATTGATAAAATTATAAAAAAAGACATAAACCTTACCTATGATCCAAATACTAAAGTCAATAGCGAATCGGCCGAGTATTCTCCTCCTGCCAACACAGTTAGGACAACACCAGCACGTATTGTCTACTTCCTTACTTGACATGTCTATAATATTAAACTTGTGTTTGTTAGACCGTAGTACAGCTCACTTGTATGTAAAAACTTAACACGCCTACTCGGTAATTGATCAATGAAATATACTGCAATTCACTTATAGGATTTTATCACCCTTTTTATGAACTTTATAACAATCACCAATAGGTTTGAAGTTTCCAAATCAAGACACCACCGCGTGAACGTTTATGACTGCACCTCTCCACAATATATATAGTACATATGGCTTGAGGCAACACGGTTTTATTAAGTGCAAGTCTCCTTCTGCTGTATTTCATCGTTGGTTGATGCTAAGTAATACCTATTTCTCCTTTCCTTGATTTAAACATTTGAAAAAAAGAATTAAACAAAACACGAAAAAATATGCAAGTTTCAAAAAGCAATTAGAGAAACTCTGTAAACTTTTTTTTCATTATAAACATGCCTACCAGAAATTTCGGAAGCATAAATTTAAACATCTGAGCCTGAAATTGTTACAATGTTCTTTTCAAGTAATGTTTCACTTTCAAATTGCACGTTTAAGCAAAATTTTTAAACTATAAAGCATATTTTAAGAAGTTTTTTTTTTGCACCATGCATGTTAAAAGTTTTTCAGTTGATAATAATCAGACTTTATAATTGATTAAGGACTGCAAAACTTACAAACTTAAATACTTATTTGTAAACATATCAACATGTCCTATTAACTGATGAAACTCGTCCTTTTTAGGTCTTCTAGATGATTATCAGCAATTAAAGATATTTGCACTTGGAATTCCAAAAATAGCTCCATTTAATTTGTTTATTAATTGGAATCAGTAGCTCTTTATCAATTTCCTGGTACTGAAAATTGAGAATTTTGACGTGCAGTTTGACTTAATAAATAAACACAGTTACCAAATGCAGATTATCTAAAACTAGTGCACAATCATGTATAACTCTTGGCAACGTTTACAATTATTTTGTTGTTATTAGGTAAGAGTTTCCAGTGAAGAGATGGAAAGCAAGTTTCCGTATTGTCAATGTATGCAAAAATACAATAGAGCCAATGATAGATCAGTTCAGATATACACAAATCTAACCGTGAAAACAGGACACTGAGACGATCTACATGTACATACACAATGTAACGAACAGAACGAAATACAATTACAAGAAACTGAAGATAAGATATTAAAAATATCACACTATTTTTTTTAAACTTGCAATATAAACTCCATAACAAAACAGGAGTGACATTAGTGCTCCAGAAAACTTACGTCATCTGTTTTATCGTGTCGCAGCCATGCGACTTTGTTAAGGAGTAATCAAGGGAACCAAGATTCTAGCGGAAATCAAAACAATGCAACCCAGGGACAAAGACTAAACATGGAAAACAGGCAAACACAACAAAGAACACAAAGCAACTAAAATAATACACACAAAGTAACAAACGTAAATAAGCAACTCGGACTCCACTAAAAACTGGGAGCATGGACCAGGTCAACGGTGGGGTAAGTGTCCTCTGCTTTTCTAGAAACACCGCAGTTTGCTCGTGAAAAGTCAAGTCCGGGGTGACAAAAGAGGAAAGGAAAACTATGACACGTTGAACAAATCAGTTTTCATTGGATACATCGTAACGAACCACGAATTAATAATGACGACCATAAAATATATGTAGTGTTGACTTGAATCTTGTAGCAACACAACCCTGTTTCAGAGGCCTAATTGTAAGAAGTCTAGCGCGATACAAAAAGTCTGTGTAGTTACGGCAAGCTCTGGCATAATGTATGAGTTGTGATAGGAAAACTCCATACACAGGTGCTGAGGGGATGTTGTCACAAATGAAAGGAAAGTTGACAATTCTGAATGAAAAATTATCACGTTTGTCGTAAAGTTTGGTCAATAGTTTTCCTTTACCATCGATCTCTAAGTGTAGATCAAGATATGAAGCTGATTTCAGAATGTCTGTAGTATCCTTTACCTTAAGTTCTTTGGTAGATGCGACGTACCAAATCCCCGAAAGTATGATTGTTTAACGATAATACGTCATCTATATAGCGGAAACTGAGATTAAATGATCTAGCTAAACAATGTCCTTTCTTTCAGATCAGATCTTCTATAAAGTCAGCCTCATAAGAGTGAAGGAATAGGTCAGCTAGTAGAGGAGCACAATTTGTTCCCATTGGAATGCTGACTGTTTGATGAAAAACGCGTCCACCACAAAGGACAAATATGTTGTTGATAAAAAATTCCAACATTTTGAAAACATTTTCTTCTTGTGGTCACGTCGTTACGGGAGATTTAACCATTATCGAAAAAGAATCTCTGCGTAATATCCTTTCTAAAGGTCCCAAGTACCGTGAACCACGCTCCATAAATTGGAATTATAACTTTAAAGTTGTTATTGATGCCGTGGAGGACTATGCAAGAAAATGGATAAAACGAGAACAAGAAGACATTGATTCTCTGTCAGAGTGGTTAAAGGCTGTGAGGTCTTTAATTTTGAAACGAATGAAAGTTTTAAGTAGGTCAATGAGTGCAAAGGCTACATCCGTTTTCAAAGACCCCGATGTAGCAAAAACATTGTCTACTATACATGACAAATATGTTGTCGTACCAGCAGACAAAGCCCAAAACAACATTGTTTTTGTCTGCAAAACGTTTTATATCCAATGTTTATTATCAGAGGTAGACGTAGAAAATAATAGCAGTGATAAGACCTATACTGCTACCACTCTCTCCAAAGAAGAGATTGTGGAAACCATAAATCTGTGCTATCCTCTTTTGGTCTCTCTACCAAGGACGATGATTGTGATTTACCGTCTATGTACTGGATTCCTAAACTTCACAAGAATCCATACAAACAACGTTTCATAGTTGAATCTGCAAAATGTACCACCAAACCTCTTTCAAAACTTTTAACTTCTATACTCACAACTGTCAAAGAGGGTCTGCAGTCCTACCACAACATTTGTTACTCCCGTAGTGGTATTAATTCAATGTGAATACTGAAAAATTCGAAAGATCTTTTGGAGACAGTCAGTTCAAGACTACTATCTGAATACAATAGCATTAAAAACTATGATTTTTCAACATTGTATACTTCTATTCCCCATACTCAGTTATAATCCCGACTTAAAAACATTATACATGCTACTGCTATTATTTTCTTCGTCTATCTCTGATAATAAACATTAGATGTTATACGTTTTGAAGACAAAAGAATGTTGTTTTGGGCTTTGTCTGCTGGTACGATAACATATGTTAAGCAGCATGATTTAAATACCAGAGTTTGTCATTACTATTGTATCATTATGTACCATTGAAATTGCTTATTTCTATGCAGAAGGAGATTTAGAAATATTAAAGATATTGACGAGTGAGAATCCATGTTCAAAAACCAATGAAAGGAATAATAGGGGGCAATAGACAAAAGGCAAGTTTTACAGGAAAAAGAACTAAAAAGTACACACATTGAAAGAGTAATCAAGGGAACCAAGATTCTAGCGGAAATCAAAAGAATGTAATACAGGGAAAAAGACCAGACATGGAAAATCAAAATAATGCGTACAAAGTAAATTACGAAAAATGAGCAATTCGGACATTGAAACTTCTCACTTGGAAGTAATTTCTTATAATTGTGAGTAAAAGATGCATGTTTTTTGTTCCTACTATATAATTTCTTCAGATGTCTGAATAATTAAATTGAAAATAAAACTAAATAAACGAAGTAAATTAAGTCTTAAACTAAGTATGAAATTTTTACTCAAACGACGTAAATAAATAAATTTTTAAAAAGTTAATGACATACAGCTTCGTAAAATACAAACAAGCTTATCTCATGATGGTAGAGAAACGGAAGAAATAACAATATTATCATTTAATTATTCCAGTTAAAGTGATAATAAAAGGAGTAATCAAGGGAACCAAGATTCTAGCGGAAATCAAAAGAATGTAATCTAGGGACAAACACCAGACATGGAATAAGGGTAACAACAAAATAACCGAACACTAATCCGATTCATAATCAAGTCAAGTCCAAAATAAATCTAACAAAACAGACAAACACAACAAAGAATATGGAATAATACATACAAAGCAAAAAAAAAAAGTAAACGAGCAATTCAGACTCCACTGAAACTGGGACCAGGTGCACCGGTACGGTAATCGTCCTCTGCTTTTTAAGAAATAATATCAAGTCGTTTTAGGAATTAATGTATAAATCAGGCAGATCCAGCGACACAGAGCAAATTTTATTCCATCTTTTTTTTTCTCCAACATAATGTGAAACTCGTCATGTTGTCTGGGAAAACAAGAATTTTTCTGTTTTAAAACAGGATGACTCTTTAACAAAATCAACTGAGTTAGACCAGAGTTATTTCATCTATTTTAAAGTTTGGTGCTTTCTATGTGATTTATATCCTTTTTATCATTTCAGAAAATTTCAAACCAATCTTCTTGTTTTTTTTTTGTTTTTTTGTTTTTTGTTTTTGTTTTTTTTTGTTGTTTTTTTTTTTAGAAAACTTATGGTCTCCCATGGACTTCGTCTTCGGTGCAACTAAGCCCTGGTTTACAACAATCTGTGTAAGTGATACATTAAACAGGCAAACATGTGAAATGTCTTCCGAAGACATAATGGATTTACCAAATATTTTGAGGATGATCTATAATACCATATTTATAAAAATATTGAAAGTTGTTAATGAACATATAAATTATATCAATTTAATTAAGTACACTCTTAACAATGTATTTATTTTTATAGACCCTTTAACGTAACTTTGGAGTAATCCATGAGCATGCTCAATATAAACATCCGGGTTGAAAATTCTTTTGTTCTTCCCTGAGATCTACCCCGCAGAAGTATACCTAACACATGCTCATCGACTGTTCCGCAGTTAAAACGGAACGGACTATTGTACATCAGAGCGCCTGGATAGTGCCAATGCCTACTATAAAAATAAACGCAATCGTGCCTTCTCATATGTAGGAAGTGCATGTATATGTTTCGTGAACAAAATTTGCTATCATATTTTCTAAGATCAAGCTTGCTGTTAGGGAGGTGTTCCCTTTGAAACTCTTGCAGGCTAATAAGTAAGCCTTTAAGACTTTGATTTAAGATAAAAGAATCACAAGATTATCTATCTTCTTCTCATGTACTGCCAAGTTTGATATGACGACAAAGCTAATAATTTAAAACCCAGCTAAGCAATCATTCAAATAGACAAATTGTTTTCTTGATTAAGCTATTTTTGCCAATTAAAATGGATGACATTCTAGAAACTTCTACAAATATTTTGATGAATTATCGAGGCTGTTTCGAAAAATCATTACATAAATTGGTCGCAGCTTTAACCCCATCATCAAAGCATAAAGTTATCTCGAGGTTATTTAGAGGATCATTAACATGGAAGAGATTGCTTTGCCAACTAATTGTTTCATGAGTTGAGGTTTCCGATGTAACAACATACGTTGTATATCTTTTTAGCCTGTAAGAGGTTTACTTAGACATCAAACTGCTGACAAACACATATTCAATGGAGATAATGTTTAAAAGAAAAACAGTGATGAACATTACCCCAAAGGTTCACAGCACGTAGCTTTGAAAAGCGTACTAAATACATCAATCTTTTATTAAGATGAAAGTTTACCCAGATGATTCTACACACACACCACCTGATACGTTGCTCCAATAATTTATATGGTGACTATTACTTTACAAATAACTATTAAAAAATTCAGGAAAGTTACGATGAAAAATCAAAGTACTCATGTACTGTATCTTTTAACAGCAAACGAGAAACGAAACTCCTGCTTAACCCCTAAACAAAATTTGGTTACTGAAAAGTACTAGAAGTGTATAAAAGTCCTGAATGTAGTGATAAAGCTATAAATTACTTGTACTTTCCATATTTGAAAGTGCTTGCTTCAAAAATTTCGTTGAATACCTTTGAAAAAATAACTATTTATAGGTTACAAAAATATCATTGTATTTTTTTTTTTTTGAGATTACGAACACATTTTTGACAGCAAAAACTATCTCTAAGATATCTTACTTTGTAAATTGATGCAAGCTTGCATCATTATCTGCAAAATCTTTTAAATATATGCGTAAAAGAAAATATGCCTTTTTCACCAATCACACCATTGTAGACTCGACATACCCTCAAATATCTTAGAATTTGATGAAAATCTTCTGCCATTAAAACACAACACTCATAACAAAATTGCTAATTTCGATATGCTGTAAATATGCTCTAATCAGCAGCGTTAAAGCATAGCGGGATCTAAATCCAAAAACGTGTTTATAGTTTGTCAATTCAAAAACTGTTTGGAAACCTTAAATTTTTGGTCAAAAAAGTAAATAGCATTTGTTTTATGTTAGAGTTTAAGTTTGTAAGAATATTTTTGACATGAAAAAACATTTAATTATTGAAGCCTTCCATTGTGGGCTGATGCAAACTTGCATTATTATCCCAAAATCTTTGAAACACACACGTTGAAGAAAATATGACCCATTTACCAAGTGAAAACATGACTTTACTTATTTAGAAATCTCATCGAAATTTAAACAAACCAAGAAACCGAAGAATCAACATAATTCTGACTGATTGATTCAAGTTGGTTCGCTGCTTCAAAACATGAGTGAAAAATGGAGATTCAGATTAAACAAAACAAAAATTGTACAGTTTACTGTTACAAACTAGTAGATATCGATAGAATTAATTTTGCGGAGGATATTATTAAACTTTACAAATCTATAAGCCCTATTCCTGCTAAATAAATTCCGATCTGTGATCGTTAATTGACAAAATTTCCTTTTGACATCGGATAGTAAGGTGCACAGACTAACCCAAATAAAAGGAGAATAGTAATCTGATTTATGTATAAATCAGTTGAAAGACAAAACAAATGAATGGAGACAAACGTCCTTTTTCAGAATAATATAACGAGACTAGATATGGTGAACATGTCAAAGAGACAACAACCTCACATGGTATCTTTCCGGATAAACCATTGATAAATGCGTTTGATTTGTCGTTAGGTTACAATTTCTTCTAATCGATGCCAAAGTCTGAAGAATACTATGGCCTGATTCTTGGTAAAGTTAACACACTGTTTCAAAACCTGATTTTATGTTTTCTATCAGTGTAGAAGATGAAAAGATGGTACCGATAGAGTCCATCAAGCTTTAGCAAAGTTCGTTTGTTGGCATAGGCAACTACCACCTGGACAGGTAACTGGTCAATTTAGATATTAAACCTCTTTTATTTTTTTAAGTTTTTGAAAGCGACTTAATCTATATTTCGGTGTCAACTTCTTTATGCTTGAACCAGCTTTGTATACACTTTTATTTAATCTAGTTTTAACTACTTTTATTTCCTTTAATTTTTAACTATGTGTTTTACTGCAATTAGAAGAGGGAAAAGTTTGACATGCACTAAGGCGCATGATTTACCGGTTAAATCAAACTTAAGGTACTTTAATTAAGTGCAAAAATAATGATCTAAAATATAGTCTATTAAACATTTCGTAATAACAATTGTATAGTTGTAATATATTCTCAAGAGGCCACATCATGCTTTACTGCTCTTTTAACACTTATAGTTTTCTATAAACGGGGCGAATAATTTGTGATTCTCAATAGCTTAGTCATAAAGATTAAAGAAAGATATTCCTTTCACTTTTGTACCATGTCTAGAAATTTGGTAGATTTTTCTCGACTAAATGCTTACTTCAATAATTATGTTCAAAAACCGTTCTATATGTCAATTTAAAAGTTAAAACTCAAAGTATTAAGTTATGTTATTTTGGGTTTTTATGTATCGTTAACTTTTGTTCTTCTTGTTTTGATTATTTGTTTGATGTTGACTGTTCGGTTTGATTTACCGGAGATACTGCACTTGAAAAATCCAATTTCATGTGCCTATGAATTTTGCAATATATTTTTAATATCACTGTACAGTGAAATAAGTTAAATGTACAATTATACTACATGAATAAACTAGGACGTTCTAAAAATTACCAGGCTTATAAAACAGAAAAGTTCTATTATTTTAATTACCAGTCTGGGTATGATGCATGTCATTTATCTAATTAAGTAAGTAAATTATTTATTATAGTGACATGCGTAGTTACAACAGTTTAGCAATATTATTTACAGTAAAAAAATGTTACACCCGGCCCTGTTAACTGTTCGATCTCCTGCAAATGCAGAGTAATCATTATGCCGTTAATTTAAGATGACAACATCGTCAGATTTTGAGTTGTAAACACATGGATATTATACTTACTTGTTAGCTCATCATTTTATTTAATTAAAACAGTGCAAATGACTAGAAATTACATTTTAGGGGTAATCAGCTCTATTAGAACCTTACATTTGTGGCTTATATGAGGAAAATTGATTTTCTACCAATCAACAATTTTTTTATCCTTCATTAACCCAACACCGTAAATCTGTTTTACTTTTTATTGCGTCAAATATCAGTTTAATATTTAGGATTTGTGACTTGAAGTGTAAATGCAAATTATTGCTGCATACACAAATTTAATGGTTAATGCAATATACTTAATCACGTACGTTTCTTCGAAATTAGATCGACAAGCACCTGCATAAAATATTTTATTAGATTTTGAGGGGACTTCCTAATTGCATTGGCGTATGTACGCACTTAGATTTGAAGATTTTAGTAAACCATTTCAATGTTTAGATAGATTTTTGTGTCTTCTAGAAACCATTTTAACAGGTGAATGGCATCTTTCCTTTTAAACTATTGATTCATGTATTTGATCTGTCGTAAAGTTACAACAGCTTCTGATCTATGTCAATCATCTTGGCAATTCGAACCCTAATATATTCTCAGTTTTTGCTCTCAATATCTGCAGATGTAAAAATTAACCGTTTTTATCTGAAGTCAGAACAGGTTTTTGTAGGTATAGCATATCATTTTGATGTTTAGGATAACATAATTCTACGCTAGATATCGACAGTATGCTTTACTTGTCTTTGTTTTTATATTTGAAAGATTGAATCAAGATTGCGTGCATGTACCACAGCTTGTAATGTTTTTTATGATTTTTGATAAGATGAGTCCTCATGCGTAATCGATGATGATCTGATTTTCAGCTTTTTGTAGGATCAGAATTCGACCCTTCATGATGTCAAGTATTTGTGTGGTAAATGGGCGTTTATTTGACGACGATATAAAAAAGGAATTTATACTTTTCTTTCTGTTCTGTAGGGTTTGTCTTAAAGATGATTCATGAATTCTTAGAATAGTACGTTCTATCAATTCACTATCTTTTAAATTCAATTTGCAATTAAATTTCTTAAATTTCAATAAAGCTGTCTTCTGATGAAAGATTATTTTCTGTGCTCATTATTCGACGAAAACATCGCATATAGACATAAATAACCTAGAAAATTACACAATGTGAAAATTACAAAAAGAAATTCAAAAGTAATATATGATATCGAATTAGGTAATCTATTACATAGACATAGAGTTACTGCTCTTTGACTTCATCTTTCAAACTAACTTATTAGCTCGTTATAGTATATCTGTATATATGAGATTTAAATGTATTGACTGCTGGTCCTGGAGTTCTTAAAAATCCGCTACTACATATCTATTTATTAGCCAGGTTGTAGTGAATAACGGTTCTTCGAGATTTTTTTCTTCTAATTAACGAAGAATAAAACAAAATATCTTTAATAAAGTTTTAACTTGCTTTGGGCGTACTAATTTAAAATTTGATCTCGTACTTGTACACTGGTACATAACTGGTATATAACACAAGAAATTTGAAAGTATCGTTTGAAATGTAATGTTTCAGCGAAGTTTAAGGCATTTTACGAAATAAATCATGGTTATCAATTCCTGTTTCATGATTCATGAATGACACATTCCACACTTGTGAAATCAATTTCAATATTCAGTGTTGTCACCCACTTAAGACGCCCAAAGGATCATAAAATTGTCAATTGGTCTTTTGAATAATATATTTTGATCCTACATTATTACAGATAAATTGAAGCACCAACTTATTCAAGCTTTTGCATGTATTTGTTTTTTACCCGAGTCATCAACGTTAAAAACAGGTCAAGAAACCGGTCGAATCCGCCCGTTCAACCGCCCGTCATGCTTACGTGTACCTACTTTGTGTAACTTGTGACAAAAAGCATTTAACTAATACAGTTCAAACTATACATACATTGTAATGCACAATTTCTTAAATCAATTTTCAACTACATATTTTAGCGTGTTAAACTTAGCTGATGTTTCTCATTTAGTGTTGTGTACTGTACCTGTACCTAAAAAAAATTAAAAACGAATATTGTTCAAACTTTACACCGTGTTTTTTATATATATTGAAGGTGTGGATCTCTTTTAATGGAGAAATTTAATATTTTTCTCTGCAGTTTGAACAAGCCGTTCTTTATCTTTCTATGTTGTAGGCGATACCCACTTAGTGTAATATTTTGCTAAAATGTATATATTTTTTTTTTTTTTGCACAGTGTGTATACACATATTGATGATATGTACCTTTTACCATGGTAGAATTTTATTTTTTTCCCCTACATTTTATAAAATGTTGAACTTTTTAGCAGTATTTGCTATCATTAGTACATTACTTAAGGAAATTTGTAGCCAACACATTGTAGTTTATGAACTTGCTTAGTGCTAACTTGATATAAATCTTGAAGGTGCTTATGCACAGACAAATGTATGACAGTTACGCAGGTCTTGTTATTTTTGTTTTTTTATTTATTCTGTAATTAATGTTTGTGGTTGATAATTAGGTATCTCAATTTTCTGTTTATATTTTTAAAACTATAGGCTCCATAGAGCATGAATCGCTCACCTGGCTATTTGACACCCCGACTTGTATGAAAAGTGATGTTTTGCATGAATCACTATCTTTTTTTTTGTAAAAGCATTCAAAATCAATACCTTGCAAAATCACTATGTTTATAATTAGTTCAATGGTAGGGTTTTTTTTAATTATTAAATTTGTAGTCCCTGTCTTTAATATTTGGTTGCACTCGTCTACGTACAAGTATTTTCATTATTATGATTACAATTATTATGATAATATTATTATTGTTATTATTATATTATTTTTATTAGAAGTATAAGTAATTGTAGTATAACTCACTGAAATGCACTGTTATGATATAAACGCCTTATTACGTAACATTTTAATCAGTAGGTCAACAGCTTTCAAAACCATACAAATTAAAGATATTCAATTTTGACTTCCCGGTTTTCAGAACATTGTTGAGCTATGTCAAGCCTTCCTGGTTTACATAAAGAGATTTAAAACTTTTATTAAAGACTTCTGATGAGAGTATCTCTTTTAGAAAGTTCAACTGTTCCTAAAACAGAGTGTTTCGAATCCAATTAGATATACTTATAAAAGATACCGTCTAGTTGATATTGGTACTTATTATCTTATTTTATTTTTTTTTACTTTTTGTTCCTACAAATACTTATTTTCATTTTATTTTTAAGTTTGATATTACTGTTACTCTACATGATTTATTAAGTTTCAGAAAGGAGCAGTTTATGTGCTAACAGCAGTTTGTTAAACCCACCTGATGTTCAAATCTTTTGACTCGTTAACTGTAAACAGGGCTCACACCTGGATTTTTCATCATTTACTGCTTTCTTTTTTATATTTTGATAAAACAAAAACTGGGAGGGATCTCACATTGAGATATACCTTTCCCATCTTTCGCTCTCACCCATAACCATATATGATTTAACTTTTGCGTATAGTTTTATCGAATCCTTCCGCGCGGTCAAGGATGAATTGCGCTTAAAAAGCTCTAAAATGAGATAAAAAAAACAGACACATTGAAAATGTTACCAACAGACGGTAATAGGATATTGTTTGCAAATGATGTACTGTAACAGCTGTTTATGAACAAAAAGTCGTAAGTGTGAAATTTATCGTAAATTATGACGTCACAATGCTATTTTCTGTTATGACGTCATTACAGATGTAGATTACAGTTTCTTTTGTTTTTGTTTTCTCTTAACGGGTGCTTGATTCATTGATATTTTTTGACAATCAACCAAAAAGTTCTGATTTTTCTTTCATTCGAACAAACATATATGACTACACTAACGACCTAATGTTTGGGTCAAAGACATTTCAACAATTTCAGTTTCACAAGTTGAAAGAAAATGTCATCTTTAAGGTTGAAAGTTTTAAAACTTATTCCCTTATGGTCTGCTTTAAAAATAAATTAGAGAAGGAAATTATTAGTCAGAAACTGTGCGGAAGTTGACAAATATGTTACCAAACGTTATACTGACATGTTATAGAGAGGGATAATCGTCCTGAACAGAATAGATGTTCGATGTATGGTTCATAAAAGAAGGTAAGAAGAAACATGGACTTTAACAATTTACATTTTACATCAGATACATGGACTTTTACAATTTACATTTTACATTAGATACATGGACTTTTACAATTTACATTTATACTAGATACATGGACATTTACAATTTACATTTACATTAGATACATGGACTTTTACAATTTACATTTTACATAAGATACTTGGACTTTTAAAATTTACATTTCAAAGTTGCCTTATGACAAGGACAAAGTCTTATGGATGAACCAAATGCATTTTATGACCTGTTTAGTACCAAAAATGATATGTTGTGAATTAAAACATCATTTGTTATTCGTATTCAGAATATCGTTAATTTTGCTAAATTGAATTTGTTATTTGATTCATTTTTTTTGTTTTAATTACATTTTGTAAAAAAAAATATAATAATATAAATAAAAGGGAGTCCATGCAAAAACCAGGGAGAGGATGGCACATGACAAATTTTGTTTTTAAATTTGTTTCATCTTTTTCATATGCCTCCTTCCTCAAAGTTGAAAGTTGTTTTTTTTTTTGAGGTTTTTTGTTTTTGTTTTTTTTTTTTTTGTTAACTTTAACATTAAAGAGAAATAAATTACACAGAAAGCATTGAAATTCATTGAAGAAAGGGAGAAATTTCTTAATTTGAGCAAATTTTGATCGCTTTGTTAGGGATATTTTAAATCATTTTCTTAGCCACTCATTGTCAATTCAAATCGAACTGTGCACTATTTGACATACGTATAATGTATATATTACATTGGAACCAAAACAAATCAGATGGACAAAATTTACCCTGTGGCACCCATATCATAGGATCTGCCTGATTTTTGCATGGACAGCCTCTTAAAACACACAAAAAGTCATAACAGGAAAAAATCAGGATTAAAAATCAAATAGTTGTTAACTTGCTGTTTAAGAGTGTTCTAAAATAGCTGTAACTAATTCTCAGTTGAAGTACAATAAGGTAATAATTTTGATGAACTTAAATATTTTTTATACGATGGCAAGGAAGAGATGAAGATGGCTTCAAATAGAATAAGGTTTAAGTGTATGCGTTGTAAGTTGTAAGAATCAGGCAATATGGCAAAAAAAAATCAGAAAATTGCATTTCAAAACTCCAACTCTTTGAAAAGACCATTATTTAATTTCTGTATCACTGGCTTTGCTCAGAACTTTTCAATAGAATGTTAGAAAAATAAGGTTTTTGACAGAGTTATTTGCCCTTGAAATGTTCATTTTCAGTACATTTCAATGAAATTATAACTCAATGCACCAACATGATATGGACTAATCAAGGGAACCAAGGTTATAGCGGTAATCAAAAGAATGCAATCCAGGGACAAAGACCAGACATGGAAAACAGACATACACAACAAAGAACACAAAGTAACTAAAATCATACATACTAAGTAACAAAAGTAAATGAGCCACTCGGACTCCACTAAAAACTGGGAGCATGGACCAGGTGCACCGGTAGGGTAAGCGTCCTCTGCTTTTCTAGAAACACCCGCCGAGTTGCTCATAAAAAGTCAAGTCCGGGGTAGACAAACGAGGGAAGGAAAACTATGACACGTTGAATAAATCAGTTTTCATGGTGCTGATGGATACACCATAACCATCCACGAGTTCATGATAACGACCATAAAACTTCTGTAGTAACGACTTCAATCTTGTAGCAACATAACCCTGTTCCAGAAGCCTATTTGTTAGAGTTCTAGTGCGATACAAAAAGTCTGCGTAGTTTCGGCACTCTCTGACATAACGTATGAGTTGTGATATGAACACTCCATACGCAGGAGCCGAAGGGATGTTGCCACAGATGAAAGGAAAGTTGACAATTCTGAATGAAAAGTCATCACGTTTTTCGTAAAGTTTGGTCAATAGTTTTCCTTTACCATCGATTTCTAAGTGTAGGTCAAGATATGAGGCTGACTTCACAGTGTCTGTAGTATCCTTTATCTCAAGTTCTTTTGGGTAGATGCGATGTATCAAATCCCCGAAATTAGGATTGTTTAAAGATAATACGTCATCTATATAGCGGAAACTGAGATTGAAGGATCTAGCCAAACGATATTCTTTCTTTCTGATCAGATCAGCTATAAAGTCAGCCTCATAAGAGTGAAGGAATAGGTCAGCAAGTAAAGGAGCACAATTTGTTCCCATTGGAATGCCGACCGTTTGTTGAAAAACACGTCCACCACACTGGACAAAATGTTGTCAATTAAAAATTCTAGCATTTTGTAAACATCTTCCTCTGTATATTTGGAAGATGATTTGGAATTATTTCTTACAAAGTATGAGGAATCTCTACCAAGAACTGTTGTCTTTTTTCCTTGATTCTGACGGTGCAACTAATCGAATTACACAATCAATTATCTATTACATTTTTTTCGTAAAATGTTTCACCCACTGCCTGATTCTTACAGAGACGGTCACTTAAGTAATACAAAACTACAATAATTATTCCGTCCATCCAGCAAGTTTACGTCTTCATTGTTATCATAGGTTGATGTTTTTTTTAATTACATTATGTCAAAAAATCGTTATACTAGTTTATAATGATTTTCTCTTATTTATAGCATTTTGATTGAATCTTACTAATATTTTTTGGCGTAAAAATAAGGTTTTTATTGAATAATATTTTGTTTTTCCTATTGACTATGGTTTTGTTGAACTAATAAAGACATGTCAGGTTACCTAACTTATCGACAACTTAAATTAAAAAAAGACACCTTCGCCTCTGAAACTACTGCGGGATTTTAACAAAACTTTTCATGCATGTCTGATGGTATCTATTTTGATTTGGCCAAAACATAACTACTGTTCCTATAATTAAAGTACAGAGTAAAAAATACATCTCAAAAACATTTTTTAAATTCTGACAAAACATGATATTGTTCATTTCATTAAGAAATAACTATATATATATTTTTTTTTAAATTGATCCCTATACCCATTTTATTTCAATTTGTAGTTGAAATACTCAATTTTTTTAGACTAGCATTTTGCAAATAATTTAATTTTTTCACCATTTTATGCTTTTTAAGTTGATAGCTTTCTAAAAGAAATGATTTGTCCCATTCAAAAAAGATGATGAGAAATATTAGAGTAAAACAACGTTTGGAATATATTCCATATTATTGGGTCGAAAATAGGCCGTAATTATTATACCCCCTTCAAAAACTTTATAAAAATTAAGCACATGTTTAAACATCCACAAGTCATTATACAGGTGGCATGGAAGAGTAATCAAGGGAACCACGGTTCTAGCGGTAATCAAAAGAATGTAAACCAGGGACAAAGATCAGACATGTAAAACAGACACAACAAAGAACATAAAGTAAGTAAAATAATACTTACAAAGTAACAGAAGCGAATGAGCAACTCGGACTCCACTAAAAACTGGCAGCATGGACCAGGTGCACCGGTAAGGTAAGCGTCCTCTGCTTTTCTAGAAACACCAGCCGAGTTGCTCATAAAAAATCAAGGGGAAGACGAAAGAGGAAAGGAAAACTATGACAAGTTGAACATTCAGTTATCATGGCGCAGGTGGATACACCGTAACGATAAATGGATATTAAATAAAAATTATTCAGTTTAAAACTCAGAGGAGGAGAAGAAGTGTGTAGCTTTTCTATAATATTACTATATGTGCACGATTGAATATTGACCAGATAGTTTGTAATAATTGTGCACTATTTCAAGATATTTAAAAAAGCACGCACACAAACCTACAGGTACATAAGTAACGGTAGACATCTATGGTATGAATTCGAATATTTTTTTTCTACACGGTTGATTACTGAAATTTAAATAACTACACACTAACATATTTCTGTACATGAATGCACTTGTTATCAAATATTTAGACAGATAAGACCTTCATAAAAATCAACACTGTAATGTTGATAAAACTTAAAGATATTCACACTAAAGTAAAAATGGTTTACCTAATGACATCAACAGAACTTTATATCATTGTTAACCTCTTTTCAGGTGGTGTATTCTAATCTAACACAGATTTGTATCTAGAACTATACAGGAAGAATGTTCTAAAATTAACACTCTTTGCTCAATATCTAGTATATATATACTTCCTTGTTCATATCAAGCTAGAATGGAATAAAATGGCTTTAGAGGACGGGAATATCGTATGGTCAGATGATTCCGAGACCGTAAGGAACGTGGTTTATAGTTCTTATTTGCCTGTCATTGTACGAGTAGCTGAAGGATATTATGGTGGCAACGAGGCGGAATCATTTTCAATAGGCGATCTCCTTAAGTTGGACTATGTAAAAAGTGTGCAGAAAATTTATGCAACTGTGATCTCGTCATGGAGCGATGCTATTCTTGAAGACAAAACTGGTTACATGCAACCAGATCATGAAATTATTATTCCACTTTTATATAAAGGAAAAGTAACGATTGCGAGACCACCGAGTGAATTTAAAGTGTACTGCACAGTTTCCGAGTTACTTAGAGATTTTCCAAAGTTTTTGAGGGTCGAATCTGAATTCTTCGCTCAATCAAGCCAGGACAAAACAGTACGTGTTGAAGTAGGTAAGCGTTTGGAACTGGATAGATATTTACCCAACCAAGGATTAGTAGCTAAATATGAAGGAAACAATGTCATTCTCAAACAAGACATGAGAGGTCGTTTCATCCCTCTGCCTGACGATAAGGAGTATACTCTGAAAGAGGTTGTGGATACTCTCCCTTTACCGCAATATGTCAAATTTGTGGAAGACGAGTTTGAAAAGGTTCTCACAACTGATTTACAAAGTGCTATAGACAATGTCCAGACATTTACTGGATGTGTAAAGCTAACTAGAGTTTTCAGAGAAGAGGTTGTCGTAGGACATCATAAACCACAGTTAGAAAATGTCTCACAAAGTCTGCGTCTAGAAAATGAAAAATTTGTTCAAAGAAGTATTGTACTTTTACCTCTTGGCAGAGAGGCCGTTAATGAAATCGAAGTAAATACCCCAATTTATTCAGAACCAGATGAGTATGAACTGTTGGCCATCCGGAATTTTTCGCAGAAATCTCCAAACATGGATCTTGTAGAAGGTAGTTTATACTTAGAGTTCTCTAAGAACCCCAGAAGTTTTTATGTTTTCGACGAGAAAGAGGAAAATGACGACAATGTCAATGATGTGATGGATTCCGGGGAACCACCTCCTCCAGTACCACCACGGCCACCAAGGGGTAGGTAGTTTAAATTGAATTGTTCCCATCAATGACTATTAAAATACTACAAGGTTTTAGGGCTGAACTAGTACAAATACTATCATGTCACCGAAACAATTTGCGAGCTTTAATAACATATCGCAATGGTAATTGATGCCTTTCATTCCCCTAGAATGTGGCTGCATTTGCCTGGTGTACAACGTAGCCAAAGTTACCATTGATGTCCTTCATACTCCTGATGTAATAAAATTGCCAGTGATGCCCTCCATTTCCCTGTTTTGAAAGTGCCATTGATGTCCTTCATTTCGCTGTTTTGAAGGTAGCAAGAGATGCCCTCCATTCCCCTAGTGTAATAAAATGTTCAGCAATGTACTCAATTACAGTGGAAAAAGTAAGTGATGTTCTTCATACTCCTGATGATGTAGTAAAATGGCCAGTGAATTCCTTCATTTCCCAGATGTATCAAAATGGTTGAAGATGTCCTCCATTTCCCAGTTTTAAAACTGACCAGTGATGTTCTCCGTTCCTTTATTGTAAGTAAGTGGTAAGCGATATCCTCCATTCCCCCTGGTGTAATAATTAATCACTGATGTTCACTTTTCTTGATGTAACAAAATTTCCTTAATTCCCTGATATAACTGAGTAGAAAGTGATGCCATCCATTCTCTTGATGTTACAAAGTGGTCAATGGTGTTCCCTTTTCCTGATGTAGATGTGCCCCTTTTCCTAATGTAACAAAGTGGTCAGTGACGTCCCTCTTTTCCTAATTTAGATGTGCTTCTTTTCCTGATGTAACAAAGTGGTCAGTGATATAACAGAGTGGACAATGATGTTCTCCTTTCTCTGTTTTAACAAAATGGTCAGTGATATTCTGTATTTTTCAGGTGAAATTAATTAGCAATCTTTATATAAATCAGAGAAGAGGTGTTTCATGCATGTCAAAAATCCACCGAATTCACTTTTATTTCTTATTCAGAAACACTTACTGACCATACAACCAGTTTTAGGTTTTTTTTTTTTATTTTGTTGCTGCGTTACATGAAATTGACACTTAGCAAAAGTAATCGTTCTCAAGTTTCCTTGATTTGGATGATATCAGTTGGAGAATAAAATGTATGATTATCTCAAAAATACCTATCTATACATAAAAAGGATTATCATTATGTAAAAATATGACATATGTAGACCGTAAAAGCATGGTTTGCTACGTGAGTTCTTCTACACCATGAATCACTACAATAGACAGTGTCTGATTTTTATATGGACTGTTACTTAAGTGGTCAGTAATATCATGTCCTTAATTCTCTGATGTACCGATCATTGATGTCCGCCATTCCCTTGATGTAACTATGTAGCCTATGTGGTAGATCATTCCACCGTTGAAAAACAAATTGGTCAGTGATTTCCGCAATCCCGTTAATGTAAGAGATATTCTCCTTTATCCTGTAGTATCACAATTGTAATTGATACTCTCCTTGCCTCGACCTAAAATTGCTACAGTAAAATACTGTAAACTTTCTCAATATAAAATGTTGAATACTAAATAATTCATAAAACAACAAACACTTAGTATGATGTACTTTATAATGAATAGTTTATTATGACTTTTAAATGGATTAAGTGTGTCTTGGGATATTGGCGATTCTAATCAAAAAGCCAAAATGTAAAATGAAGTGCAAAACGGATTTGATCTTATTTTTCATTTAAATAGTAAAAATGTCTTGTGAATAAAACATTCATTACTCGTTTATTTTGATATTACATTGTAGTTATTTTGACATCGACCATGGAACTTCTGTTATCAGAAAGTGGATATGTTTTTTATTTTTTAGTGTTATGACGTTTATACTAAATGTAGTGGTTATTTTAGTGATTTTGTTTGAATTAACCTTTTATATCTTAGTATAGGTTTCTTCTTCATTATACTGAATAATTTCAAGTAAAATTCCGTGAAAGAATCAGGCAATATTTGCCTAAAATATATTCCGTATATCTAGAAAACAACCAAATATAACTAGTTAAATTTTTGACTGCTTCTAATAAAATATAAATAAATAAATTTCCCGCCATTTTTTCATTGTACATTTCAACTAAACTGGTCAAATCTATATCTTATGAAGGCAAACTTTACAAACTCCTTTATCGTTATTTCTAGGTGTTATTAGGTTAAAAAAATACTTTGATAATGCAATTAAATATCTGCGTTTCTTTTCTTCATGTGCCACACTTTATACACAATTTTAACTATAGAAAAACTTAATGATTCAGATGTCAAGTACCTTCCATGTATAAACAATACTTTTTACATTCATTTTGAAGAGATGAAGCAAGATATATTGGCTAATGTGCCAACAAACAAACCTTTGTATGGTAAGTCGGTATTGTCATATACTGACATTTGTAAAAACGAATTAATGCGGATAGTATGTGGAGAGGGGGTCCTGCAAAGTGAGGGCATATACAGAACAGTCACCAGTACAATATATAGAATTAATGAAGGCATTATCATTTGTCATGAGAAAGTATGCTCACAATGATATATACTGTTCCAATGGTTCTGTTATTTATATGAATTGAAATAGAGTAATGATGACAGTATTGATACTGGAAACCAATATTATTGGGGTTTTTTTAAAGAAGAATTACAGTGTTTACAGATTTCAGATATTTTAAAATAATCTGCAAAATGCTTTCAAATGCTCATTGACCATTTTCTCTATCATCTATGTTTTTATTTAATATGGAGGAATTTTTCATAATCACATCGATTAAAATTGCATATACCCATATACATGTATTTTAAAAGTAGGAAAACTCATTACTTAGCCCCACGATGACTTGAATAAGGCAAAATTTCATATGACGTTAGCTATGAAGATATCATCAAATTAAAAAGTTTGCCTAAGTATAAATATGACCAAGATAATGTGTAAAGTTTCATATAATCAACATCGAGGACAGATTTGTATAATTGTGACATATTTGTCATCTATCGCACTGTCCAAGAATCTAAACAGAGACTCGGTGGGTGTTTCTAGTAATTGAGCGGAAGCTTATCGTACTGAAATAGAATCTAATATAATGCATTATATGAGTAGCCGATTTTATATCAGCTTTCTACGTGTTTATTCTGCTTCTTTTCAAGAATTTTCCACCTTTATCCGTGGATTTCATTTACAATCCCCACGTTTTATCCAACATTCATTTTCAATGAAATACATGAAATTAGGGAAATTTAGATTACTAAGGGCATGTATAAAACAAATAATGTTTTCCTGTATCAGTATCCTTTCAGATTTGTTGTTGTTTTATTTCATCCGTTGTACCATGGGAAACCAAAATCAAAAGGCAATTATTAAAATTTATATTTCCTGGTTTCTTTTTAATTACAATGGTTATTGTGTGCTTATTTTCACAATATTTAATCAGATTGATATAACATGCAAGCTCCCTATATTTTTCCTGTTTTTAGTTGTTTTTTTTTCAAATTTGTTTGAAAGTATTATCAAAATAGAATGCATGAAAAGTTTCACATATTCCCCAGTTCCAAAAATAAAGGTTGAAGTTCAAATTTCATTAACACCAGCTGTCAACGTCCACAGACCAAGAACGTTTTCAGTTTAGCAGATTTGTTCGTTGCTACGTCGAGGCAAGATAAAATATCTACAACGACAAGTTTACTAAACCTCTGGCCATTAAGTGCCTTAACAAAAATACTCTACCAACAAAAATGAACAGTTAAAATTTGTCTATTCATAAAGTAATATTTTGCCCAGTCCTTTTCTCTCCCCAATTTGTTACTACATTATCATAAATGTGTTTTAAATAAAATAAGCAAAACACTGGTCTGTCCTGTAAAGTCAACTCTATTTATATTTTATCTTAATATTTGTGATAAACTGATTACAAAGTGTTCTTGTCTGAAAAGATTATCTTATACACGAGTATTTGAAATCAATTTATGTTTTCAGCTAAATACATACATATGTACATGAGTAATCAGTTTATTACAACACATTTCAACCGTTTCATGGTTATTGCCCTCCATAAAATGTACATATTGATATGGTATATTATAGCAGTTGAAATAAATAATGAATAAGAAAAGATTCCAACTTTCTGATATCTAAGAATTTCATTACAATAATAGTAACACTTTTCTTCTGTTGACTTAATCTAGTTCTTTAAGACTGTCTTTTCAAAACTTTTAATTTTCTTGTTTAACCCAATTCGTGATGATTTGTGAAACCATCTCTCATATAGAATACTAGGTGCAAATCACTATGTCTCTATCTTGTCTTGTTTTGTGCAGATGTTGTAATTTTATTCTACTGTTATTGTTTTAAAATATTGAAAGAGTAATTAAGGGAACCAAAATTCTAGTGGAAATCAAGAGAATGTAATCAAGAGACAAACCCAGACATGGAAAACAGACATACACAACAAATAACAAAAAGAAATTAAAATAATACATACAAAGTAACAAAATTAAATGACCAACTCGGGCTCCAGTAAAAATTGGGAACATAGTCCAGGTGGACCGGTAGGGTAAACGTCCTATGCTTTTCTAGACACACCGCCGAATTGCTCATAAAAAGATCAAGTCCGGGATAGACGAATTCAATTCATCAGTTAAAACAGAAAGTAATAAACCATGACTTGATCTTGTTTTTCATCAACACATTTTGTTGGTGTATCCATCAACACCATGGAAACTGATGTATTCAACGGGTCATGGTTTTCCTTTCCTCGTTTGTCTACCCCGGACTTGACTTTTTATGAGCAACTCGGTGGGTTTTTCTAGAAAAGCAGAGGACGCTTACCCTACCGGTGCACCTGGTCCATGCTCCCAGTTTTTAGTGGAGTCCGAGTGGCTCATTTACTTTTGTTACTTTGTGTGTATGATTTTAGTTACTTTATGTTCTTTGTTGTGTATGTCTGTTTTCCATGTCTGGTCTTTGTTCCTGGATTACATTCTTTTGATTACCGCTATAACCTTGGTTCCCTTGATTACTCTTTCAAAAAGAATAATAATCAACCACGCTTCTTCAAGCCACATACACAAAGAACATGCGAAATAGTTTTACTCAGGGTTTATATTTTACTCTTTGAGTTAGTAATTCTATAAATTCATTTAATTCTTTGTTTTCTACTTTAAAGGTACTGGTGTTTCAAGAGAAAAAAAGGTGTCCTCAAAAGGTTGGAGCATAATCCATACTATATAGTGAATAATATTATATACAAAATAAAAAGAGTGCAAAGACGCATTTAAATTATAGTATACCCCCCTTCGTTTCTCCCTTTGGTCACCTTATTCAATATTTGTCATGTTTAGTTAAACTATACTAACTTACTCAAATTATCTTTCACTACGGTCAAACCTGTCAACCGACCTTCCAACGGAGAACGAAATACAGGTGGCCTTCATATAACAGTTAATTTTAAATAGAATTCATATCAAAGAGATGTTTGAGATGTTTGATAGTAGTATTTTAAAACAGATCATTGCTGAGTTTAGGGTGTCAATATAACCGGTTTGTTTGTATTTGCTAAAGAGGTAGACCTAGGGTAAGGTACATAACTCTTCAAATCAGTAATATGCAGTGATATTTCGTGAATCACATGGGCTGCGTGTATTTTAAATATGAAGAAACTATTCATAATAGAATCGAAATAAATCACGGAAACTCATGTTTATCATTGTTTTACTACGGTCTGGGCATTTATGTTGAAACAATGCGACATAAATAGCCCGCCCGTGGTAAAACAATGATAAAATGGAGTTTCCGTGATTTATTTCTCAACCTTATAAGAAGTTATTATTAGAATTTGTTTGATTTAATATTTGAACTAAATGATGTATTTTGTCGACTACAACAAATGGATTTTTTTGTTTTGTTCAAGTAAATATTGAAGAATTACATTATGCATTGAAATATTTCTATATTTATCAGTAATGACCAGCAAATTTCTGTCGAGATTACTTTTTTCCTTATTTATCCTGTTAACAAGTGAATGTTCGAAACATAAGGCAACAGAATAATTTGCACTAAGAATATTATGTAATAGTGAATTTAGAAGTACCACAATTTTTTTTCCTGACCAAATCTTTATCTTTCGTTTTTGTTCGATTATAAAACGAAATAAGTTTGCCAAGTTCACATAAATTATCTTATGCAATACGGTTTATCTTTATGTTTACTATATGTACAATTATATGTGCAAAAGACATATATTGTATAAGTATTGTATAAATATTATACCACATTTCTTTCTAAATAGCAGTCTTTATTTATATCAGACGGGGTGTTTCATGCATCTCAAAATCCAACAAAATTCACTTTCATTTCCGACTGAGATACTTAGATCTACAGACCACATAACCAGTCTTAGTTCGACATTCTGATGAGATAAAATTTTGTATATATATTGTACATAAAATTGCTACTTTGCCAGAGTTATCATTCTTTATTTGGATGATTATGGGAGATGAACAAACGGGTTCTGTGGGGGTGGGGGTGGGGGGGGGTGGGGGGTAGGACCAAGAATCACCTCTACCATTGGTAGTATCTGAACTTTTTAAGGATTATGACTTTAAATTGAAACGGAGTTTAATAAGGAAATCGAACGATATCCATGTTTTTTTTCTTATTGCTGGCCAGTTTGTGTTTTTGTTACATACCCTGGTTGCTGTGATGTGTGTTATTTTTTTTCAAATTATATCTGCTTTGTGTTGTTAATTGTACCATGTGTGGTGTTTACAGTGTGTTTTGGTTGTTGTTCTAGAAGATGAAAAGCCACCAGAACGTCCAAAACGTCCACACAGACCTGTAGTTACTATTAGTGAAGCAGATGAGGACTATGAACCTGTTGATGAACGTCAGTATTTTTTTAACCATTGGTTATTTTCATACACCTTCTTCAAACTGATGGAATGTGAGCTATGGTAAACTGCTTATCTCGAGGTCATGGGTTTGATCATGGCCGAGTCAGACAAAAGACTTTAGAATTGGTAGCCAATGCTTTCCGCCATGCACGCGATGTTTAGTTAAAACAGTGACCACTTACTAGCTCTAAGTACATGCTTGGTAGGGTAATATGCCTAACTGCTGGCCGTTGCTTCTGTTATATAGCACAATAAAGATCCAAAGATCTAAACAAGCGTGTCGGACTAGTACAAAACGGGGTCTATTAGACTGGGCAGAAGTTCTCATCCTGAAATCCATGAAATATACAACATATTGCATTAAACTACACACAATCAACCAGTCAAACTTCAAGTGTTATTGAAAAAATCATTTGTTTATGTACAGATCAGTTGATCTGTTAAAATGAAGACACTAAGGAAATTATCAATAGTACGTGTGCTAATTATGTGTAATTTTGGGTTTAAATATCAAGAATATATTTGAATTTTGGCGGTCGGCATTTTTTTTTATTCATTTACTTCAGAACACTCTATATAGTATCATCGGTCATCATTCTTATCTAATATTTGTTTATTTTCTTGGATGTTGTTTGCCCTTTTAGAGCCAGGCATAATTGAAGTGTAGTTAGTTGATGTTCTACTATTTAAAGTAAAGGACAGGTGTAGTCTGTTTGAATTCTTGCTTGGTATCAGTCCAACATTTAATCACTTGTAGTCAAAAATGATATATTGGTAATATAACAGTTAAGTAAATATACAGTTATATCATTTATAGATTATTTGCATTTAAGTCCATTAGAATGCTCAGTACACACTACCGCTGTGTAGGGCTTCGGTAGAACAAAATAATTTTCTTCGCGGAAGTGTATGGTAAGCATGCTGCACGTATACCGACTATCCATGATTAATACAAAAGGGTAAAAACATGTTTAGGATAACAAATCATGACCAAAGTTATCTAACAAACCCTCTGGGGTTGCTATCTTTTTAGCAAAACCGATGGAGCCTAAAAAGCATGTCAAGAATAGGAAGAAACACTACCAAAATGCAGCTGTGAAACCACATCCCGTAACGCCTGCTCAAAAACAAAGTATGAAGTTATCATCAAATAATTACAAGGGAAATAAATCACTAAATTTATTTATTTTAGTTTTTATAAGTCAAAGGATAAGTCGGAATCTGATATGCATTCAATTGTAGTGAAAATGATCAATGCAAATTAGACTGTCACGGGTGAAATTCTTTTTTTTCTCCATTTTACTATTTGTTGTTGTTTTATTTTTCCTTTTTTTAAATTCCTTGTCACTCCTGTTTTAAGTGATAATTTCGCCTCCTTTGTTTTTGATATTATACTTTACCAAAATAAAAACAACTGCAATATGCTTCTCGCTCTTTGTCTGCTAATAATGAACCGCGCTCATGGCGATTGCAATCACTTGCAGTTACTACAAGTATGCTTTAAGTTGCCGTGGTCATGATACACTTCGCTTCACTCGTCAAAATTTCACTTATATCAAATCTGATAAAAATTCTACTAATGTAACCACCATCTTTTATTTTCTGTTGTCATGCTTTTATCATATTACATGTATTTCATAATTTCATACATTTTCACTCTTTACAATGTCAACAACCTTTAAATTTTCTAATTTTTGTTAAGTTCACGGTAGCTTATGTCATTTAAATCATTCTTTTTTTATAATATTAATGGTACTATTTATTATTAGTTCTATTTTGCCGTTGCCAAACTAACTATCAGCATACACATTGATACACACTGATACATTTGTCATTGTTGTTCATTGATTCCCTTGATCACTCTTTTTACACTCACTTTTTTTTTTTTTTTTTTTTGTGTGGTTTTATTTAATACTGCTATTTACATTGGTCTTACATAGACGTTGACTCTACCACACCTATAAGTCCCTAAGTTTACAAAACTATTGAAGCTAAACTTTTTGAACGTTTTGATAATTCATGTCTTTTCTTGAAATATCCACAGGGAAACATATTCGCATGATTAAAAATAATCAGTAATTGCATGTGATATCATATAATTAATAATATTTAAGATGTATCTGATAATTTAGAAAGAAAAATAACTTAACTTCTATTTATTGTAAACATTTTATAAAGTATGTCATCTTGATCATTTTATTTCACCTCTTTTTTTTTCTTGCATAAGTTAATATTTAAAATTTCGTTTAAAAGTGGAAGAAACAAAGACAAGTGATGCCAAAGAAACGTTTGATGGACCGTTGCTTATCTATGAAGTCCCGGGTAAATTAGAATAATTTAAGGTTTATTTATGAATTAAGTAAATAAAGTTCTGATTCTCCAACAGCTTGCGAATACAATAGTTTTGATCCTGTAAAAGTTTCAGTTTTACTAATGTGTTAAAACAACCAAATTTATCCTATGAATTCAAACCCAGAATTTCATTTATAAACAAAGATAAACATTTTGAATTGAATTGAAGGAAAATTAAAGATGACAAACATTATGCAACTCAAAATTCCTGTAAATAATAATAATAAAAACCCATCGAGTACCATTTACTTTAAATATATGTTCTGGTATGTCGTTCGATATTTATATATGTTTCTTATTCCAGACAACATCCATGATGATTATATTGCTTTGCCACAGAAAGCACAAAAGATTGTAGTACCAGTGGTATGTATTTTGTGTGTACAATGCATTGTGTGTGTAATTCTTGTCAAAGAGTAATGAAGAGGACCACGATTCTAGCGGAAATATTAAAATGTAATCCTGGGACAAAGACCAGACAGGGAAAATAGACACATACACCAAAGAACATACAATAATCAAAATATTTGGCACAAAGCAACAAAAGTAAATGAGCAACTTAGGCTCCAAGAAAAACTTTGAACACGGAACAGATGCACCGGTTGGGTCAACATAATCATTTATGATACGATTAGAGGTAATGCGTCCTCTGTTTTACAGCGAGTAATATACTCAACTTGGTCTTACCTTCATTAAAGAACCCTTACCTAGTGAACCTCTTTAGACTGAAAATTGGCAAGGGGATTTGAATTTCTATGTCAATTAAAATGATAAACAGGTAACTACCCAAAGAGGTCCATCAGTAAATGGTGATTCCATTTAATTGTATTACATGTATATAGAAACTTCTTACAGTGGTATAATGGGAATTAAACGTTAAGTTCTTAAATGTCTAAAGTTCGATATGAAATAAATATTTATCGTTCTTTCAGCCTTTTTACAAGAAATTGAAGCGAGTACATTCGGAACTGGTATCAAAGTTCAAGTCGAAGACACCAACAAATAAAACTGAACCACAAATGCCTTTGGCAGTCTCGCAACCACTTCCTGTTTCTCCTGTTTCAAAGTCACCGGTAGATCAACTGGCCCCACCGTCTATTCCCACAAGATTTAATCCTCCATTATCTCCTAGTACTTCAGAACCAAAAGAAAAGTTTAAACCTCCACCATCTCCAACAGCTAGACTACCACCAGATCGAACAGCGTATGATTCGCCAATAGGTAACCCTTATTGTGACACAAAAAATAAAACTGTTAACCATCCGCCTCGTCCTAAGCAGAAACCAAAGGCAAACGCAAAAGCAATGCCGTCAGCACCAAAGATTGTTGTGAAAACCAATCCAATCATAAGCGAAGAAGGTGAAGACGATATGGAAGATTATGATTATCCCGATGTGTCAAAAATGTTGCCCCAAATCCCGGAAGGCAAACAAGACCGGCCCGTTGGTAAAGTGCAGCCAAGTACCCGTCCTATTCCTTCGACACAGGAGTCGCGGTTATCTCAGATGTCAGTTAAAGAACTAGTTAGTTGTCTTCAGCAATGTGCTCTATCAAAACTCGCAGTCTTGTGTAATGAACATAAAATGGATGGACAATTCATAGCAGATTTAGACGAAGGCGATCTGAACAAAGAACCGTTTAATCTCAACTTGATCGAGATTGCAAAACTGAAAAAGATGAAGACGGGGTGGCGCCCGAGAATCGAATAATTGTTTTTTTTAATTTATTACTCACAATAGTTGAGGAATATCTTTTAAACTGTCAACAGCATCACCATAGTCATTCCGTTGTCAACCCCGACACACAATACTAACGACATTAACAGAATTAAGCTTTTACGGCAATATTTTATATAAATGTAATTTTGAAAAGTTCTCATTTTGTTTTAGGTTTTGTGATGTTATCCGTTCGTTTTATTTATTTGTGAAATTCACTTCTAATCCTTTTTATTTATCAGTAGAGTTTGTCACCCATTACATTTTTCATAGTATTATCTATAAAGTTTTATTAAGGTGCTTTTGTCATCCCCCTCCCTCTTTAATGGCAATTTAGCTAAAGATACTTTTTCTTTCATTTATCAAACTTTCCCGAGTGAAATCTAATATATGGGAACAAAGGTTATAGCGGTAACCAAAAGAATGTAATTCAGGGACAAAGACCAGACATGGAAAACAGGCACAGAACATAAAGTAACTAAAATCATACATACGAAGTAACAAAAGCAAATGAGCAACTCGGACCAGGTGCACCGGTAGGGTAAGCGTCCTAAGGATAAATGCTGAATTATCATGGCTTTTGTTTTAATTCAATTTTGTTTTCTGTTGATTGTTAAATGTGATTATGATATAATATATTTAAGATATAGTTTTCTTTTTACACACAAAGTTGATTTTTTAATACTGCTACTTATCCAAATTGACCAATATATATAGCACTGTTTGTCTCTATCGAATTTAGTATGCACAAATCTATTTCTTCAATAAGCATTGCATTTGATTCTGGTTTGGCATAGTTATTGTTCGAAATATTTTCTTAAAATTACATTAGGTTTTTTTTTGTGATTGTTTTACAGTGGTTTTATTGTAGTATTATCAAGTACTTTAGGCATTCATTTGCCTTTGTAGATGTCATTCTATCAAACAAGTCATTACCACAATAGGTATTGAGGGTTACACACGTTTTTTTTTAGAATTCTTACGTAGTGTCGATAGTGTCGACTTTATTCTGCATTTATTGTCATAGATCACTGTCGCATATTTTACTGTAACCAATAGATTATTTACTGTTTTCTTTATAAATATTACGTTTTTTTTATTTGTTATGTTAATAAATATTTAAAGTATTCATTATTGCTATTTTTATATAAACATGATGTGTCAATATCACAAGGCAAAAAAAATAAACATTTATAGATCAAACAAGCCAGCTTATTTTTAAAAAATGAAAAATGCTGATACACATTTATTGATAGTCACAATATACGAAAAAAATGTCTCAGACTGTGACGACTCTATTCACTACACTGCTCCATCGGGTCAAATTGATACAGGGAAGAAAATGTAAGCATGTTAGAACTGTTATATTTGCAACAAATATTTTGTCGTTTCCTCCGCGGGACTCGAACTCGTACTGCACCTTTAATCACAGTGTCTGAAGCTTGGTGTTTCAATTCTCACTGAGATTTTTTAAGTAAATGATTAATCAGCTAACAAATTCAACATGCACCGTGTTTAGATTTTTAAAAATCTTGACAACTTGTATGTCATTAAAGGTTTTACTTCACTACGATTACACTTGAGATATCTGTTTGAATAGTCCAATCAGGAAGTAGTTTAAGCAAATACCATAATTATGAATAACAAGAAGACATATATTTACGTAATACACACATACTTCTGTTTGGATTCGTTAGTACATCAACAGATCTACTATCAGTTAAAAGGCCGTAAGGTACGGAATGTGTCGAAATTACGACATAATATGTCGAAATAACGACATAGCTAAGTCGAAATTACGATATAGCTAAGTCGAAATTATGACATACTATGTCGAAATTACGATATAGTTAAGTCGAAATTACGACATAGCTAAGTCGAAATTATTACATAATATTTTGATATTACGAATTAATCACGCGCAGGACTGTCGCGAGATTTCCGGAAAACTAAGCAATGGCGACCGGTGGAAAGAAGAAAGGTATGTAAATGATATTTCGATATTTTTACGCGTTATTATGCCAGTGCAGAATATTCATGTATGTATCATAATGACTATAGCATATCTCTAGATGATACTACTTATATCTTTATGTTATAAAATATAGACTAGTTCGTAACCATACAGAGCATTTTTTATCCCCCAGTTGTTCTCCGAAAAACTACATTTCATGAAATTAGTCTGTCGCATGCGTTTATTTCCAACAAATTACATAACTCATTGCTTTAAATGAGTTTTATATGGAAGAGGCGTTTAGTTGTTGATAAAAACTGCATAGATGTGGAGATATAATGTATTTGGGTAAGTATGGACCTTTCATATACCCTAAAAACCCTCAAAAATCAATGTCACCGACAATAGGTGTGTGATTTAAAGACCTGTACTAGATTAAAGCTCACACTGTCACGTTTTGGCTATCCCGTTTAACTACGTTTTCATATAAACATAGTGAAACGGTAATATATATATCAAATGGAATCAACGCGTACTTAAAACGGCTACATACGTAGCTACACGTAGATTGATACGTGACCAGTCCGGTTTGTATTGGTCTGCACAAAACAAACGGTACGAAAATTTAAACGCACTAAAACTTAGAAAAGGGTATCGCCAATGTATCAATGCGTACTAAAAGCGTATTAATGCCTAATAAAACAGTAGTCGAAAGGTGTGAATGCATTTGAGTACGAAGTTGATACGTTCTGATAGGTTTTGTTAAGTTATGTTATGTTAGATGATACATATTTTAGGCTTTACTATACAGAGGTATTATTGCGCTTGTCGTGCGTTTTCCTTCGCATTTACCATTGACGACATTGTTACTAAGTAAAAATCCTCGTTTGACAGAATTTTCAGCATTGGTTGCATAAATCTGCAATACTTAGAAAATATTGTGAACTAGAAGAGCACGGTTTGCCAATTTCGGTTCGTGTTTGCATAAACAAAGATTGAATATAAAGATTGATTTTATGCTTCATCTTTACTGATTGGTCAATATAGGTCTCGGAATAATAACAGAATAACCATGTAAGTCTGAGGAATGTAATATACATATTTTTTTTTTATTTCTGGTTTGAATTTGAAAAAAAACATTATGTTCCTCAATAAAATCTCTGCCTTGGTTTTTAATTAGATTTTTGATAGCTCTTATGATTTCCGAGTAATTACGGGTCAAAGGGGCCGAATTTTAATTTTTCATTGGAATTTAATGATTTCTTCTCTAAATGTAGCTTTAATCCACGGCTTTTAGTAATATGGCAACGGATTTGATGTATCTTAAACCGTTGTAATGCCAACTTATAGAGGCCAGAGTTGGGCAACATGTATGACCAAAAGTTTAATTTTTGATTCTTTGTCTGATTTGGGAAAAAAATCATGCAATGTTTTTTTTTAAAGAATGCAGTATGTACTACATGTGACAAAGATGCGTAGACAATCCACAATTCTCTTCATGTGTCCAAGGCAAATTACTGTTCATAAAGGTCCCCCAATATTATCTGTGGTATCATGCTACACTCGGCGTACCTTTTTAATAAAAAAAAATCATTATGGCCCGGGAAATTTGGAAATATATATTCTGGCCTCCATACTTGATCAGTAGATAAATCTCGGTTACTCGTAGTACAACAGGATTATTATGAATTAGGTCACCTTGACCTACATTTTCTGCTTGAGCGACTTGGTTAAAACGATCGGAGGCATGCTTGGCTCCACGTGCTTCATAGACACAACTTCTATTTTTATAAAATATTGGAAGGGGGTGACCATATCATGTATCCCATTTTGAGAGGAGGCCTTGTAAGATTTACTGAATAAATGATTTAAACCGGAATAGTTCGAAAACTACAAAAGAGTTAAGTTATGATTCCAAATTAGAACATCTTATGTACGAAACAGTTAAGAGTTTAACAAGCTTTATTTCATTAAAATAGGTCATATTTACTTAATGATTTGTGGGGTAATTATTGAATTGAAACTTTGGGACGTAAAACACGGCTAAATGTCCACAACTTGGGGATAGTGAACCACATTCAATTTTATTGGGCGTTTCTTTTCCTTGTCACTATTAACCCCTTGTAAATATGGTACATATCGACAAGACCAACAAAATGAAATGTATTTTTGTCGTAGGTTTTCTCTTTATTTCACATCCTGGCGTTTTTTCCCATTAGTACTTATATTACTTTATATATAAGTACTAATCAGTGACGGATCCAGAAATTTTCATAGGAAGGGCCCACTAAACAAGCTAGAAACCACTAATTCCACTTCCGATAGGCTTCTATGCTAATTTCACAATATTCAATGGCTTCTCTGGAATTTACCTTAACTTTAACCTGCAGAGGACTATATATCAGCATGATTCTACATATGTCAGCTCACAATCCTCAGAATGGCATGTGGGGTTAGCAGACTTGCAGTGCAGTACTGGTCACCGGAAGTGAAGTATCTATAAATAGCATGGGAAATCCCAGTGTTTTCACAAGATAGCGGTATATTTAGAAATCATTATGGAGATTAGGCTTCACATCACAAGAAGCAAAATGCACCTATAAAATGTACAGAAATGTTTTTCCTTTCAGAAACTGTTTAAATTTTTCAGATGAGATGAGAACTTTTTTCACAGCACTATGAGGAACAGGAGTAATTTCTGCGTAGGACTATTTTTGCGTACGTTCCAAATGCTCATTGGTTGAATTGGTGGTCTGTAACCTAAACAGGGCCAAACATTGGCCCCCCCTCTGGATCCGCCACCGCTTGTGGAAAAAAAATCGTAGAATCAAGTGCCTGATATAAGTTCATTTAAACATGAACCCCTTATGCTAGGTCAATGATACTTGGTATATAGTTGCATTAGCATCACTTGATCACAAATTCAAAGCCGCATAATGCATAAATCCCCCACAGTCACGATCAATCGACTTTTAAAATTTAATGTTTATGTGCTTACATCAGTTGAACATGAACAACGTATATGATAGTATGATAGGTCTATGATATTTAGAATGCAGGTCTATAAGCATCGCCACATCACAAATTGAAAGCCGCTTTATTCATAAAATGCTCCACTCCACCCAAATGTTTTTGATAAAGAATCATAACTGTCTTTATTTTTTTTTTGTCTAGAATATCATTAAGTTCAAAATCACAAGAGAGAACCCTATTACTTATTTTCGCAAAATAAATGAGTTTCTTTCTTAAAAAAAAATAGAAATGGCACAAATTAATAAAATTTTATTCTTTGGATTTTTTAGACATCATATAAAGACATTATGATTGCTAAATTCTATGAAATGAATATTTTTTTTTTTGCTATGGGAAAAGTTGCTTCTCGAATAAGAATGGGTGAGTCCAAATATAAACATCGCGTTCAGAAAATGCAGAATAATGACCGAAAAGCTATTGTAAAGGTAAAATATGATACTCTAAGTTGTATTGTGGTAACATTAGCCACCCCCCTCCTCCTCCCCGATATTTACATTTGCTAATTTTAACAATCTTTGGTTTTCAGAGGAAACATTGTATCAGGAATTGAATGGTGATGACAACAAATATGTTCTGGATGACCATTTTAATAAAAAAAAATTGCAATTTTTCAGGCAAATTTTTACGCTTGTTTGGATTTCAACAATATTTGGTTTACACCGGCAACATGGTATTCTAAGTTAAATGAGGATTATGAAAATTTTGTAAATGGCTTAAGCCTTGCTTCGTTGCTTAGTTTATAGGGCATTGTTTGCCATAAGCAATTCAGGCTTTTGTGAGCCTCTTGTTTTTTATATTATTGAGTACAAAAATTTATTTGTTTCTTTACATTAACAGGGAGTCCAGATATGGATATGGAGAAAGAAATTATTTCCTTCTTAAAGTCAAGAGGCTATACTGATGGCCAAATTAAAGTCTTGAATGATAATAAGTTGGTAACTGCAAATGAAGTACCATAGTAATGAGGGGGTGAACAGTTGGGCCCTTTCACCCTTCTCCCTCTACTCCTTTTCTCCCTCTCCTGCCCCTCTTCTCAAAATTCTGCACTTTTCTCCCACTATGCCCACCACCAGTAATTACTTGCTCCCACTATCATATCATAAGCTATATGAAAAGCATGGTTTATCTACCAAAAAATTACATCCACTTCAGAATTAAAATAATGCATATATTCATGGTTTTTACCCTTGTTTTCTTAAATTTTATGAAGCTTCAAATTGTTATAAACATTATTGGCAGGGGCAATGTGCTAGAAATAGATGAATATATGGTTTCCCATGAATAGTTTTACTCCCAGCAAACAAATTTTGGGGGTATATAGGAATCACCCTGTCTGTCCATTGAAAAGATTGCCATAATGGCAGTTCCTTCTGAAAACCCCTTCATGGATTTTGATGAAACTTTAAATAATTATTCTCACATATCACTTACGGGCTCACAATATGTCTAGTCTAGTATGTTAAGGACAAGTTGATCCCAGAGGTAAAATGCCCTTCTGACAACCCTTTTTCCTGAGGCAGTGGTAATCACAACTAATTTTGAAACACTCACATTTCAAAAGATACATTCAAACTTTCTTTTGCATAATGCTAAAAAACATAAATGGTCTTCCATTCTGAATGCAGAAAATGACACTTTATTAGTATCCACTCAATCTTTTGTTCCCAATTCCACAGTGAACAGTCACGGTATGTCTCTTTGTACCCCAGCAAACTTATGGGGTATATATACATCACCCTATATGTCCATCTGTCTCTCCACATTTCTTGTTAGCACAACTTCTCTAAAATCACTGCACAGATTTTATTAAACTATACACAAACGAAGGACACCATATGGAGATGTGCATGAAGAAAAATAATTGAGCTCGAAGGTCATTGAAGGGAGATGTACATGTAGTTCGACTTTTCAGTCTTTATGGGGGGATATATAGATATTGCCCTGTCTATCTGTCTGTCTGTCCACATTTCTTGTAAGCGCAACTCCTCTTTAACCACTGCATGAAATTTGATGAAACTTAATACAAAGGAAGGACATCATATGCTGATGTGCATGAAGGACAATAATTATTCTCTGATATCATTTAGGGGAGATAATTCAACTCTGACATTTTAGATATTCAAAATTAAAGAATGGCCTCATAAGCACAACTCCTCCTTGGAAAATAATGTTCAATTTGAACAAAGCAACAACCGTTTGTTGCATGAGGCATGCAGGGGTTATCGTTTGTTAGTAGGCCCATGATATAATTCTTTCTGTACTATGTCAGTAATGAGCAAGTAGATTGGCTGTTGCTTTGAACTGATCTATTTCTTTTTTATACACAAAATCCCGGGCTAACATATACTTATCGTGAATTTGATGCTGTCAAGTTCATGTTATGAATTTATTAGCTGAAAATGATAAAAATAAATGTTGTTTTCTTGTAGATTGATCAGCGTATACTTCAAACTATTCCTGATGGTTCTTTGAAGGAGTTTATTCCTTTAGCTGGAGACAGATTTCTTTTGAAAGAATTCTGTAAGAGAGGGCTGAAGGGGTCAGCACAAGAAAAGAAATCTTCTTTAATAAAAGCTTTGAGATGGAAACTCAACATACAGAAAAACAAGAGTGATTCAGAAGAGGAAGAAGAGCCTATTAAAAGGTCCCATCTCTTTGGAAACAGAAACTTTCAACTTTCAAGCAAGTAAAAAAGAAAAATGGTGGCAGCACAAGAAAGTTTGACCTTCCCAAATGCTTTAAAAAGAAAGAAATAGTTGAAAAAGCTAAAGCCATTTTTTCCCTGAAGGGAAAAGCAAACTAGGATCTTCTGACCAGTTTGAATTCCAACTTTGTGACTTTTCAGAGGATGTAATAGAAGGTGATGACACCATTGAAGAATGGTATGAAAAACTGGTGTTAATATTCTGAGATTTTATTTGGCCACAACATCAAAACTGCCGAAAGGTTTTAACAAAGAGAAATCAGTGTATAAAGGTCAATCAAAGAGAGTAGATTTATCAGATGATGACTCTTTACCAGATCCTAATATTTCATGCAGTGGAACAAGTGAAACTGCAAATTGTATACTCTATGAAATTAATGTTCCACCAACTTTACCGGAATATATTTTTGATTCTGAAATAGAAAATAGAGAATCTGTCATAGAAGTAGGTCCTGAGATAGTTTTTAATTTGGATGGTGCCCTTGAAAATGAAGGATTTGTAAATGACAATGACAGTACTTTGCCATATGAAGCAGCAACCCCTTTTCCTAGTATTCAAATTCATCGTGGATCAATGTCCTTGATAGAGATGATTGGATATTTCAAAGATCCAGCAATATGTTACAATCCTCTATCAATTACAAGGGTTCTGCCAAATGGAGAAACTGAAAAGGCAGAAGATTCAGGTGGTGTATTAAGAGACTTATTAAGTGAGTTTTGGCAGTTGTTTTACGAGAACTGTACTCTTGGGAGAACAGTTAAAGTTCCAACATTACGCCACGACTTTGGTGAAGAAGAATGGAAATCAGTTGCACGTATATTGGTATATGGGTTCGGAAAAACTGGATACTGGCCTATTCAGATATCAAAAACATTTCTTTCACAATGTCTTTTGGGTCATGAAACTTTTCAGATGGAAGAGCTTATGAATGACTTTTATAATTTTGTATCTGTACCAGACAAAGAAATTTTTGTTAAAGCATGTTCAAACTTTTCAGAAATAGACATGGATGATTTGATTGAGGCATTGGACAGTCATGAGTGCAAGAAAATTCCAAAAAATGACATTTTTAAAGTTTTTTTTTAAAGAAATATCCCACAAACAGATATTACAATCACCAAGGTTTGTGATAGATTGTTGGAAGGATGTTTTTGCTAATAACAACATAAGATTAAAATCAATTGATCTAAGTGATATTTATGGACAGTTAGAACCAACCAATAAAAATGTAGTGCAGATCCTTCAGTTTCCAGATCCAATGGATGTACAGTCATCAGAAGTATCTAATAACCTGAAGAAATATGTGAAGAACTTAGATGATGGAACATTGAAAATATTCATAAGGTTTTGTGCTGGATCAGATCTATTAATAAGTAGGTGTATTAAAGTGGAATTTGCAGTTATGCAGGGTCTACAAAGGAGGCCAATTGCTCACACATGTGGATGTATACTAAAGTTATCCAAAATATATGAAAACTTTATGAATTTCCGTTCAGAATTTGACAACATCCTAAGCGAGAACTTTTGGGTGATGGACATTGTGTAAACATATCATCACTTAGTGTTCATCATCATGTTGTTAAGTGAGAATACATGTTATTAGCAATGAAGATATTGCTGTATTTTTATACAAGTCTTTTCTAAGCTAACTAGTATCATGAGTATATTTCCATTTTAATATCGTAATTGATAATTTTTTACAGTGTTTCCTTTATCACTAAAATCCAAGTGGTTGAGAAAACTTTACATGACAAAATTAAACTCAGCTCAACATTATCTACAAATATGATCTCCATATAAGAATTATTCTTCTTTAACATCAGAATTGATGATTTTCATAGATTTAAATAAACCTACACTACTTCGGGTTTAAGCTAAATAGCAAATGAGATGTTTGAAAAGACCTTGTGATCTTGTTGAATGTTTGATTTCTTTAGTATGAACTCTAATTTCACTTTTATTTATTTGTTGTTTTATTTTACTTCATGTATGGATAAAAAATACATTTGATTTGCAATGAAGACATTGTTGCAATAATGTCAGTTTTGTACTTGTAAACATGTATGAATTTTATATTGACTCTTAAAGCTGAAGCTAAATAGCAATGAAGTATCGGCAGACCAGATAAGACTTCCGTCAATACATAATTATACATCAGGTTGTTCATTTGATTTGCAATAAAGACATTGTTTAATATTAATCTTGTTAACATGTATAAATTTTATATTGAGTCCAGTAGCTGAATCTAAATGGCAAATGAGGTACATACATGTATGTATCTGTAGACCAAGATGTGACATTCCAGCTAATAGATATGGAACATGCTTCATGATTTTGTTTTTAATATATACTGCAATAACCTTGTCAGTCTGTCTGTCAGTCTGTCCGTTCGTTACACTTTTTTCTAACAGATTTCTCAGCTTCTACAGGAGAGAATGCTTAGTTATTTGGTATATTACTTTCTCATGTTGACTTGTACCATGTCTCCCTTTTTTTCAGGTTTGTTGCTAATCTACCTCCATTTTACCAATCTATTTTGTAGTTTTTTATATCTGCATAAAGTAAATTTTTGAAACTGACTAATCAACTGCTATTGCAGGGAATACTTAAATATATGATATATTGCTTTCTCATGATAATTTGTACTGTGTTCATTTCCCGGCTTTGACTGAAACTGTGAATTGGGGGGGTATTCTTAGCATGATGTAGGGTTCGACATCTTGTTTAATTTTATCTGCCAAGAACACCCGATTATCAATAAAGACATTGTTGCATTTAAATGTTATTTTTATTGTACTCAAAACAATTTTGGTTGTATAATGCATTCACCTTTTCTTTATATTTGTCTGACATGTAACAACTTTGCACTTACATTTACCTCACTTTACCCAATGAGTCATGGGCGACCCCAGCAATTGAAAATAGTTTTGAGTTTAAAAGTGCATTTAAAGGCATTTCCCATTCCAATGAGGCCTAAAGGTGTAGAAAACAGTTTTTATACCCCTAAACTGCAGTTCGGGGTATGCCAGTTTTGTTCGTCAGTCCTTCTGTCTGTCTGTCTGTCTGTCCGAATTTACATTATCTGTTAGTCCTTCTAGGACAATGATAATAAGGGTGCATTATGATTATGTTGTTATACATTTATGGTTTTTATATGTATATGACCACAGTCATAGCCCACTGAACATGTGTAACAGGCAAGGCATACTTCTGTGTTTACTGTTTATTTTCTGTACCATCTTTTGTCAACTACCGTTTTAAGATGGTGACGTCCACTTCTAACCATCCTGTTATATATTATATGGTGTTTACATATCACAATTGGTTAGATTTGCTCGTATTTCTAACAGAGTTTTAAATTTCAAAAAAGAGTAATCAATTGCAAGGCAACCAAGATTCTAGCGGAAATCAAAAGAATGTAATCCAAAGACAAAGACCAGGAATGGAAAACAGAGAAACACAACAAAGAACATGATGTGACAAAAATAATACATACAAAGTAACATCAGTAAATGAGCTCCTATGTATGGATTGAAGATGTACCGTGATTCAACACCCGCATTGGAAGAATTGGGATTGATATTACGTACGGTGAGGGTTTTTTTTTTTTTGGGGGGGGGGGGGGTTTAAACTGGTCTGGAGCTGGCATGTCATTTAATTGCTAGTAGTCCTTTTCTTGTATCACGTATAAACAGTTGAAACTGTTTTAACAAGGGATTCTGGCGTTTTTTAACTGATTTAAGTTCGTTTATTAGTGTAAGATTTTTCCAGTGATTAGATTTTACAGTGAGAGGGTTGTGTTCTCGCCAGAGTACTTTGACACCACCGCATTTTTGACGCCTTTTTGAAGTGATTTCAATTATAAAAGGCTATTGCTGAACCTCGAGATTGAGGACTTCAAGGGTAAAACACCTGACTATTCTTGCAAAAACTCTTCATTGAAATATGGTCCTTTGGGTCACGTCGTTCCGGGAGATATAGCCATCATCGAAAACGAATCTCTGCGTAATATCCTTTCTAAAGGTCCCAAGTACCGTGAACCACGCTCCATAAATTGGAATTATAACTTTAAAGTTTTTATGGATGCCGTGGAGGACTACACAAGAAAATGGATAAAACGAGAACGTGAAGATATTGATTAGAACTCTGTCAGAGTGATTAAAGGCCGTGAGGTCTAAATCTTTAATTTTGAAACGAATGAAAGTTTTAAGTAGGCCAATGAGTGTCAATGCTACATCAGTTTTTAGAGACCCCAATGTAGCAAAAACGTTGTCTACTATACATGACAAATATGTTGTCGTACCAGCAGATAAAGCCCAAAACAGCATTGTTTATGTCTGCAAAACGTTTTACATTCAATGTTTATTATCAGAGGAGAGGAAGACGTAGACAATAATAGCAGTGATAATACCTATACTGCTACCACACTCTCCAAAGAAGAAATTGTGGAAAACCATAAATCTGCTGTCCTCTTTTGGTCATCTACCAAGGTCGATGATTGTGATTTACCGTCTATGTACTGGATTCCTTAACTCCACAAAAATCCATACAAACAAGGTTACATATCTGGATCTGCAAAATGTACCGCCAAACCTCTTTCAAAACTTTTAACTTCTATACTCTGCAGCTGTCAAAGAGGGTCTGCAGTCCTACAAAAACACTTGTTACTCCCGTAGTGCTATCAATTCAATGTGGATCCTGAAAAAAAATCGAAAGATCTTTTAGAGACAATCAGTTCAAGACTATTATCGGAATATAATAGCTTTAAAACCTATGATTTTTCAACACTGTATACTTCTATTTCCCATACCAAGTTAAAATCCCGACTTAAAACATTATACATCGATGTTTTTCCAAAAAAAAATGGTACACCTCGATACAAATATATGGTTCTTGGTTGAGATTCCTCATACTTTGTGAAAAATAATTCCAAATCATCTTCCAAATATGCAGAGGAAGATATTCACAAAATGCTGTAATTTTTAATCGACAACATATTTGTCCAGTGTTGTGGACGTGTTTTTCAACCAACGGTCGGCATTCCAATGGGAACAAATTATGCTTCTCTACTTGCTGACCTATTTCTTTACTCTTATGTGACTGACTTTATGGCTGATCCGATCCGAAAGAAAGAATATCGTTTAGCTAAATCCTTTAATCTCAGTTTCCGATATATAGATGACGTATTATCTTTAAACAATCCTAATTTCGGGGATTTGATACATCGCATCTACCCCATAGAACTTGAGATAAAGGATACTACAGACACTGTGAGGTCAGCCTCATATCTTGACCTACACTTGGAAGTCGATGGTAAAGGAAAACTGTTGACCAAACTTTACAACATACCTGATGACTTTTCATTCAGAATTGTCAACTTTCCTTTCATCTGTGGCAACATCCCTACAGCACCTGCGAGTTGCTCATTTGCTTTTGTTACTTTGTATGTATGATTTTAGTTACTTTGTGTTCTTTGTTGTGTGTATCTGTTTTCCATGTCTGGTATTTGTCTCTGGATTACATTCTGTTGATTACCGCTATAACCTTGGTTCTTTTGATTACTCTTTCAATACTGCCAGTTAACTCAGAATATAATGTTTATCTTTTCAGTAGCTTTCATCTTTATTATTCTTCTACAGTTGCACGAAGAAAAAATGTCAAAAAAAGGATTTTGACCCCTATGTTCAGTTCTTAGTTACGACGGCCATGTTTGGCCCGTGTTCTGAAGGTGAACAATATTACCCTCCATCAGAATTTTGCATAATTCAACTGTTTTTGGGTTATTTGCAAAAAAATATGTATTTTGACCCCTATGTGCTATTTTAAGTAACAGGGGCCATGTATTTTCACAAATCAAAAATCCAAACTGTCATTTTGTGCAAGATACCCTAGGAAACAATCAAACATACTTTCATTGAAGTCTTGGAAGTTGTTTCTGAGGAGAAGATTTTTGAAAGTAATAACATAAAAAAACAGCAAAGAAAAACGTCCAAAAAAGACAATTCCAACATGGGTCAACATATTTTCACTACAATCAGACCGCAGCTAGATCTCATGTTGAACACTTTCACTCCGTCAGAGGTTGATTGAACTTAACGGTTTTTGAGATACATGCAAAACAACTACTCTCTGACCCATATGTTTATTTTTAGTAACGGGGACATGATTTTAACGGATCAAAATCCAAACGGCCATTTTGTGCAGAATTCCCTAAAAATGACCGAAAATGAAGAAAGTGATTTTTAGGGTGTGGCCCCATTCAGGCCTCCTGTAGACTAAAATGTCAAACGGTATTTTAAATTTGTCAAAACTCACAACACAGAATTTTATAAGAAACGAATTAAAAAAAGAATCGTTAAAATTGAATACAAATTAAACCTTCTACATCATTTTAAATAAAGACCTAATTTACCCCTTTTGTCCCCCTTTTTGCAAATGTAGAACGGTAGAGGCCAGTGACCCATAAAATAGACAGCTGCCGCTAGAAGCAATAAACAATATATCAAAATTTCATTTAGTTCACTACATATAAAGTCATCGCATGGAAAAAACCAACTACGACGACGACGACGACATCCTCATTGCATAATAGGACCGATCGTTTTTTCTCCGGTCGTATAAATTCAACAAATCTAGCTTTATTTGACATCTTTTGCTTTTCATAAAATTTAAAATGCCAAGGAAATCAGATTAAATGATTTTGTAACGAAGAGTAAAGTCCTGTTATAACCCCCACAATTAAATAGAAGCTGCGAACAAATCTAGTACTACTAACAATCGCGCAAAATTAATTTGAACAAGGTCTCTAAAACCATGTGTTACGAAGAAAGTGTGAATGACGGACAGACGGACAGAAGCTAACTTTTGGCATCCTATTTTCGTTGCACTATGCATCGAGAATAAAAGGAAGCAATTTGACCTAAGATGAGAACAAAACGGCATATATACCAGATCATCAAATAATCTTATAATTGCATTGATTACAAGTCATGTAGAAAGCAATTCCTAAGGTTTGAGTACAGAAGTAAGGCTTCGTCGATTGTTGCTGGCAAAGTCCAGTTGTTCTCTTTCATGTAAATAAGGCAGAGCTCTAAGATAACTTCATCACAAAATCTCTATTTGCGAAAAATGCATTCGGTTTTACAGACATCTATTTTAACTTGTTCAACTTCAAATAGATACCATCGAGTCGAACAGGAGGCAGGAAGCATGTACATGACCATTGGACGTCCGTGAGGACAATATTGGTTTTTGGTAGGGCGAATACGATGTGTGTTCCATGTGGTCATGTATTGTCCAAATCTGCCTGTAATGTTAAATTAACATCTATTAAATACACATATGAATGTACATCTACTGTCCAAAATGATGTTCTAACTTTACTTCGAACTGTCAATATTAAATGGCTAAGTTAAAGACAAATAAAAGGCAAAAGTAACAAAAAACCCTATTCAACCTTGCAAATGGTATCACATACTATTATTGGACGAGTCACATTGAATCTATTATCATTTAGTTCCTTATCAAATACCGAAAGAAGCTTGCACTTTGACCATTAACCCTAACTCTTACCTACTCTTATATTAATCCCAACCCCTAGACCTATACTTATTCTAATCCTATTCTGAACATTAACTTTTACGTATTTGCTTTGGCGGCGAAAATAAGTGTCCATTTTCCTGTTTAATCATGAACATTTCGCTTGCAAAATACGACGAAATAAACATATTAATTTTGTACAAAACAAGAAATATTCGTTACTCATATGCTTTGCTAGTTACCTGTTGCCAAACTAAAAAGGAAGTTTGAAAGTTAGCTCATCTGAAGAGAGGACTATCAGCAAAATTGTAATATATTTCTGTCTAGAATTCCAAAGTCAAAAAGACCCTCATCTGCTAAGGCTCCTAATTTATCAATCCAAATCTAGCAACATTGTCTTCTCAAAATATTCCAGAACATTTCTATTCTTTGATTTGCCGTACTTTTGCCATAAATGAATGATTTTTCCTCTCTCAAAAAATTTTGCATTTCAGCTACATGTCTGTTTTCTGTGCCTCGGTCGCCTCGCACATGGTTTGGGCACCCTTTTCTGGAATCAACTGCTTTCATATAGTAGCCTGCAACTACTCGTGGTTTGCTGCTGGTTGTATAAGCGTGTAACCTGCCTGGAGAACCCATCGATACAGCCGTTAATGCACAGTCCATATCTTTTTATTTTGTCGTAAGAATCGAGATGCCAGAGAAAGTCGGGTCCCCTCGCAAAATATTGCCGTCTTCTTAGCCAAGCTTCAATTTCAGTAGGATCAATTATCTGCATCATCAATTGCACGGTATCTCTAGATATGTCAATGCCACTCTGAATACGTTGAAGATGCATCCATCGATAACCTTGGTGTCCTCCTAATGATTGAATTTTATCCTGGATGAAAAGTGCTGCTTGCAAAACATCAGTGTTTGATTTTCTACGATTTAAAGTTGCCCTCTTTAGAATTCTTTTTAGTGTTCTCATACTAACAAAGATTTCATGAACTTCTAAAAGCAATCTTAAAATGGTTTTATATTCAAAACCAATCTAAAATAAAACTTGCATATCTGTTTCCTGTCCATAGCTATACAAAGAAATAAAAAGCGACAATAAATCAGAATTACAAAATGTTCATCGCACAATTGCAGAATAAAAAAACTCTACTTCTGTACATTACATTTCTGAAATTCAACGAAATGATTTTATACTTCTGTGGTTACATAGTTGGATACTACTTATTGATTTTTTCTATATCCCACGCAATTATCCTAACCACATCTTGATATTTTTTTCTAATAATGTGTATGTATAAAAGTCATTTTTAGAATCATCCCACCAATGTGCCATTTGTTTAGTTGTGAGTTGGTATTTTGCGATTAAATATGTAGCATCAGTCTTGCTCTTCTCTTGGTGAATAATCATGCTTCTTATTAAACGTTCTCTAAGTTTATCGCTTTGCAATAAAACTTTTAATATCAAATATTGGGACTTACCGTCGGCTATTATCGAGGTGGCGGAAGTCAAAGCGGGTATGACATCATTGCTGTAACTTTCTGTTGAATTTACGACACGGTCATATCGTAAATTTGACATAGCTGTATTGCAATTTCGACATACGATGTCGTAATTTCGACAATGTAAGTCTACTTTCAACATAACTATATCGTAATTTCGACATACTTTGTCGTAATTTCGACAATGTAAGTCTAATTTCAACATAACTATATCGTAATTTCGGCATACATGGTTAAATCGTTATTTCGACATAACTATATCGTAATTTCGACATACCTATATCATAATTTCGACATACCTATATCGTAATACCGACATAGGATGTCGTAATTGCGACATGATATATTTTTTAAGTGGCCTTAATCGGCTTCCATAGGTTTAAGAGTATATGAAAGTTCCATACTTACACAAATACATTATATCTCCACAACTATGCACGGTTTTATCAATAACTAAACGCTTCTTCCAAATAAAACTCATTTAAAGCAATGTGTTATGTAATTTGTTGAAAATAAACGCATGCGACAGACTAATTTCATGAAATGTAGTTTTTCGGAGAACGACTGGGGGATAAAAAATGCTCTGTATGGTTAAGAGCTAGTCTACATTTTATAACATAAAGATATAAGTAGTATCATCTAGAGATATGCTATAGTCATTATAATACATACATGAATATTCTGCAATGGCATAATAACGTGTAAAAATATCGAAATATCATTTACATACCTTTCTTCTTTCCACCGGTCGCCATCGCTTCGTTTTCCGGAAATCCCGCGACAGTCCTGCGCGCGATTAATTCGTAATATCAAAATATTATGTTGTAATTTCGGCTTAGCTATGTCGTGATTTCGACTTAGCTATGTCGTTATTTCGACATAGTATGTCGTAATTTCGACATATTTATTTTTTTTTCAAATGACCCTAACCGGCTTCCGTAGTAAGGTATAATCCGAATGGAAATCTATTTATTTTTTAAATTGTAAAACTTACACACAGGTTACGTGGTTTAGAACACAAATACGTATGTTATCGACTTTCCAAACTTCGATAAATGCAGATAAGAAATGAGGACTCTGAATTAATTCCCCGAAGAACTGTTGCTAAACATATATCATGATTATTAGTTTCTCGATGTTAGTACTTACAAATGGCATATTGGTCTGTTTAAGGACATGACCCCTAATGAAAATATCACTTCGCTATTAGAAGTAAAAATTATAAAATGTACGAAATGGTAAAATTTTGAATTTTTTTCTCCATGAATAGTTGCTTGTTTGAACGAAAAAAAAAAACTCATACCATCAAGTAAAAAGAGTCATACGAAATATCAGCTTTCAATTAAATTTTTATTCCATTTATATGTTTTAATTTTTCGTTTATTTGTGATGTGTGGTTGTTAAGTGTAGTGGAGTTTATTATGTTATGATGTATGTTCTTCTATGAACTTGTACAATAATATATATACTTTTAACAAGCCTATTTGAGTTACTGCACACTTTCCATCAATTCAAAGTAGTCTGGGACGGGCTATCAAACGGTATCATTTCTGAATATACATATCTAAAGAAAATTAACATTAAAATATCAGCATTAAAACAATTCAACGTAATGGAAAATATGTTTTTCATTGCAAAACATTAATACTTAATGGAGCGGTTAATTTTTTGTGTCGCTTACCCTAGGTCTATCTCATTAAAAATGCATTTGTGAAAAAAAAACAAACAAACAAACATTGTAAGGAATGTGTGTTCGCATGAAGATAAATTTATTGGATATGAAAATGGTTGAGCCCTATAAATTGTATAAAATAGATATCATTCGATGAAATAACAACACAGCCTGCAAAGATATATAGCATATGTACTTTATATAGTGCTTTAAAAAACAAACAGTATCGATTCATTCGATCGGAGCATGGTAACAATGTGTGTATTGTTTCAAACTAACAAATTTTAAACAAACATGACAAAGCATAAAAAAAATATCTAAGTTGAATACGCCCACGTGATACCTCATCTTATACAAAGACTTGTTACATAACATTCGGGTCATTAAGGTATACGTTGAGTCTATGTTCAATCCTTGTGAATACTTCAAAACTTTGCTAGTTGCGCAACAAGAAGCCTCAGAACTTCGTTTTTTTTATATTTAAACAAAAAGCACATTACTGTAGATCCCTAAAACCTGCCAAATATGTGACATCAACTTAAGTTTCACAATTTTCGTCGGTATTTCTATTTTTACTATGATCGTGATTTGATTTCCGTTTACATATCGAACACGGGTACAAATAATATCATAACCCAGAGGACACGGAACAAAAACTAAAAAACTTTTTTTTTTTATTTGCAGACATTTTGAAAATAATTTTATAATTATTTAATATAATATGAAATAATAGTGCAACTTTAAAAAAATGTAAAATTTACTGATTCCAAAGAAATGTACATATTATAGGGTGCATAAAAATAGAACAGACTTTTTTGGAGCATTGTTACCATATTTATATTGATTCACGATGGATACAATTTCTGTGGGCTTCGCTGTAGTATAAGTCCAGTGCATCGGCTTTTCAAAATCACATTTCATCTATTACGCAAAACCCATTACAACCGAGACATAAAACAGTTTTGTAGATTATTAACGACATAGACTGATTGATGTTATTGTATTCGATCTAATAAGAGCTATTTCCACCCATGCCAACGTCACTGACAAAGCAAAGTTGACAATGGACTTTACAATTTATTACAATGTTTTTTCCCGCGCGACTAAATCAATTTGAAACTGAGGTCATAGATCAACGTCAAAGACCACCAACCCCGGTACGTGACATATCGTTTTGCGCTGATCTACCCACATGCCAAATAGGAAATGCCTTTACCAAAAGACAACAAAGTTACAGCCCGCACTCGCTTTGTTACCGACGGATGGAAGCACGCACGAAAGGACAGACTATAGGACGTTCACATCATACGGACTTGGCCCTTGTAACTTGACAAATGTTAATATTAAATTACTACTTCGGAATGACGATTGCAGTAAAAAAATAATTGTTCAATCATACATTCTACTACGACGTTCTTCAAAGCTTTTTAGACGACAGCCATGGTAAAAAAGTGATAAACACATGATCAACATTTCGTGCAATACATAGACTGCGTCTATTAAAAAATATGAAGAAACTAATCACATAAGAATCGAAATAAATCACGCCATCTCCATTTTATCATGGTTTTACCAAGGGCTGGCTGGCCATCTATGTCATAATTTAAGCCCTCACTACCGCTCTGGGTAAAACAATGCGACATAAATGGTCAACATATGGAAAAAATGACAAAATGGAATTACCGTGATTTATTTTTTTTAAATATCAATAATTGCAGAAACATCTCATAAAAAGATCTTTTTACAAATTAAAATAGAATCATGTATATGTAATAAATCGGTGCCAATCGAAAATGCCAGACGTTTCTTATTTTCTTTTTTTTCTTTTTTTTTAAAGTTTTTATATAAGAGATTCATTTTAGCTCTTCAATTGAAGTGCTAATTGAATTAGACCGTTCATAAACCACACTTTCTAGTGCCTTATGGTATAAAAACCGTGATATATGAAAATAATTCAACGAAGTGTAGGCTAAAATGAGGACAAACATGTGATCCAGCAGTCAATTTCACAAAAAAATCCTACGCGTAAAATAGATCATAAGTCATGACGACACAATACTATCTTCTATTATCACAACAAAATTTACGTTTAATTTACAGCGCAACATCCTCGCTAACTAAAGGATGACACTTCTTCCAAATGAACTTACGATAGAAAGACCCATTAATGGCCAACATCGGACTGTGGACAGGCGCATGTCTGTCGTAAGGTTATATTACTTTTCTATCTTTAAATAATATGTGCAAGATTCAGAAAAATTCCAAACAAATGCAAATGGAAACTGGGATAAAAATACCTTTCTCCATATTGTGACATAACAAATGTCTATTTTCATCTATAGTAAAAAGAAGGACTTCTGCATATAGGCTGAGAAAAAATAATTCTAAGCCAAGCAACAAATACTAAGAGGATGATATTTTTACTATATTCAACTTTTTTCTTGACAAACTATTGCTCATTTTGGGTGAATTAGCAAGCATCTCGATGAGCTGCGTTCATGCATTATAGATCCTTATGGCATTTTATAGGGTTGGTTTCATACAAATCATACTTGAACATTTTTTTTTATTTAAGTAAAAGCTTGGCCACAAACTATCAACCGTCAGACGTATTTAAAGATAAAAACTAGTTTTTAGTCTGTAAAATTCACATTACAAATAACTTTGGACTTTGCATTTTCCTTAAATGAGCGCTAAAGCGGAAGAAGAATGCATCATTATATTGTCATTTGCTGAGACAGATGGCAATAATAGAAAAACAAAAAGTGTCAAAAACAAGAAAATTCAAGGTGAAGACAGTCATTTATATTAATCAAAATGTATCAGTGCAAATGTAGAATAGACCTGATATAATGGGCTAGGCATTGAACTATGTGTTGATGATATAAGCCCTGTCGATTAGAATGTCATCCCTACGTAGTGGGGGGGACCACGTGGCACTTAATACAGGTGATCCTCATCTGACTTAAGTTCATCAAATAGTTGTTTGGAAGTGCTTTCCATGGCCCATCACTAAAAAGAACCTGACACTAAATTCATATCAAAATTTTGAATTCTCTAGAACGATAGTGAATTTTTATTATCTTGTACTGCACATTACACTTTTCGCCATGTCAACTTTTTTTTCTTTCAGATGAATTATTTATATAATGTAAAATGCAAATCTATTTTTAAAGGATGTTACTTCGACTAGTATGTTCCTGAAGTGTCTGAAATACTTCCTGAAACATAGCTTTACTCGTGTATGAAAACATTATTTTAAATAACGCGAGGAAAATGGCTTTTAAGGACCGAAATACTGATGGGTCAAGAGAAACCAAGACCTTGAGTGAAGTTGCTAAGGGACCTTTACCTGTTAAAGTTCAGTTGTCTGAAGGATACTTAGGTAACACCGAATCCGAATCTATTTCAGCAGGTGATTTTCTCGTGTTGGAATGTGTGAAAAGTGTTCAGAAAGTCAATGCGATAGTAATTTCTTCATTGAACACCTCTGTTCATGAAGATTGGACCGGATACACGCAACCAAACGAAATAATAATACCACTTGGATATCAAGGTAAAGTGTTGATTATTAGACCAAATTCAAGACCATATTGCTCGGTGCCAGAACTTCTTAGAGATTTTCCTCGGTACGTACGAGTTGAATCTGAATTTGTTGCAAAATCGAGCCGTGATAAAACAATACAAGTCAAAGTGGGGAAACGTTTAAAACTTTTAAAGTATCTGCCCACTCAAGGGTTAGTCGCTAAGTATGAAGGTGGCAGTATTATCATAAGTAAGGATGTAACAGGTCGATTTGTTCCACTGCCAGATGGGACACATTACACTTTAAAAGAAATTGTAGATAGCCTACCTTTACCACAATGTGTAGGATTCGTAGAGGATGAGTTTGAAAAGGTTCTTACAACAGATTTAGAAGGTGCTATAGACAATATTCAAGCTTTTTCTGGGTGCGTAAAATTGACAAGAGTATTCACAGAAGATGTAGTGGTAGGCCACCACACGCAACAGCATGATCAAGCCTTGGAAAAAATGCGAATTGAAACTGAAAAGTATGTTGAAAGAGGTATTGTACTATTACCTCTTGGCAGAAAAGACGTCAATGATATCGAAGTACATGTCCCTATTAATTCTGACCAAAAGGAATATGAACTATTGGCTGTCCGAAATTTTTCTCAGAAAACTCCCACCATGGATATTGTAGAAGGCAGTTTGTACTTAGAGCTGTCGAGAAAACCAAGAAGTTTTCACAAAATTAAAAAGATAGAAATAGATGACGACAATGAGATGACGCCCTCTGAGGACCCTCCTAAAATACCACCTCGGCCACCAAGGAGTAAGTAATTTTGATTATTCATAACACGTATTGAAATCTCTGTCAAAGATCGACATTGGGAAGAAATGGAGAATGTGTCAAAGAGACAACGAATCTACCAAACTGAAAAACAGCAAAAGGCATGTTGTGTGCCTTCAATTAGCGGTAAGAAATTTTCATGATCTCGGAGGTATGTAATAACCAATTTGTGGTTATTAGTCATCATTTTGTGTTTTATAAAACCAATCTGAGTATAGCAATTATAAGAGTAGGAAAAACTGGTTTCATTGATTTCATTTTTATTACAAGAGTCAAGAAAGTTTAATCGTTATTTTTTTAGATTTCTAAAAAAAAATATTGTTTTTAGAAAGTTATCCATTGGTAACTTTTTTCAGCATTTGGGACAATTGTTTAATCAGCTTTAGCAAAATAGTATAAGAGAAAATATTGTAGTAGGCTCCTCCGTGTAGTGTTTCTGAACTCCCTACACTACTCCTCTATCTTAGAGTAACCTTATGCGTAACACCAAAACCAACGGCCGCTAAATTGGAGCGGTTAAGGTTTTACTAGCAGTATTTCTATTTGTGATCCTGTAACGCCTTTCGGTCTATTGTGTTGCTCTATTAGAGTCTTGCCTTAATTGATTTAAATAAGTATAATAACTTATTGTATTTAAACTTCGTTCCAAAGTCGTCCAAGGGTATGCAGATATAAATTAACAATAACTAAGCAACAATAATTTTTAAATAACTTCAACAAAATGCGATATTTTCCTGAATTCAAAAGTGTATCACACGAGAACTATGGTACCATATTGATAGGGGGCGAGTCTGGTGTTGACAGTATATTTCATAGTACATCAAACGATTAAAACGATAAAAATACATTGCGCAAGTTGTATGCGAATTATATATGAAAGTTACTGTGAGAGTACTATTGTACGTGGGGTACCATTTTTTGTTGTTTTCGTTTGTAGGCAAAACCACGAATATGGTTCTTAATGAAAAGGAGGATCCAATTGATGTGTATACTGAAAACTTCAAAGCCACGATATCAAGAATACACGAACTAGTGTTTCTTCCCTTAACCACTAAAATTGGTATACACGAATGAAAGTACTTTCACAGTATAGTAAACAGTCAGAAATGGTTTTTATTCTCATGTGATGAACCTGTGGCAGATATTTGTGAAGTTAAATGTTACATGTATTAAAGTATAATTAAATGCTTGTCAGTGTACTCAAATACAAGTATAAACGAATGAAATATCTATTGAAAAATCTTGTACGAAACACTGACACAGGTAAATTGTGCCAGAATCCTTTCCTTTATTGGGCCGTCACGGAAATTCGTGTCACCAGCCTTCCGTTCTAGAAGAGCACTGAAATCTCGATATTTCCCAAGAAATCAAATAATTTGTTATAAAAAAATATATGAAAATTTAATATGCTAATAAACAAATTTAGATTATTTGTAATATTTTTCAATCAAACTTTCCAAAGCAAATTCTACGTCACTGCACTTTACTTGCAACTTGTAAAATAACTACTACTATAAGTATGGTGCCCAGTGGTAACAAGACTTTACCAGAGAGAACTGAGATGTCGTATATATAATTCAACAATATGGTGCCACACGGTTTACAATGAAAATATGGGACACATAAGTAATGGTAAATTATTAAAACATGGAAGAAAAATCAGCGTATTCATTATTCTTAATTATGTGTATGTTCTAGAAAGAAAGTGAGAAAAGAAACTAAACATTACTACAATGCTTTTAATTGTCCAAAAATGTTTGTCCAACTACAGAGTTACTTCCCTTTGACCGCTTCAACAACAACAAAAAATCGTTGATTATGACTAATAACCAAAAACTGGCAAATCAGCTATTCTACTATGCAATACACATAGAAGGAGCAAAACTGGATGAATATCTTAATGTAAGATAATGATATTAATGATGATTTTACCGCGACTCTGAAATGTGACATTTCAACAACTCTAAGATGTGACATTAACGCAAAGTTTTCCGATAGGCATACATTTTAAAGCATACACAAAACATTACAACAAATGTGCTATCGTGTATACAAAGTTATCCCTTGCTACTAATGAGGATGTTGAAGCAAGATTGTGAGCAGGAAATAATGTTTAAAGTATTTGTTTATGTGAAACAATCACTGATTTTCTGCAGCGAATTAAAAATAATAAAATTCCTATTTTATAAAATTCATCTCCTTCCTTAATTAACAAGAACGAACGAAAGAGTAATCAAAGGAACTAAGATTCTAGCGGAAATCAAAGAGCAATCAAGGGAACCAAGATTCTAGCGGAAATCAAAATAATGCAATCCAAGGACAAAGACGAGACAGGCAAAAAGACACACATAACGAAAAGCTTAAAATAACAAAAATAATACGTACAAGTCAACAAAAGTAAATGAGCAACTCGGACTCCACTGAAAACTGGGAGCATGGACCAGGTGCACCGGCAGGGTAAGCGTCCTCTGCTTTTCTAGAACACTGTATTTAACCAACCCACGGATAACATCACCACTGACTACTATTACTATCAAAAGCAGTGTCATAAGAGAGACTATATTTTTTTCACAGTGGCCAGATATAAAAGGGTAGAGTTTTGATCACGTCAAAAGTACTTGAATCCGACCGCATTTTTATGCGTCTGTCCCGAGTCAGGAATTTCTTACCTCTTTGTCTTGTTTCGTTTTCAATTTCAATTTACTTTTATTTTGCAGGAGCATAGAGGGGCAACTATTTCGATGTACCTGTATATATTGTTGTTTTGAGGTCAGCTGCCCTGTGGTGTTAGAATTTCCTCGTCTTTCACTGATACCCATGGGTGGCCTCTAAGCCTGTTGGGGTTGTTGTCTCTTTGACGTATTCACCATATCTATTATCATTATATATGAATTCAAATACAATCAGAAATAACTCAATGTTACTCAGTGTTTTTTGAAGTCCTCACCTTATTTCCTATACAAATGACTGAGCCTTTATTTACATACAGGTCACAGTAAGGTTTAGTATTATACCAAAGTAAAGTCACGTAAATAGTGAATTTTAGTCAAGAGAAAGTAAGTCGTGGTAATAAATAATTAAATTAAGGTAAAAGTTATGCATAATTGTATTAACTAAAGGTAAAGTTGTGGTAATGAGGAACTATTTTGCCAAGGGTCAAGGTAGTGGACACACTGGCATTTCAGCCGAAGTGCCTCGGAATTACATGAGTAAATAATTATAACAATTTTAATGAATTCATGGGGAAACCATACATATATACTCATATTTGAATTCAAAAGGATGATTAATAATAAATTTAAAAAACAATATCTTCCTGTTTCCGTTCTTTTGTTCATCCGGCGTTTAATGGGAACTTCAAAAATCAATTGATCTGGTTTATTTTGTTTTTGTTTTTTTCTGTCATACGAGCCAATTTTAGGCCTTATGATTTCCTCTATTTAGATGTTCAAGGTTACTTTCGATCATTTTTAAGCATAACCTAGACCTATTAAGTACATTTCTCGAATACATTTTTCAACTCTCAAGAGAACGGAATGCTGAACTAGGTACACTTTATTTAAGTGCATTATATGGACTTAAGATTTCTTCACGCTACAGTATAATTCAAGTTTGCCCCTCTGATTTCTATTTGTGCGAACAAAAATAACGCAAGGTCTTATTTTAATTAGACTGTCATTGCCACAGCCTTGGTAATACTTTTGAAATCAATATACAAGTTTTAAAACATGAATTTCAAATGGAAATAAAATTAAATGTTTTTTGTATTTTTTGTTTTGTTTTTGTTTTTGTTTTTTTTTAGGAAAAAGAAACAAGCATTTGATCATGAGTTTTCTTGAAACTACCAATGTCATCAATACTCCTAGTATTTTCTAATCACTCATTTCCTCTATTTTGGTCTAAAAAATGTTTGCTCTATATGCAATATGCAAATATATGACGCTTACCCTTCGTTGCATCTGGACCATGCTCCAATATTTTTAGTGGAGTTCGAGGCTCATTTACTTCTGTATCTTTGTACGTATTGTTTCGGTTTTTTTTTTTTTTTTGGTTTTTTTTTTGTGTGTTTGTTTTCCCTGTCTGATCTTTGTCCCTGGATTGCATTTTTTGGATTTCCGCTAGAATATTGATTCGCTTGATAACTCTCCCATAAATAAATTTATTATGATTCAGCATATCGTGTATATCTAAAAGTTTTAATAATATTAACTTGTTCTAGTAATCAGAGATTTTGAGTTGATTCATTTTTTTCAGAAGTTTAAGATGCTTATCTTGTATCTTTATGGTAACCTATCACATAAAATGATAAAAGGAAAATACCTAAAAATATATATATTTTCTAATTGTTTGCCAGGACTTTCGGAAGACGACAAACCACCTCAATGTCCTCCCAGATCTAAAAATAGTATCAGTGAGGAGTTAGATCATGAATATGAACCTATCGAATGTAAGTTTGTTGTATGACTTGAAATACACGTGGTATCCCTTAATGTTTCGGAATATTTGGTGTAAGGGCAAATCAAACAATAAACGTTATATTTATATATTTTATTTATTCACTATTTAGTTATATTTTGAAATATTTTCTTTTTCATTTCGCTGTTAACGCTGTCACCAATGACATGCGTAAAAATCATTCCTGCTGTACAGTTATTCATTTTTACTTTTCGAAAATGATGCAACTATTTACTGTTGATCACAAGAAGTATCAGCGCTCAATAAGTAACATTTAAAAATAATGTTTTACCATTAACTAGTACATTGTCTAGGTATATTTTAGTCATATTTTATATCAAACAGACTTCGAAAAGAAGAAATGTGGTACTGCACCAATATGTGTTCCTCCAAGATCTAAACAGCCATTATCTCCGAATGCTGTTTGTTCCGATTACAAGACAAAACCGCTAACATCACCTACTTTAAGATCACCGAAAGAACAAATATTCGATTACCAATCAAAAGATAACAGTTCAAGGATCTACAATGCTAAAACTTTTAGTCGCCTATCATATACAATGTCCCTTATGTCATCGCCAGGAGAAGAGAAAAACATGGCATTTAATCAAGAAGATTGCGAAAATGATAGTTCAGATGTTTATGATATCCCAGATTTCTCAAAAATGTTGCCATACCCACCGATAAATACGCAAATCCGACCGATAGGTAAGATTCGACCCAGTACACGCAGCTCGCACTCACAACGAGAGCCGCATATATCTCAAATGTCTGTCAAGGAACTTGTCAGTTGCCTTCATCAATGTGCTTTGACAAAACTCGCCGACTTGTGTGACGAACATAAAATGGATGGAGAGTTCATTGCTGACATAGACGAGGATGATCTTAGTAAAGAACCTTTCAGCTTAAATCTGATTGAAATTGCAAAATTCAATAAGATGAAGGAAGGGTGGCGTCCACGAATTGAATAATAAAGTCTTCAGTGGTATGAAATAGCAATTGTTAGACATTAAAGAAGGTCTTACTTGTATGTGATATTCTTGACTTTAATCTAAGAAAACTTTTGTTAATCACTTGTTGAAATACTGTTTTGAAAATTTAGGTACCAGTCCATATAAAATTCAGAAAGTGCCAAGTTGAAAGTGATTCATGGCGTAGAGAAACCCACCGAAGAAAAAATGGTTTGTCAATCTTCATATGCTATATTTTTACGTAACAGTTGTTTTTTCCATATATAGATCTGTCCTTTTGAGAAAACCATGCATTTATCTCGAACTAAAATTAAACAAATCTAACAAAATCAAGAGTACTCTTGCAAAGTGCTAATTTCATGTACAATCTATGTACATTTTATCTCAAGAGCGCAACACCCCAGGCACGGATTCAAGGGCTGGCGTGCCGGGCGTACGCCCCCTCTAAATCGGTAAGAAACACAATTTTTACAAGAAGTTTCACCCAACAATATTTTTTTTATTTTTTTGCCTTGCTTTGCATGGCATTTAATTCAATTAACGCCCCCCCCTAAACTCAAATCCTGGATCCGCCCCTGCACCCGAATGAAAAACTAGGACTGTGGTCTGTAACTGATTCTGAATAAGAAATAAAATTGATTCGGTGGGTTTTGACATGCATGAATCACCTCCTGTGTGGTTTTTAATGCAGCAGTCTTCATAAATATCATACATGGCAAAACTCAAAACTCATCAAATTCACTTTTTTTTCTTATGTAGAAACAGGTACAAACCACTTAAGAAGGTAGACCTAGGGTAAGGGGATAACTCTTGAAATCAATGATATGTTTGTATCATATTCAATTTCACCTAAGCTTTTCAAGCTTTCCTTTGAAACAGAATGAAGTCAGTTCGAGTTAATGTGATGCTTACACGAGATTCAGATGTCAGAAGCTGAATACAAACGTTCCAATAATTTGTAAGAGTTGTTTCCCTTACCCTAGGTCTCCCTCCTTAACTAGTCCTAGTTTTTCAATCGGTTGTTTCTTTTTTCCCACATAAAGATTATAGATTGTACATGAAAATCAGGTTTCCCTCCAGAACACAGATCTCTGTATGCAGAAAATAATATAGTTACATGTACGTATATTGAAATAATGTCTTTATTAGTTGGGTGTTTCTGCAGCATGAATAACCTCTGTGATTGTCAATTGTCTCAGTTGTATATGGATTGGTACTTGATAGAGATATTGTAAAACTGTATATGGCAAGCCAAAGTGGACAAAAATCAATATTTTGTAATATTAGAAAATGAATTTTTAATATTACAAAATCATTTTTTTAATATTAGAAAACTGTAATATTAAAAATTCATTTTCTAATATTACAAATTCCTGATTTAGTAATATCATAAAATATCACACATTTTGTAATATTACAAATTGAATTTGTAATATTACAAAATCAGTCACATTTTTTAAAATTACAAAATGATTTTGTAATATTAAAAAATCGTCACTGAATACGACAAATCCATTTTCTAATATTAGAAAATCAATTTCTAAATATTCAAAAATAGTTTTTAATATTAGAAAAACAATTGAATTTTTAATATCAAAAAAGTGTCTTGTGATATAAGAAATATAATTCGTAATATTAGAAAATGAATTTGTAATATTAAAAAAATCATTGTTTAATATTATAAAATGCTCATTTTTGTCCACTTTGGCTTGCCATAACTGTACCTATAATTGATTTATTTCATAGAAGTATTGTGATATATCAATTATAGATACAGTTTTACAATGTCTTTATCAAGTACCAATCCATATACAACGGAGACAATTGACAATCACAGAGGTTATATGGATTGGTACTTGATAAAGATGTTGTAGAACTGTACCTATAATTGATTCATCATTAAATTAAAACTCATCGTTTTTTATGATATATTTCAATACTTTACCTACAATTAAGTAATATATCTTTGCTGGGGTTTCACGTATTTGTTTTATAAAAAATATATATCTTGAAAGGAATATAGCAAAGGGTTCGTTGACGAGCCAAATATGAAATATTTTGACCGAAGATTTTGATTAATATCGGTTTTTTATACTTTAGATAAATATGATAAAAATGAGACTACGTTGCAATTGTGTTGGATTTGTAAAATCAAAATAACATTTAATGAGCATGATATTAGGAAAAACTGAAGAAAGAGGTTTCATTCAACAACCAAAATGTCGTTAATAGAAATTGACAATTACAAGGTGATCTTAGTTTTTTTCAGCTATCCAGTAGAATTTTGTTTCATGTGTACCAGTATGGCATACTTTCTAGATACTTAAGGCTAATTTTTTTTGTAAGACCACACTGATTCTGAAAAGATCTAATCCGAGTCCTATGTAGAGGACGGATATAATAAGCTTCTAAATTAGGCATACGTTCAGCCTTTGTTAATATCACTACAGAAGTTTTAAGGTCGTCATCACAATTTGATTAACACTCTGAAGTTTCTATCTAACAGATAAAACAAGATATCTTCAGTAAGATTCCATCTCTTACTGGATTGACAAACTACACAAAGATGATACTTGTAGCTGTAGTGTGGTTCCTTTGACATGTTGTGTCGAAGGAACTACGAGAAAGCAGGTCAAGGGAATTGGGTCCTATGACTCGCGGCATTATTTTCACACCATAGTTATAATCGCACAACCATCATGTGAGGGCGTTGAAATTACAAAGAGACAAACCTCATTTCCTTGGAAATCTTTAAGTACATTCAATAGTATAAGTTTTTTGCTTGATTTATTGCAATATTATTTCAAGTCCAAGATCAAAATAATTTCTTGCCCCCCCCCCCACTTCCCCCGGATCCGCCACTGTTTTGACAGGTAAACTTACTAATGACTACACAATGGAGTGTTATGTATTATCAATACAGCGTAGTTGGTTAATAACAATGATCCTACCCCATTTTAGGAAAGAAATAAAATCTTACACATTCTAATTTCGACAAGTAAAATAGATCTCATCTGTAAGAGCTATAGGCGCTCATGCATTTTCTTTTGTTATGACCCCTGACCCAATTATGATCACAGTAGAATATTTTTCTGAATATGCAGTATGAATTAAATTTTAAACCAAACGTTATATTGTTCCCATTCATTTACGTAATTAAGTGTCAAAGAGAAGAAAAACATCAAAATAAAAAAAAAGTTCAAATAATACGCCAAAATCGAAATAATCAACTAATATTTTACGGCCTGATAATTATTATTCAATTTGTAAGAGCAAATAATCTTTGAAAAACAAAAGCATACCTACGATTAAAAATACATGTGCCTAGATTATGTAATAATTATATTCAAACATTCAGTACAAGAGGGTTGGTCTTTGTGTTTTACAATTGATTTAAATCTACTATCCTTGAACCTTTATGAATACAAAAAAGTTTATACATAAAAACGCTATTTCAAAGGGACATAAGATCAGAATTACATAGTAAGTTTGCTATTTAAAGATATGACACGAAATCCCGTTTAGACAAACTAACATGGAAACCATCAAGTTTATCTAATGTAGAAAAAAATCGTTTTCACATTAGCAATGGTTAATTGTAGGTTCGGTCATTAAATATGCTAGCTCACAAAAACAACAGCTCACAGGTAGGCATGTCACCCAATTATTCTCACTGCGATCCAACCAGCCTTCACTCTGTCACTCTTTCCCATTAAATACCACATGCTTGTTGGAAAAGCAGGGACCACCAATATGAAAGTCTGGCTGACCAACGACCTCCCACACTCGAGGCGAGTATGTTACCACGATGGAAAAAGAACGGATATAGAGAAAACATAACTAAATCTAAAACGGTAAATACTTTCAGAGGTTATCTTATGATCTTCAACAGAGGTAAATGCTCTATACTATCAATGAATCAATGCTAAATATAAGATGACAATTTCTCACACAGTATGAAGTAATGTAAAATACACAAAACCATCTTCAGACTGTAGACAAACGCTTGCAATATGTTCAGTTTTATAAGTCATTAATCATTCCCCTTTAATCTAAGGTAGAATTTAACATAACAATGAATAAGCATATTACAAAATTCACTTAATAATACACTCAATTCCTTCTATGAAATACCTAAATATACAACATATAGACAAGGAAAGATATCCACTTAAAGAATGCTCTCAGTTACTGAAAGCTAGCTCTGAATATAATTTAAAGTAATGAAACCTTAGCAATAACCGGCAATAGAAATTATCGGTCACTACAATTCCTTCAACCAAGTTTTGAGTAGCGATGTCAAAGGGTGGATTGATGTGGTGTTATACCAAAAATTGATTTGTTTTTAAATACAGAAATACAATCAGGGGTCGAATATACACGGTTCAAACAAAACTTGAGAATTGTATCAAAACTTGGTGAGCAATACCATTTTGAAAAATTTATACATTTATATCAAAATTTTGTTTCGGTTAAAAAAACTTACATTTTCTCCGAGATCACTTTGGCGATATATGTATGATTTACAACAACAACAACAACAACAAAAATCGAAACTAAAGAGAACAAAGATTAATTAGCAAAAAAAACAGAGATTGATAAAAAAAAAACAGGGAGCTGAAAACACACACAGAGAGAGAGAGAGAGAGAGAGAGAGAGAGAGAGAGAGAGAGAGAGAGAGAAAATCAAAAATGCTACAGCAACACTGATTCCACCAGACTGTAAACATGGACAATGTGAAACGAGACGTTTCCTTGCTTTCTAGATTCATGCGCGAAGTTGCTAATGTCAAACGGGTAAAGAAGTAAGACTGCTGAAGTCCTTTATTTTTAAGTTGCGATTTTAATCTCGGAGTAACATCGGAGATGTAAAATACCATATGCAATGTTCAGTAATTTCGCTTCTCGTGCAGTATTTTTAATGAGTTAATAGGATGAACGGAATTCACTAAATGCTCACAGGTGGTGGTCGTTGTCGTTCGTAGGTCAGGGCCATTCTTATATTAATCAATTTATTATCCATGCTAACTGTCACCATAGAGTTATGTTCATTTCTATTGTCGGCAGCTGATAATTGTTATTTTCACAGACAATGTTTAATTGCAAAATTTATGATTCCAATCAAAATTAAACTTAAATATTGACAAAATTATGACAATTATTCATTTATTCTGCTGCCCTTTATAAACATGTTTTCCACTTATTTGCATTTGCATTACAGCTAGTAAATTTCGTGGATATTTTTTGTAAACTTTCTATTAAACTTACATGAAAATACCTATGAAGTGATAGAAAGTCAATTATTAACTGTCCAGTCAACTACCGAAGACATTTCATCAGGTCATGGTCATTCAATCAAGGATAGACCAACAACCAACCCTGTTCCCTGACGTTAACTGTTTCATTCGCAGTAACAAATGCTACTAGCACATGTATGTGACACGTAACTAACAGCAATTATTACTTCTTAAATGGTTAAATGTACACCCAAATGTGAGTGCGCATAACATACTATTACACTAAACCAGGAAGTCTAAAATCTACAAACTTGCTTTGTAGGTAACAAGCTTCCTATTTTAGAATCCGGTTCCCTAATGGCGGCAGAGAATGCACCAATTCAATGGTCTAGTAAATCTGGTTTCTTAAAGGATGTCATACGAGACAACAAGTTACCAATTGTCGTTAAAGTTGCTGAAGGGTGGCTTGGAGAGAACGAAGATGAATCGTTTTCTATCGGTGATCTAGTAAAGTTGGATTTTGTGCAATGTATTCAGAGCGTTCGAGCATTCGCTGGAAAAGAAGAGCTATTGATACCGCTAGTTCACAAAGGTCGAATGAAAATTTCGAACGAAGATGACGACAAAAAAACTCTGAGTTTTGTTCGAGATATTGTTACGACATGTCCACGTTATATCTTAAGTAAAATGAAATTTATGTCGGAAAAAACTGAGCATATTTCCGAAAAAATTGTTAAGGACGGCGATATTTTGGAATTTGACAGATACATTGAAGGTAAGGGGTTGGTGTGTAAGAGAAAAAATACAAACGAATTAGTTGTACTGTCTGAAAAGAAAATGTACAAATTCGCAGTGGAAAATGATGAAAATATGTATACAATAACAGAAATGGTTGACCGCTTTCAATTTCCACAGTATGTGATATTCATAGAAAAGGCTGGCATAAGCCCTTTTTCAGAACATCTTGGAGATAGCAAGGTTAAGCTAGTAGAATTGATTAGTCAGGACTACATTGTTTGTCATCACAAACCAGACTCAGTAGTGTTAAGGGAAGGAGAAACGCTGAGACGACATTTCAGAATGCTACCGACTAACAGAGAAATAATTCAAGAACTGGAAGTCTTCACAGCTATCGATATGGCGAGCACTGGATATGCAATGTTTGTCAAAAACAATTTTTCAAAAAAAATTAACAGCAACACCGTTGTAAATACATTAGAAACAGAGGCCATACCCAAAGCTACAAACATGTTGTACCTGAATATTGAAGATGATGAATTAGATGATGACAAGCCACCTCCTATACCACCAAGGCGTTGTAAGTGCGCGTCATTTCTATCGAATCTTTTAATATAAAATTTAAAATAAAGCACATCCCATAACACCTAGTTAATCACATCCGATACCACCTAGAAATTGAGTGAGGCGTTAATCAAATATTGAGACCACCTATCATACCTCCTTGATATTGCAGATTTTCAGTAACAAAATATTTCCCAAAATTTAAAATGATTTTAGGCTTATGATGGACGGCGCTCATTCTTTGTTTACGGTGCGCCGGCATGTAGATATGGGCGAAGTCTCATTCAATAAGGAGAATGCGTGAGACTTTCTTCTGGGAAAGCTTGAGAAGCACTCCAGCTAAGAATCATGCAAAATGCGATTCATGGCTGAAAAGCATACATATTTTTATTATTGATATTAATATTTATTATTAACATTCGCTTTTTCGTATAACCCGTGTTCTTAGGAGTTAAAAATCCTGTAGAATGCACTATAGATTTCAAAATTAAGGGAGATAACTCAAATACAATAGAATCTATTGGATTTTCAATATTGATTATCTCCCAAGAGCAGATAGATTGGAATGAATAAATACGCATTTCACAATATAGACCCACAAGACAACTTGATTACAAAAATAAAAATATGTAGTATTTTTGTTGTGTATCACATTTTTCAGATTTTGCATGCTTCTTACAAAGACAGCTACTTTAAACATTTCTACACAGCCAATAATTTCCAAATTATTATTAAATAAATAAATAAATATAAAATCGTATCCATCGACGTATTAAACAGCGCCTCAGCACTTGCGCAATCGACTACTTCCGTGTCGACCAATTTCGTCACTTCCGTCAGAATATTTTTTGGCCATTCGTAGTTCTAGTCCTACATTCTACATATATAGGACGTCGCTGATGCTCCGTTCGTATAAGCTATGGAAGCGGTATAGGATTGATCGAATGTTGACTAACTGTTTGAATAATATCATTTAAATGAAATGAAAATTTAAAATCTGGTCAAATTGCGATACTTATATTCATATCTTTCTTTAACGGTATATCAATATGACACATTGATATGCCAAGTCAGGAATGGATCTTTTTTCCAATGTCTTTTAAAATTCTAAAGCGCCGAACTCCATAAAAAAAAATCTCGACTGAAAATTCTAATTTAAGACATTGGGGAAAAGATCCATCGCTGGTCTCAGCATAACAATGTTTCTTTTTGTTAAGCATTTGATTGAAGTGAAATATATATTATTGTTATGATCTACCAAGACCTATTGAAATTCTTTATAAAGTGTATCGTCTGTTTAAAGGGAAAATGAACGACTATCAACAGTAGAAATTTAAGGACCTAGAAACACAAGATAAACACATCAATAGTACACCTTATTTACCTTATTTAGAGACATTTCTCTGTAGTGTCGCACCATGTGAGAGAATTTTAATTCAAAACTAACTTAGTGCTATTTTGTGAACTGTTTTGGTTTGATTTTAATTTGTTTTATCAAAACTTTTTTTCTTAGCTTCAAATACCATTTTCGTTTTATATTTTCAACATTTTGGATCTTAAACTTTATTACCATGGAGATACCTAATCGATCAAATAGATGATCGATTTGAGACGAACTAAGCCCCGTGCAGGTCCGGGTGTCAAAAGAATAGGCCTGCAGCAGCGCTAAGCTTGTCGTAAAAGGCAACTAAATAGTGCTCAGGGAACCTAGCCGGGGGCTATGCGCTCTGCCCACAGAGCAACTGGGATGTGTGCCCCTGGTGGTGGAATGGGTACCCCTGGCTTGTTACATGCTGGAGTTGTCAGGCTATAACATGGAAAACCTTACCGTAAACCATAGTGGTGCACCGTGTTGGGAAAGATGCCACGTTCCTCGCACGTTAAAGAACCCCTGCTGTAGTATTCGACAGGAGTAAGAACCTTTTGGCTCCGCCACAGGCGGCTAAATTGCCCTACCCTACCTATCCCCCTTTTTCTAGTGGCAATCAAAATTTTCGACCCTATTATCCTTTTGTCCCATCCCTTTTTTCATTTTATCATCATTTCATTTCATTTTATCATACCTTTCATGTTCATCGCCTGAATATAGCTGAAATATTGCTGCTCGGGCGTTAAACCCCAACAATCAATCAATCATCATGGGACGAACTAAAACTAGAGGATCTTTACGAAATGAACCGCTTACCTGGAGAAAATAAGAATTCTGGTGAATTATTTGATCCAATAGAACATAAATTTAATCTTTTATCAATATTAGAGAACTATTTTAATATCACTGCAGAATTTGGTAGGCTTTGTCATAATTGACATCAATTGTTCCATCAACTTGGAACATTTTTTTTAATTTACTTTTATAGTTTTAAAAAAAAAAGCTGAAAACGCCAGTAACAAACAACAGAGCCCCCGTGGTTCGGACAAAATGGGTTATTTGGATGATCTTGGCTTTTGTTTTTCATTATACACCATGAATTATTTTTCATTTCACGTTCAAATAAACCGAAGTATATGTTCGACACAATCGTTTGCTATTATTGTCTGAATTTCTCAACGTCAGGGGCAGTAACTACAGTTCATATCCAGTTAGAACATCTAGTGCTAAAAAAACGTTCCTAGGATGTTTGGCTTGACATAGGCTACAGTGTATACTTTCTGGTCCTATTGGTGTTAAATATGCATAAACGCCGATGATATTCCCTACTACACCCTTGTACGGTTGGTTCACACATGCGTATTTGATAAAATTTGATAAAAAAAATGCAATTTAGATAGCTCTTTAATTGGAAATAAGATATTTCATTATATGCTTTACCTGGGTAATACAAGGTTGATATCACCAATATCCTCTTATTGACAATGTGTTTTATATTAAATTGTGTTACTCTTTATCTGTAGATTTTTTCCCAGAGAATTTTATTGAGTGTGAAAGACATTTGTGCTGTTTATTTCTTAATTATTTATATTTAGTGGAGCGATAATCAAGTCGTCATTGGCATATCTTCCGGCTTTTGTTTGTTTAACTTGATAATGTGCAATGTCTGATCTCAGGAAGACTAATTTCATTTTTCGAAAAATTCATAATTTAAGTAATGGGAAATGACGTTACAAACCCAGTCCGTTTTTGTGCAGTGTAAACACTGAATATATTGAGTGCAAAACAGTCAAAATTTCTAGTTCAGCATCACATGAATAGTCATTCATTTCTTCCAGTCAAAGTATGATAATTAATCTATTGGAACATAAACTAGTTGTTCTGTCAAATAGAAGTAATTTATCATATATTATTCATGAAGAAATACATATTCTACTTATGTATTTTCAGTGACCTCGGTGCAAGAGGATGTGGAATCTACCGAGGAATCTGAATATGATTATATAAGTACACAATTGAAAGGTAAGTATATACAGGGGTGCAAATGGAGGTTAGAGGAGGATCAAAATATTCTTAAAATGGGGTTACAGTCACTGGAGGTTAGAGGAGGATCAAAATATTCTTAAAATGGGGTTACAATCACTTATCTGCTCATTCGTCCAAAGTTTTGCACAAAGTTAAAAAAAATCCAACAAATACGGGTTTCCAGCAAAACCACTGGTACACCACCCTGGATCAGCCACCAGAGGTCTTGAAGTACAATGTTAACCTGTCTAAACCAGACACTTTATTTAAGCGCATTTGCATCAATTCAAGTTGCCTTTTCAACCTAGGTAAACCGGACACCTGTTTATACTGACCAACTTCTAAAATTCAAAAAGATACTAAGATGTTAAAATCAGCATATTTATTTGTTTTTATTGTTATTGTTTTGTTTATTTTTTTTCGTTTTGTTTTGTTTTGTTTGTTTGTTTTTTTTTTAATTTGTTTTTTTTTTGTGAATTTTGAAGCCAATAACATAACATTAACATGTTGGCACTTTTTTGTCCCCCCCCCGTAACTTTTGCATCTGGTAATGTCATTTGTTGGTTATCGGTTATAAAAAATGTTTTTTTACAAGATCTCATGGTTTGGAATAAATGATTTTTTTTCTCTGATAAGTTGAGTTTCTATCAGGAAGATACCCAGCTGCAAACAAAGCTCGTATCCTTGGCATTTTGTCTAGATGAGGTTTTCATGGCATGAAATTTGGCCGACATAAGTTATATAAACTACTTTACAGGAACCCATACCACTGGAGCCATAGAACAGAAAGAGAAAGGTTCCAAAATCCAGGTAATATCTTTGACCAATCTGTAAATATCTAACATGCATAATAAAAAGTTTCCGATTATACTAGTAATTATTTGTTAAGGTAAAACAAAGTTATTTTGAATTCCTTGATGAAACGCACTATGAAATACTTCAGAAGATCAACATTATATTAAGCTGAAGTATATATCATTATTGACTTAATAAATTTTAATTTTTACATATTACAGAAGCTATTGCATTCTGTGAGAAAGTTACCGAATCAAATTGCCCGCCAGAGATCTAAGAAGGGTGCAAGAGATAAGCCTTTACAAGTAGTCAAAGCATTCAGAGAAGATGATTCTGAATCTTTTGGAGAGGAAGAAGAAGAAGGCAGCATCTACGAGCAACTTGACGAAAGTTCGCTGAACATGTATGATCCTGTGCAGAAAGCAGAAAAGCCAATAGTAGCTGTACTGCCAACTGCGCGACGCTTACCAGATCAAATGGAAGAACAGCCACTTAAACAGAGCACTGTTAATCCTGCTACAAGACCCCTCCCCGATCCTCACTCGTTACAAACCGAACAGAAAGCACTGAAAGATATGACAGTTGATGAACTTGTTGTTTGCTTGGAATATTGTAAAATTGCCAATCTAGCACGCACATGTAAAGAGAAAGGGTTGGATGGATGTTTTCTGTCCTCTTTAAGTGACGAAAAACTCAAAGAACCTCCGTTTTGTCTTGAATTAATCGATTTACTCAAAATTAACAATATGAAAAAAGGATGGAGACCTAAACTCTAAGAACTGAAACTGATATTCATCCATTATCAACATTCGTTAAAAGCGAAATGTCATTCATGGGAGGTGCTAAAAGTCATTGATAATCATCAACTTAATTTTAAATTTAAACACTAACATTGCAAGATCCGTTGACGATTTCTTCGTATCTAGTTATAATCAAGGATTTTGAACTGACATGAATAATTAACACTTTGTACTTTATCAGAAATCGTCATCTATATGTTCCGACTCGAGTCAAATCAATTTGTCGGAAGTGTTATCGAAAAATTCATTATTTAATCATGTACATGTTGTTTGTCAGTTATTCTTCCCTGACAGGGACCTAATATGACAGTGACACTCCTTACTACAGGGTTTAATATTACAGGACTATTCTATATAAAGTTAATATATGTACTTACCCTCTCGTTATGTGTTTACTCAAACCTTTATGTTCTATACTGAAATTGTAAATATTACACAAGGAGACACTACTCAGGAAAGTCAATCGAAAATTCAAATATATTACTTCTTCCTTCTGAGGAAGGAGGTGTTATCAATACACAGTATTATTAAAATGTAAAATGTGAAAATTATCAAAGTATTGTTAGGACTGGGGTCTTTTTTATTCTTGTGAAAATTGTAGGATGAACAAATATAAGATTACATGATGTAAAATAAAACTATAATCAAACATTTGCATTTCTCATATAATTAACAAATGTAAAACTGTTTTTCCTAATATGTATAAACTGAATGTCAATCAGTACTACTGATTTCTGAAGTAAAGACTGAAATTCATATTTAAACAGTATCCAACTTCACACACTTTAACAAATTTTGTTCTGTTTCACCCTCTTCCCAATTTTTTAAACCTGTCAAAAAGTTAATTTGAAATAACATTTTAAGTATTTCAACAGAGTACTATCCTGCACGGTAATTATACTCAAGTAGAACTAATTTCAACTTCAGAAAATTATTTCCTTGATCAGCATACTAAGGATTTCAAATATACACACTTTTTATCAATTTGAATTTTCCCGCCAGTTTTACTTGATTAAAATCACTGTTCTGCATTGTTTTTTTTAATCATAAAATATTGATAACAGGATGGAGATTTGACTGATAATTGTATTAAAGGAACATGCTTAGCACATTTGATGCTTCTTAGCACATTACTGCAAGAACTTCATTCCCTATATGCAAAATTATACATAACATCCACACTACCGATAGATCTTTATTTTATTTGCAGATGTAATAGAATATCTTTGAGATGAATAATTGCTAGAAACATATTTACATGTTATAAAAGGTGTATTCAATGATTTAAAAGGATTTACATTTGGATGATATTTTTAGGAGACGTAGAAAATAATAGCAATGATAAGACCTATCCTGCTACCACACTCTCCAAAGAAAGAGATTGTGGAAAACCATAAGTCTGTGCTATCCTCTTTTGGTCTCTCTACCAAGGACGATGATTGTGATTTACCGTCTATGTACTGGATTCCTAAACCCCACAAGAATCCATACAAACAACGTTGCATAGCCGGATCTGCAAAATGTACCACCAAACCTCTTTCAAAACTTTCAACTTCTATAATCACAACTGTCCAAGAGGTCTGCAGTCCTACCACATTTGTTGCTCCCGTAGTGGTATTAATTCAATGTGGATCCTAAAAAAACCGAAAGATCTTTTGGAGACAATCAGTTCAAGACTATTATCAGAATATAATAGCATTAAAACCTATGATTTTTCAACACTGTCTACTTCTATTTCCCATACTCAGTTAAAATCCCGACTTAAAAACATTATACATTGTTGTTTTTCAAAAAAAGATGGTACACCTAAATACAAATATATAGTTCTTGGTAGATATTCCTCATACTTTATAAGAAATAATTCCAAATCATCTTCCAAATATACAGAAGATGTTTACAAAATGCTGGAATTTTTAATCGACAACATACTTGTCCAGTGTGGTGGACGCGTTTTTCCACAAACGGTGGGCATTTCAATGGGAACAAATTGTGCTCCTCTACTTGCTGCCCTATTCCTTCACTTTTATGAGGCTGAATTTATAGCTGATCTGATCCGGAAGAAAGAAGATCGTTTAGCTAGGTCCTTTAATCTCAGTTTCCGCTATATAGATGACGTATTATCTTTAAACAATCCTAATTTTGGGAAATTGATACATCGCATCTACCCCAAAGAACTTGAGATAAAGGATACTACAGACACTGTGAAGTCAGCCTCATATCTTGACCTACACTTAGAAATCGACGGTAAAGGAAAACTATTGACCAGACTTTACGACAAACGTGATGACTTTTCATTCAGAATTGTCAACTTTCCTTTAGTCTATGGCAACATCCCTTCAGCACCTGCGTATGGAGTGTTCATATCACAACCCATAAGTTATGCCAGAGCTTGCTGTAACTACGCAGACTTTTTGTATCGCGCTAGAATTCTAACAAATAGGCTTCTGGAACAGGGTTATGTTGCTACAAGATTGAAGTCATCACTACATAAGTTTTATGGTCGTCATCGTGAACTCGTGGATCGTTACGGTGTATCCATCTGCGCCATGAAAACTGATTTGTTCAACGTGTCATAGTTTTCCTTTTCTCTTTAGTCCACTACGGACTTGACTTTTCTATGAGCAACTCGGCGGGTGTTTCGAAAAAAGCAGATGACGCTTACCCTACCGGTGCACCTGGTCCATGCTCCCAGTTTTTAGTGCAGTCCGAGTTGCTCATTCGCTTTTGTTACTTTGTATGTATGATTTTAGTTACTTTATGTTCTTTGTTGTGTATGTCTGTTTTCCATGTCTGGTCTTTGTCCCTGGATTACATTCTTTTGAATACTGCTATAACCTTGGTTCCCTTGATTACTCTTTGTGTATTGTTCAGAAACAGTAGGGAAGTTCCAGACATGAATCGGCGACATAAGGTATTTTGATAAATCCAAAACCTATAAATGATAATCAGTTGTAAGGAAAATTGATGAAAAAATAGTCAAGTTCACTATACTATTTTGATTCAATTCATTACCAGGTAATATCATTACCCAGAAGCAAGCATGGAACAGCAGTCAAGCTCGAAATAGCTCTCATTGATTGTCTAATGCAGAAGGGGCATGCTAAAAGATCTGACAAGTTTGCAATTACTTGTAGACATTTACCTGATATAAGATTCAAAATGTCAAAATCTATCTAAATGATTAACCTATCTCTTCAGTGATATCCACAGTCAAGCAGGGAAGGCTATGTATACTGGGAATTCTGGAAAATGCATAATTCTTTGAATGTGGGGGAGGGGGGTAAGAGCCAGAGTATATTGTGTACTTTTTTTTTATTGTGCTGCATCGAGTTCGAGTGGCGCTTGCCGTTTATGGTTGGTAATGATCAAGTTTTAAATAATTCTGAAATTTCATGTTATTTTGTTTCATTGATTGTTTGTCTATTAAGTGCTAGAATCTGTAAGAATGGGGAAAAATTGAAAAATAATGAATCATGCTCAGAAAAAAAAACACGAGAATTATAAAATGTGGGCACATGGTAAATGACCTACTGAAAACGAATTGACAGTTAACCTACTGCTTGATTTGTACCAGTATCAGTCCATATATAAGTCATACACTGCATGTGGTAGAGGTGATTCACTGTAGAAAACCCACTGAACAAATGATGCTTTTTCGGTCTATATATGCAATGTTTTCATGTAATAGTAGTCATTTCTGTATTCAGATTTGTATTTTTCAGACAAAAATAGACCAAATCAAGAAGGGCAAGTCTTACAAAGTGTCAATTTCATACACAATCTAAGTCCATGTCATGTAATGTTTTATCTCAGAAGTACAAAAACCAAATAAATAACTACGACTTTGTATGTGGTCGTAACTGTTTCTAAATAAGACATAAAAGTAAATTCCATAGGTTTTTGATATGCATGAACCACCTCTTTTCTGATTCTTATAAAGACTGCTACTTATATGAACGGGCTTAGTTAGATACTCAGATATACATGTACGTTGATTCAGTATTAGATATACTGAATTCTGTTTTACGTGACACAACGTTACACAACTGGTACATTTTTTATTAAAAATTAAGTCAAATGTTATCCATTGGGCCAACAAGACAACTTCTGCCTGCAACATGTAAAACGCTGAAGTGGATTATCTCCATTTTCGACCATTCAGCAATAACTACTTAGTATGGCTATACAGGAGTTCAAAACTAGAAAGTCTATGTACAAAGTTCACTAAAGTCTCCATCAAACCATAATGTCAAAATATAAATAAATTAACCAAAAAGGAAAATTGGTGTTGCTTTAATCTGAAATCAAATCCTACGATATGACAAGCCTATATATAAAACACCAGGTGGCAGAGAAAACTGTAACAAAAGTTGTGGATGGCGAAACAGATATATGAATCCAATGATCACTACCCCAAGCTTTCACAGCAGAAGTGTAATAAGCTATTGGTATAAATAAAGAAAATGTTTGTTTTAGTCCCTCTTGGCTGTTATGAATCCAAGCCTGACTTAAGTGATATAGAACCTTGTTGTATAATTTCGAAAAGATCAATTCACATTTACTCAAGAAATTGTGTGGAAACACGAATAAAGAGCTCACATTTTTTTTCTTATCCTTCATGCCCAGTTTTTCTGGTGAACACGGTTCATGTTTAGGTAAAAAGTTCTGGCATGCCAAATGTTATGGTTGTAAAATTAATGAATACTCAAAAGTAGTATGTGCATTTCAGATGGTTGCATACTTCACACATCCATATGATCTTAACAGGGCTTCGGGCTAGTTGTTAAATGCGAGCACTGCTTTCATAAGGAGAAACAGCCTTACTTCGAAGGTAATTTAAGGCAAAACAATATCACTGCTTCTATGTCACATTTCACCTGATTTAAGAACGGATGCTGTACCATGGGTCAGTCAGTCAGAACTAAACCTTAATGCTCTCAGACCCAAAGCAAACAATAAACATGAAAACATCAGAGAATGTACAGGTTTTTATTCTTTTCTTGAACTACTAGGTATCTATCAAGGATAATTCATTCATAACAGTTCTTCTTTGCAACCTTTCGTGATAAGATTAATAAACATTAAAATAATGTAGAAGACAAGTAATTAATGGAGAAACCCCTCATTTAAAAAATAACCTACTGATCCAAGAGTACACAAGTTCCCTGTAAATTAAATTTCTGTCCTTAAGAGACATCTATCAGCCCTGATTAGTGTCATTCATCATCATATATGTCTGTCATACAGAACATTGATAAGTTTCTTTCATATCAATATTTAAACAGAGTACATGATAAAATACATTGCTTTTATACTTAACAGTACACAGTACTGCCAAGTTGAGCACTATATACAAAGAGCAATACTAGTAATGTATGATCTAACTGTCTGTTGCCTTATAATGATCTTCATCTATTGTAGAATATATATGTCCTTCACTACTTAAAAACTCAACGGCATCCCTGGAAAATGAAACAGTTTTGTTAACACAAAACAATATAAGTAGGTTGTGTCAGCTTTCACATTATACTGTGAGCTTTAACAACCTTGAACCATAATATCTCCCAAGAACCCAAATCAATACCAACAAAACTTGACATAGTGTCAGTTCTCTAGGTACAGCTCCTTTATCATGTAAACTTCCCAGTCTCCCTAATCCCTAAACCCAATTCTATTGGGTAAACTTCCCAATCTCCCCATTCTCTATGCCCAATCCCATGGGGTAAACTTCCTAGTCTCCCTATTCCCTATGCCCAATCCCATGCGGTAAACTTCCCAGTCCCCCTTTTCTCTATGCCCAATTCCATCCATGGGTAAACTTCCCAGTCTCCCCATTCCCTATGTTACTGTAAGCACATTACAACTTCATAAATTGAAGTCACATGTATTTTCTAATTAAAAATTAATTATTTCACAACAATATAATGAAAAATTAGTTCTGAATTACTTATCTTATAGGTAATAAGTATATGATTTTGGTAGAAAAATGACAACAGCCATTTAAAAGCTTTACAAAAGAAATTAAAATTAAAAATTTCAAAGGACCACACTTGTGATTTCATTTTTTAAATGTTGAATGAAGATGGTTCAGGACTCCTGGTCTCCGAAATGCCTGTTGAATAGACTACACATCTTTTAATGCAATTATATTCCAGCCATTTGTAGCCAATCAACAGATATAAACAGTTTACCCATGTTTTGTGAAAATTGGTTTAAACATTTTTTTCAGTTATTGTGTGAAGTGAAAACAGAAGTCATATTGAAAGAATGAGGGATGAACAATGATATACATCTTGTCTAGTCATATTGGCATTTGAAAATTATACATAACCCACATTATGCCCTACATAGGGTTATGCTTAGCATATTGCAGACTGTACGTATGAAGTAGTAGACTATTTGACATATCCTACCTAATAGATTTTTCTGGTACCCCTCTCAATTGTTGGCACACATGATCTATATTGGCTCCCTGCTCTGTATTATTACTTCTAATCAACATATGAACCTTCAATAAAATACCAGGACATGTACACATCAACTAAACCCAACATCAAATTTAACAAGCTAAAACACTTGCTCGTTGTATGACACTTTGAATATTGTTAAGCATGTGGAGGGAACTTGATTCCATTTCATTGAACTCTATTTTTTTTAAAGTATTTATTATAGGTATTTAGCAAAGAGTGGCGATAAAAGATAAAATTGACCATGCCAATTTTTGGCAATAGTAAATCTTCTGTTTTCTGTCAATTATTTCCTGCTATAGCCTACCTGATTTTGTACAGATGACAGACCACTGACCATACCACTACCCATATTAGTATCATATTGTTGATCTGTACTGGTCTGCATACCTCCACTGTAACTACTCCCTCCACCACCTCCCTTTAAAAATAACATAATTGTCAAATCTCTTGTCTCATCCCGTGTCTTATTATGTTTCTTGTGTACAACCTTTTTCAAACATTGACCACATCTATTAGCTAATGACGAGCTGAATGCACTAAAGAAAATTTTTGTACATTTTAAGTTTAAAAAAGTGTTTGTACTTAAAAGAAAATAATTATTATTCGAGTGATGAGATTGAGGTAGTCACAATTTATTATTTTAACTTAAATTGTTTTTGTGCTAGAATAAGTATTTTTCCTTAATGTTGTTCAACATTTTTACAAAGAACATGATTTCATACTTACTGATAATTTTTTGAACATAAGATGACTGTAAACTACTTCTAACGTATGATAAGTTAATTCATTCATGTCCATGATTGGCGCCATCTTGAAAGCAGCAACAGTTCTCTTGCCCCCAATAGATCGCACATGCCCACAAACTCTAACATATGTGTTTTCTCTCATTGCTTGTGTTCTCTCAGACTCCTGCAGAGACTCCTACAAAAGAAAAAAAAACAAAAAACAATGACATGTCTGGACCTGCATCACAATCACATATTTGTCAACATCAAATATCTTTAATATGTATACAGATGTATAAACACTGAGCAAGTTAAGAAACATCAGACATTATAGGAAAAAATGTGACAAATTGGTAAGTTCTATAGGTAAAAATTAATACTGAAATTATTTGTTTAATTTGTCCATAAATGAAGGTGCATGTCTTTGATATGTATATAATCTTTGTGCCAGGTTTCAACACTATTAGTTGACTTCTATTTGAGTTTCAAATTATACAAAGAAGGTACCCCCTTCAGCAAGAGACAGAACAGAGGTGCTACAACCTGCTTTTACTGTTGATGAAGCAGGTAAAATGTAAAGCTTACAATATATACTAATATTTATTTTTAAATTTCAAATTGCCATTCTAATTATCTTTATTGTGGTATATATTTATACAAATGACAAATTATTCCTTGCGGCTAGGTAAGAGTGATTGATGTAATTTTCGATTTTATTATATTTGAACTATGCAAGAATCCCTTCATGCCGTTTTCAAAGAAACATGCTGTTTCGTTGTCTTCACAATAACCTTTAAGAGGTTGAGCAGTTAAATTGTGGTTTATGTCAAATTAATCCTTTTTAAATTGATATTCATGGAGTTTCCATGACTTTGCAAAATTTGAAGTACTTAAAAGGATTTCAAGCAGAGGTGATAACCATATGGGTGGACATGTTAAGGAGGTAAACCTTGAGTAAGGGACGTAACTCTTGAAATCAGTGAAATATGTTTGTGTCATATTCAATTTCATCGAAGCCTATCAAGCTTTCACTTGAACAGAATGAAATCAATGCTTACACAAGCTTACCCTAGATCTACCTCCTTAAGCCAGTACTCCACAGTATTGTAGAACTGCCTAATTTTAGTCTTGTAATCTGGTGCTTAGCAACATTTATCACTTTTAAAAAATTGTCAAGTATCTGTAAATCTATATATCTAGAAATAGCTAAAGCCAAGGCCTTCAGGATGCAGTGAAAATTTTCTGGAAAAAAATTACCCACAGCAAATAGGGTTACCATAGAAACCATGCAAAAATATGCGAAAATTTGCAACAATAGATTCTTCATTTTTAATCACTATAGCAACCACCAATTTCCATTTATGTCATTTTTCATCCCTAGCCAAAAGTGTGAAACTAAACTAAACTGTAGAGTACTGGCTTAAGCAGAATGCGATATTAAATATTGTAATTTTCTAGTTATTTCTTGAAAGCTTACCTTCTTACGAGTAAAATGGTACCAAATTTATCATAATTGGACAATTGATAACAATTTTATAGGTATTCTCATACTAGGCTATCTCCTCTTCATCAGTGGAGAACTTTCCTTATACCTAAGTGCAGATATGTATTTCACTTGTTTTGCTATAATCATCTTTTAAATGAAAATTTCCACTTAAAACATACAAAATCACAACCCATATGTACTTATAAACCCTACATCTGGGGTTTTGCAAGCTTTTAACACAGGTTAAAATAGTGCATTTGAAGCTCATTGCATGAAAAATCACAGAAATCTGATTGAACTGAAAACCAAATACTAAAAAGCCCACTCCAGGTCTAAGGTTATTAAACCTTTGCTTATTGTGCACTTAAAAGTTGCCCGGTTAACTATTTTACATGTAACCTGCACAAATATTTAGCTTTAAAAAATATATTCCAATCTTTGTGATGGCAAGAGCCATATTCACAAATGAATCAGTTCAATGATTGTTCTGTTAACTTTACAAAAAATCAGCATAATTGGTTGCTAGGGACTTCTTACACTACAGCGAAGGACTATTTTGACGATTCCCTCTTTCCACTGAGGGTGTGGGCAATGGTGGGCAATTTGTGTCCACCCTTGGACATGTTCCCACCAGCCCACCATGGACATGTGGTTGGTCTCTGTCCACGTTGCCCACACATTCTGGTGGTCACTTTTAAATCTTGTTATGGAAAAAGTGCACCCTTCTTTTGCTTGTAATATTTAAAATTCTTAGAGAAAATCAGCTAAGATTAGATGTGCAGTCTCTTTGAAAGATGAAACTATTTACAACTGCATCCCCTTTTATGGCACTGCATTATGTTGCTATGAATTTCTCCTGTGGCTAAAGATGCAGGTGTTCTATCTTGGACCTTCGATTGACAGGTAATCAATTAAATGTCAAGGGTGTGGTTTAAAGTAAAGATGCATTGACATTGATTGACAGGTAATAAATTGTAGGAATATTTGAGAGTGTGGTTTAGAGTATTGTGAACTGAAACTGGATAGTTAACCGGCGTGAATTAGCAAACGACAGTTACATGTACCTTAGAAGACGTATTCATGTAGGCGATTTAATCATGATAAGACCTTCATGCACATGTGTACTAAGTTTGAGGAGTAACAAATAGCTTTTTTTGTCAACAACCGTAAAAAAAAAATAAACGAGATATACAATGAGTGCAACCTTAATGAAATTCGAAAATAAAATCGAAAGGACTGTGGGCTGGTGTTATGAATTTTAAATATGCTAAAATTTGAAAAATCCTCTCCACTATGATAATTTAATATGTATCTATTTCAACAACTAGAAGTGAAAGGCAAAATAACGCAAAAATACGAAATTTTCAAACTCATTTTTGTCCCTTTAGTACTGAAATATATACATTGGAGATTTACAGAAAAAGGCCTAGTAAGTCCGCACACCATTGTAAATAAAGATACCAAGAGTTTGATTTATTCTATATATAGTTTGATAGTCATAAAATTCATACTAGAAGAATTTAATTTTTTTATCAGATTATATCGGGGATTGAAACACTATATTATATTTTATAAGGGATTTTAAATGTCGAAATTTTGACTTAAAAATAAAACTTTGGATGTCCCCAATACGCTTCTGTAATCATAAAACATAAAATTAGGTTTCTTTGTATTCTTTAATCTAAATATTACCAAACAATTCCTTCTCGTTAATTAGCAGTTAATCGACCACTTCCTGTATATTGTTTGAGCGTGACATGCCCGTGTATTAAGTAGTGACATTACACGGATAATACTGATTTGACTAATAAAGTTAATGTTGTAAACACATTGATTAATTTTATTTCCAGGTGGCTATGATACGAGAATCACAAATACTTTACAAGATTATTACGTTTAGTAAAAAGAAAAAATACTTGTACTGAGCATGATCTTACAAGAACAATGAACATTTAATTATTGAAATAAAAATATGATTGCCCTTGTGTCATTCACCTATTTGTATATTCAGTAACTAACAACGGATTTCGAAAATGAAAGTAATAATGTTTCTGGAACAAAGTTTCTGAAGATTCTCAAAAATAATGAGATTTCAAAATAAGACACTTAAAAAGAAATTCATTTTCGAAGTGCATTTTGATTAATAACTTGATATATGAAGATTTTCGGGAATTACATGTCAATAAATATTAATTAAAAAGTCTGACTCGTAAAATGAGTTATGATTTAACGTCAACGGTTATGAAAAATTTAAGAAAACATAATTTTATATTTCTATATGTTTTTATATAGCCTTATATATTCTTAATGTTACATGTTTTTTTAACGACGGTGTCGAATTTTAAATACTTTCATGTATTGTTACTCTTCTTTAATATTATCTATGCAAATAAGGCACGTTGTACGTCGATGGATAATTGTTGGCGTGTCAACAAAATGTCAATGACCTCATACAATGCTCAAAACACAGGGATAGACCTTTCGATAAAACACATTGATTGGTCGACAATATTACAAAGGCGTTCATCAAATTTGCATAAGAAATTGACACACTCAAACCATTTCTATAGTTTTTGGTTTATAATACTTTTTTTTTATTTTTCAGAATTATGATGTAAGAAAAATGAATAGTTCGCAAGTACTCGATTTTCTTGAACATTTTAATTTACAATTTGTATGCTACTGTCATTATATAATAGTCATTAGCTGTAGTGTTGCTAACAACAACATGGGTCCATACCATAAGTTACATTTTTTTAACCCTTGTATCAAAGCATAGCATAAAAACACTAATTTCTAAGTTATAAAGCAATTTTTTCAATGTGTAGGGGTATTGGCAGCTCCCTTTAAGCCAGCACTCCCAGTATTGTAGAACTGCCTAATTTTGGTCTTGTAATCTGATCCATTTTAACATTTATCACTTTAAAAAAATTGTCAAGCATCTGTAAATCTATATATCTAGAAATAGCTCAAGCCATGGCCTTCAGGATGCAGTAAAAATTTTCTGGAAAAAAATTACCCACGGCAAATAGGGTTACCATAGAAACCATGAAAAATATGCGAAAATTTGCAAAAAAGTTCATAAAACATAAAATCAGGTTTTAAACTATCAAATTTCCCGCAAAATATCTTCAACTTTTATTTCATCCCCTGAAACTATTCAAACTTTTTCCTTTGAAAACCCCTTCCTCATATGGGCACCACTGGCTGGATTTTGAGCTATTTCACTTTGTAATCCACTTATTAAATTTAGGATGGTAAAAAACTGACTTACTTTCACTTTCACAATGAAGTCAAATTGTCACTGAAAAAAAGCCCCTTCAACATTGAAAATATATAAAACATTGCATAATACTTTTTAAGTCCCTTTTTTTCAGAAAATGTTTTATCAACAATAGATTCTTCATTTTTAATCACTATAGCAACCACCGGTTTCAATTTACGTAATTTTTCATCCCTAGCCAAAAGTGTGAAACTAAACTAAACTGTGAAGTGCTGGCTAAACTTACATCATTATCTACAAACTGTTTAACACTTATGGGTGGACCTGTCATATCATCTATTTCATAATCTATTCTGGTCGGAGTTTCATTAACTGATGTAACCAATCCCACCATGGTAATCTGAAAACAAAATAAGTTTTTGCCCCTTAAGTGTAACTGTTTGTAAGAATCAAGCAAAATGGGAAAAATCTGAAAAATGCATATCAAAACCCCACCGATCTGACACTCAAGGATACTTTCTCTACTTGAAAAGACTATTATCTAATCTCCGCATCACAGGCTTTGCGCAGAAATTTTTCAATATAATGTTAGAAAAATGAAGTCTTTGACAGAGTTATCTGCCCTTGAAATGTTCATTATCAGTGCATTTCCATGACTTAGTAACTCAATGGTCCAGCATGATATTGAAAACCTTGTCTGTTTTCCTTGATTCTGATGGTACAAATAGTGATGGGTTTTTCCACACCATGTTTCATCCACTGCCTGATTCTTGCAGGGTTTGATACTTAATAATTGTCATTAATGAAGTACTAGATAGACATCAATTAAGTTGCAAACAAAATTTGGATAAAAGCAAGTGCTCACAATCAACTGTCTCACAAAAAATCTATTTTGGAATGATACTTATCTTATAACCTTAAAAGAAAAAAAGTGTTTCTGTCAGTAAAACTTCCACCTGAACAAGTTTGATAAAAATCAATCATAATTTTATGCACTTTGAGGCCCTGCATTGGGAAAATAAATACTTTAATTGTAAAGAGTATTACCTGTGACATTTCAATTTCTCCAGAAAAGAATTTATCTTCTGTCTGTGTCGCATTGTACACCTCAGCTACTGTTGCTGGTAAAAGATTCTGTGCTCTATATCCTGACTGTAATATATACATATATTGGTGTATTGTAAGGACAATTTTCATTGTTTGAACACCTGTTAATGCTTACATCATTATTAGTTTTGTAGTCTGGAGTCAGCTTGTAATTTTATTTCATCAAGAGGGGTTTAGTCTTTGACATCTATATGAACTTTATTTTGAAATATTTTGATACAGAGGATTCCACTGAATTGCATACCTGATTATTGCACCATTTTCAAGAACTAAATCATTACCCATCTTTTCCCCGTAAAAAATCCTCTTAATTGCATAGGTCTAAACAGACATTCCTGTTTATTGCATAATTTTTTCCAAAATATAAAAAAAAATCGACACTTTCTGGCCTTCTCGATGTATTTTTAACAACTACTCAATTAAAAGTTGTACGTGTAGCTACATGTAATTCACCTGTTTGATATAATGTTTTTATAGCAAAATCAGTCAAAAAGCCACATATACATTATGTTGGTTTAATCAATGCCCTAGAGTTGTTTATAAAAGAACAGGAAGATGTATAAGAGAATAAGACCATTACACTATACGGAATTCAACATTACTGATAATAGCATAGATTCATGTTAATTGCAAAATTTCTCCTGAAAAGTTGGGTATGCGATTAAGAGGAATACACTGTAGTTGCATGATGGAGTCTGCACATTCTGTTATCATAATGTATATCAAGTAACTAAGAAGTATTTTCACACACCTTTTTCTCTTGTCCTGCTTTAGGGGTTCCAAATCCTGGGGACATATATCCGCCTCCTCCCCCACCCGGTGTTTGGTCACCATACCCTTGAAAACCTGTGAAAGTATCACATTAACGTGAAACTATACATCGATTCAATTTACGGGGATATATTTACTAAATGCATATTAAAATTCAATATCGATAGTAGAAATTATTTCCACTTGCTAAAATTTGCTTGTGGAACTCTTTATGATCTTGAACAATTAATTGCATACTTACCCCTTTGCTAATGTGTAAATAATAGCAAACACAGCAAAGCTGTTACATGTATCTAAATTTTCCTTGATGTTCCCAAATATACAAATGTACCAATGCAAAAAAAAAAAAAGCAATGTCCCAGAAGTAACAAAAAGCAGCAATCCTTACAAGGAAAATTTACATCTGTTTTGCGTGTAATTAAATGATCAAATATCATTGCAACAAGAAAATTAACCATCTCCTATTCATAACCAGATTATCCAATAAACATTCCAACAAATAAAATTAACCACCATTTTTTTTATCATTATCAAAATATCTGATAAATTCCTAAGTGTGATTATTCAAATGCATTTCTTTTTACTCAACAAGCTTTTTTGTAAAAATCGTATACACAAATCACAAAAAAAGTTTACTATCAAATATCAACATTACAAAACATTGTGATATAGAATAGGCTTTTCCTTATAAAACGAGCATCATATGTAAGTTTCACCAATGTCCATGCGAGACCCAATTGGGTAGTTAAGGACATTAAAAAAACCACATCAATCACCAAGTTTCACCTCAAATGTACTTGAAATTTCATTTTACCATCACGAGCAGCTCCAGCTTTATCCTTTTTTATTCTAAGTTTCGTAATTCGTACACTCTCAGAACAATATCAATCCTCCACATAAAGTTGGAATATTATATACACATAACCTATGATGGTAACATACACATCAAAGATTTTAGATGAAACTGACGGTCCACTTCAAGAAAATGAAGAAAGCCTTGCTTATATTTGAAAAGCTACATACAATATATATGGTTCTAATGAATTGACTTCAGTAATTTGATCAAATCTATATTTTGTCTGAATAGGGTTAGGTTCTTGAACAGCCAGTAGAACTGGGGAACTGAACAGCGGAGAAAGAAATGTACATTGTACATGTACTTATATGTACATTTCCCAATTTTTTTTCGTCATATTCATTTCTTTTAATATTAAAAAAAAAAATATAGAAAGGACCTGAAAAATTACAGTAAAGATTAATTTTTACTGAGACGTGATTTTTAAACGAACATTTTTGGCAAGGCTGTTCTAATGCAAGTTGGCTTATACATGTGGAGGAGTGAATGACGACTTCAACCTTGGACACATGTAACTCAAACATTTTTGCCTCATCCCTTAGGATTTGACTTAACAAGGTTTGACAGTATACATTAAATTAGTTTTTCAATAAATAATTGTTTTTATGCACATCACAACACTTTCTAACTACCTATCGAAAGTTGGTAATAATCAATATGGTGTCAGAAAGACGTGACTAATTTCTAAGTACTGACGCCGTTCTAATTATTACACACTTTGGTTAGGTAACTGGAAAAGGTTAGAGTATTCATAAACAACTATTTTTTTCCTGAAAAACCTATTTCAAGTATGTTTAATTAACACAGTGAGCAATTATACCTGCAAAAACCTATTTTATTGAGGTTTTCGGATATATACACCTGGTTTTTGGAGTTTTGAGTAATGCAGTGATTTCTCGAACACCCATTCATGAGCAGGGAGCCTCTGCAGGCTTATCATCCACACATTAGGTTTGAGTCAGTAATATACAGAATCGTGATGAAAACACTTCATTATCAAAAGTGTGAGGAATTCATTTTTTTATTATTGTGAAAACATACTAATATATTCAAAATGATACAAATACAATTAAAGTGATAAAACTGTATCTGTTGTAACAAATATCGATTAAAAATCATTCAGAATTATGACAAAATACACATTTAACAAACTTGAAAGAATATTTTAATCAAAGTTTGCACATCCAGAAAGATTGTTTTGGCACATGTTCCTGTCCATCACATTTTAAATGCTACCATTTCTAACAGCAATCGCACTCTATTGAGTCTTGATCAGACAGTTTTTACTTACGTGTGCAACATTCACACTGATCCTTCTTTGTAGAAATTAAAATGATCAGACAGTTTTCCCTTACATGTGCAACATTCAGTGATTCAAACTGGTCCTTCTTTGCAGAATCATTGCATGCATTACACTCCTTGAGGCGTTCATGTTTCCCACTTTAGCATTTGTGCTTTGTTTATCGTGCGTTTGTTTAAAGTAATGATAGAAGCATTCGTTTATTTTTGTCCTTTGATTATTTCCTTGATTTAGGTGTTATTTTTCAATTTTTTGCTATAATTAATTTATACAATTTCATTAATTTTATTTTCAATTTTTTGCCTTCATTATATGTCAATATTATTATTTTTCGTTGTTCATCTATCATGCGTTTAAACACATGCTGGGAGCCTTCGTTTCTACGCACACTGGGAACGTTCATTAATTGTGCATTTAAACGCACGATAGGAGCATTCATTTATCATGTGGGCAGGAAACCTAAACATCTCAAGAAGTGTAGCACTGTAGTACTTTTCACACGTTGTACATGTATATTTTTGTCCACAGTTTTATTACCAAAGTTTGAATCATCTGGCAAAGACCATGCTAGGACTTCGGCAACAGCCGACTTGTTAAATGTGTCGTGAAGTCATTAACAGTCATAGATTTGCAGATAATTTCAAATTTCTGTAACAAATTGGGTGTTTTCAGTCACCATCCCATATGCATGGACAATTAGTCTGAATAGGTTGCCCTCACACAAATGCGTGGACGAGGACTCACAGCCTTTGAGCAACCCTCCTCTTCTTTATTTGGATATTGATATGTCGGGTTGGGGTCAAAACGATGTGCTATACAAAAAGTTTGAGATTTAGCAGTAGAGCGGAGTATCGCCCTTCAACTGCTTGTAACGACTTTCAAGTTGAAATTGTGCATGTCACACCTACCTAGTTCGATTCCGGAATCATTTTCCTGTATGCTGATACCAAATTTGCTACAAAAATTACATTTATTATTGAAGTATTGATAATTTTCCTATTTTGTTGACATTTTGAACAGTAATAGAGTAGGCGGAGCTTGTTACCTTTGGAACAGAACAAAGCAGAAATGATTTTTACAACTGGAATCTAACAGATAATTTCAAAATTCCGCTGAAAAATTATATGCCCGCTACCTTTCCGTTCCAAAAGTAACAAGCTCCAACTACTCTCTATTACGGTTCAAAATGTCAACAAAACAGGGTCTCTCGTGGAAAATTATCAAAACTTCAATAATAAATGTAATTTTTGTAGCAAATTTGGTATCAGCATACAGGAAAATGATTCCGGAATTAGGTAGGTGTGACGTGCACAATTTCAACTTGAAAGTCGTTACAAGCAGTTGAAGGGCGATACTCCGAGGTACTGCTAAATCTCCAACTTTTGTATGGCACATCGTTCTGACCCCAACCAGACATATCAATATCCAAATAAAAAAGAGGAGGGTTGCAGGGTCAGAGGAAATTCGGACTAAACACAAATGTACCCTAACCATTCACATTGAGTCACATTTTCAGATGATGTTCATTAAAAAAGTCGTTTTACTTTCTTTGTCAAAAGCACTTGTTAATATCTTGTTTGATTTAATAATAATACTATACAATTTATATACAAAGGCTGGGACTGGGAGTTCGCTCGTCGTGTTACTGACAAATAATTTGTCGATTTTCGAGTGTCGTTAGTGTCACTTACAGTGATCTACATCACACGAAAAGCACAAGATATCATTTACCTCCTTGATTATTCCACATGGTTCAAGTTAACTTGAAAGTACTATATTGTTGACAATGCAAAGTTAACTTTGTAAAGATGGCGGGAAATTTATAAAGGTCTAGATATATGGAAAGTAAGATCGGAACTAACAAAAGATTTCCGGATTGGGTGCGAAAGAAATCCGTGTTTTGTATTGGTGCCCATGTATAAACGATAGATTCATATGCATTTGGGTAACGGAATATGTATTAATTCTTTTGGTAATTTTGATAGTTCACCATAGTGCAGCTTATTTAATGTTGAGACTAAACAATATCAAGCGAGTAAAAGTCCGGCACGTTGAGATTATCGATGACAAGAGTATAACAAGACAGGGACTATACAATACTAAGTAAGTTAGTAATAAAAGTCCCTGAACAAACGAAGTAAATAAAATTACAAAGGTATAATAACATCACATCATTTGCATAACTAAATGTTAAAAATTCATTTTTTTTCAATAAGCAAAATCTTTAAGGATATATAAAGAGTGTCGTTTACAAGGTCTTGAGATTTTGACATCTAGAACGCCACAAAGATTTTTTAACGCAGAAAATGAAACTAGAGACTCCCAGGGGCCTGAATCAGGATAATAACTATAAACAGGAGTCGTCCTACAAATTCAAAACATGGAGTTTTCTTTGAAAGAGTAATCAAGGGAACCAAGGTTATAGCGGTAATCAAAAGAATGTAATCCAGGGACAAAGACCAGACATGGAAAACAGACATACACAACAAAGAACACAAAGTAACTAAAATCATACATACAAAGTAACAAAAGTAAATGAGCAACTCGGACTGCACTAAAAACTGGGAGCATGGACCAGGTGCACCGGTAGGGTAAGCGTCCTCTTCTTTTCTAGAAACACCAGCCGAGTTGCTCATAAAAAGTCAAGTCCGGGGTAGACAAACGAGGAAAGGAAAACCATGATCCGTTGAATAAATCAGTTTTCATGGTGCTGATGGATACACCATAACGATCCACGAGTTCATGATGACGACCATAAAACGTCTGTAGTGATGACTTCAATCTTGTAGCAACATAACCCTGTAAGGCTTTATTCATCATTTGAAAGTTTCTTGTTCTCTATTATACTTTGGCTTAAAACTGGCAAAAAAATGTAAATTTATAGCCTTTAAGCAAGAGGTTATCCTATCCATTCAGCAAAATGGGCACTTTTGAAAGCCTTTTTGAGAGATAATTAACAGTTTTTTTTTCTATCTAAATTTGTGGTTTTCAGAGTATTGGCTAAAACTTGCAAGAAAAAAAAACGTCATTCTTCGCCATTCAAGGGCAATAAGTCTAGCCAATCTACAATTTCGAACCGATACAACTTTTGTAGGCCATATTGTAAGAGTTTTTTATCTTTTATATTTTCAATATATTGGGTAAAAACTGATAGAAAACGTAATTTTCATTTCATAAATTAAATCCTTTCTCTGTCTTTTATGGTTATCAAGATATTGACTAAAAACTTATAAAAAAAACGTCATGAATCTACTTTTTTGCCAACAAGGAGTCATTTTGATCCAGTACAGACTTGTATAAGCATTTTATTAAGAATTATTTCATCAACAATATGTTTTATATCTATTACGTTTTCAAGATATTGACCAAAAACTGCCCAAACGTCATTTTTCGTTTTTCACGTGCAATAACTCTAATAAGGAGTCATCCTTCATCTTTGGCCTTATAGAGACTTTTGTAGAGCTCTCCAAGCTGAAGAAGGAGTGCTGCATTAATTTTCAAGGATTTCTTACAGTTTTTGAGATTTATATAGAAATTGGTGACGTGAACTTGTGATCTAAAAATAGCACGGCAGTCATATTTTACGCTTGATCTATATAATCGACACAATATTTAATGTAGATACCCTAAGAATGCTGGTTACCAAATTTGGTAATAATCCACTGAGTGATTTCAGAAAGATTTTGAAAGAGAAGTTAACGACGACAGAGACAACGGACGCCAAGTTATGACAATAGCTGACATGGCTTTATTCAGGTTAGCTAAAACATCATTAAATTGGAGGTCCGTGTGAAAAGTGTTGTGGCCAATTGGTACAGATTTATTAGGACTAGAAGTGTTGCCGTTGTTTGCGCGAAAACTGCAATGTATGGGGGTAATTTACGATTTGTATTTCATGATTGAAAAGAGAAAGTATCATATTTTTTGCAATGTATTGAAAGCCCGTTTCTCCTTTTTTATTCGAAGATGGCATCAGATCTAGTTGCCTCACTTCATCCACCCGTCCATCCGTCACGCTGAATAAGGGAGTGCCTAATTTGTGTGACCAGTAACCAAAAAATATGGAACCAATATTATCCAATCCTTGAACGCACTGTATTTATATGTATATATCGAGAATGTGCACCTCTCATTATGGAAAACTTAATATTTTTTTCTGACACGCCTAACATATGTTGAACTTTTTTTTGTTATCTATTGCATGGAAAGTAATTACTAGTGCAACAGTTACCGTTAGCGAGCACAATGCATGATTTTTAAAAAGATCGAAAAATAAACAGCAGTAGAAATTTCACTTCAACTTCAGTGATATTGGTCTTTTTCAAAACTACCTCATCCCCTTTAAATGAGAAAATTTCATCTTTTTCTTTCAACTGGAAAATTTGGAATAACGTAATTGAACTTGAGGATAACAAGAAAAAAAGACGTCATATACATTTTTAGAAAGAAACAATATACTACATATTTCTATCGACCACCTAATGCATGGGAAACAATTTATCTATTTTTTTGAATTTTTTTAGCCATTTGGGAGGGATACAAATTGGAAAACTTTCCTACGGAAAACAGCCTATTTATAGAGATTATTGCAGGCAAACAATATCACTGGCAACCGCCAATAAACAGACGACCATTTGGTTCTGAAATAGGCATGGAGTTTTTGGTAGGGGCAGAATATTTATTTTTTCAAAAATATGAAACCGAATTATTTTTTTCGAATGATATACGACCAGATTTTTTATTTTCATTATATGGTCATTATATTGTGCAGTAGAATATGGAGACAATGAAGAAAATTGATTTCCATTTTTTTTTCAGACCTACAAAAATTGCCAGCCCCCCCTTCTGGATCAAATGTTCGTCCCTCTTATGACCACTTTTGTGAGTTTTATTCTTAATTCTATTTATAGATAGATACTCATATATTATTTCACAATATTACTATTTATAGACATTTTCATTGGAAATTTAAAATACTTGCGTCTACTATGGAGTTGAAGAAGTTATTCACATTCACAGTAGATAGAGCGAGCCCTCATGTTGTGGCAGACTCTTCAGGATTGTGGATTTCCTATTTTGACTTCCCAACAAAGGAAGAGGGAAAAGACTCGATATCATTGTTTGATTTTAAGGGCAACAAACTTAGAAATATCAATTTAGACAATGCTGAAATTCATCGAATGACTTCAGACCTAAATGGTAAATTATACATGTGTTGTCTGGAGTCTCAGAGCGTGAAATGTTTCGATATATCAAAAGAACAAGTGACACCTGTGGTTGACTTTGAAGGTTACCCAACAGGGATAGAGTACTGCAAGAAAGATGAGTCCCTCATAATATGTGACAACCAGTGTCCCAGTTACTTCGTCTATGAAGGACATCATTTCTCCAGATTAACCAAAGTATCTCTATCTAGTTTTGAGAGACAGATTGTATCTAATGACAAGTGCCACGCGTACATTAGCAATGTTTCTATTGGAAAAGACGGTACTTTGTGGACAGCGGATTACATCAACGATACCATTCATTGTTTGTCCACGGACGGGAAGCTAGACAAGTCCTTCCCTGGGAAAGATGATAGTGAAATGTGTTTAATGCCACTGGATATCTGTTGTGATAACAATGGACTGGCATTTGTCATCTGTACAGCTTCGAAGTGTTTGTACGTTCTAAACAGTGACTGTGGTGTCGTACATAAATTTGATTTTGATTTCATACCTAGTTCTGTAGAAGTTTTCCAAAATTTAATTTGGATAGGTAATATGGACAAAAATAATGTACATGTTTTTAGCTACAATTTCGTAAACAAACCCGAATAAATCTAAAAATTAGATATACTTGTATACTTGCCCGTTGTACAAATGTACTTGCTTTTCTTTCTTTGTTGTTTTGGGCTTCAACACAATTTGTATAAAAATTCCACGAGACAGCACATTTCAGTAAATTAATTGATTGGTTGATTGTAGCTTTAAGTCCTGTGGGATATTTCACGCATTTCAGGAGAACGATCGACCAACAGACCCCCTGGCTACTCCAGCAATGCTAAAGGTTGTCTGGCAAGCTATTTTCTGACTTGGTGCCATCCTGGGGTATGGAGGAACGGAATTCCAACCTCTAACATTGTAGGAGTAACTTGGGTCTATACTAAATGGACAATCTCTCCAATAATATACTGTAAACCCAGAATAATATTTAAATATATCATATATTTAGATTAAAATATACCTTTTGTATATGTATTATAAGTGCCTGTTTAAAACCTATATCGTTTACCCTATATCGCATACCGTATATCACACCCCTAGACCTATATCATATATTTAGATCAAAATATATGTATAACTTTATTTATAGCATTATAAATGTTTCAACTATATCGTCTACCCTATATCGCGCCCCTTCACAGAACACACTTGGGAGTACTGTTAAAATATATGATAATATAGGATATAATGAACATGACATGTTAAAATCTGTATCACATGCTGTATTAAACCTCGACCTATATCATTCCGCGGGTCGGTGACACTTGGGGTGATATAGGAGTCTCAACATTGATACAGCATGTGATATAGATTCTGACATGTAATATTCAGTATACGTCGCATACCCTATATCACAAACCTTCATGAACCATACTTGCAGCATATAGTTGAAATATACGATATAATGGACATGACATGTCAGAATTTGTTTCACATGTGTTATCAACTCTTGACCTGTATCACCCCGCGGGGGAATGGTTCAGTTACTGCACGTAGGATATAACAGTGCTTTATTCTTATTAACGTTCTGGTGACTTTACTCCTGACATTGCGTACGTTGTTGATGTCACATTCGATTGAACCGGGCTGGATACGAAAACCGAAATATTGCTATTAGAATGTGGAGTTATCAAAGGCAATATAGATATTAAAATGTTCGAAAATGGTTGTTGTTTTAGGATTCCAAACTTGAATCTTTGAACGATGCCATTAATTGTGGAGGGAAAGCATTATTCGATCACAAGAACGTCCATTTTCATATGTGGTCGGGTAACATTAAGAAATGCTTGCTTCCCATTTCACCAATACATCTAAGTTGTTTCTTGGCGTATTTCGATAAAACAAACTTTTTTGGAAAGAGAAGTTTGTGCTGCAGACGATGTCATATTTTTAATGACGTAATGATAAGATCAAAGCGTATTACACTATCACAAATATCTCCCCTTTGATTTAAACATTGTAAAAATGGAAAGAAACCGATTTGAAGACAAAATGTTAGACATTTTTTTAAAAGTTATATGCAAACAGCTTTTTTTAATCGGGACTTTTATGAACTATATTGACATATTGACAGATCTGTATAAATATTCAGAATATCATGTTTATTCTAAAAAATAATGAGTTTTATTGTCTAATAGTAGATTAATACGCACGTATGTTGTGATGTGACGTTGTCTTTTTCCCGACGTTTTCTACACGTTGCGTGCTACCCAGTCTTTATCAAAAGCTTTTTTGGTTAGGTTTGAGTGAACCATTAACTATGAAATTTTGAATTTTACATGTATATATGCTGCAGATAGTATATCCTAAAAATAATGGTACTTGGTTGAACACGTATCTAAGCGCAGCAATTTTTCTGTGTCTAACCAAAATATCACATCTAAAATTCGTATATTTTATTTATTCACGTGTTCACTATGCGAAATTCGAACGAATTGTTCAAAAAGGCAAATGGTATTTAGTCGACTTCTTCATATACTTAAAAATGTATTCCTCCTCCTCTGTGATTTTATCATTTCATTTTTTTCTTTGGCTTACAAATGGGTTACATATATATGTAAAACCGTGGCTCACAAAAATGTCACAAAGCGCATTTTTGACGTTTCCAAAGTAACGTTCTGTTTTGCGACGTAAAAACTCTTTTAACGTCAATTTTGAAAACAATAAAAAGTATTGAAAAGTTGCGATACTAGATTAAATTATTACGACTGTGGACATAATGAATACAAAAATACGATTTTAGCGAATCTGATAAAATAATGAAAGAAATGTTGAAAAGAAAACAGGAAGAAGAAAGCCCCCCCCCCCCCCTTGCGCGCACTCCTGTCTGTTCATATGCAATGATGTCCTGATGAAATCGGGATCAACGTGCCTACATCAAAGTATTTTGAAATGTGTAGACACGCGCAAATGAAATATTGTAAAATCAACGTATTTCATAATCGTCTAATTACCTCTGGACAATTATTTTAGCTATAAGATATAATAAGCTGTACAAATATTGCAAAAATATTTTTTTTATAATTTTTTTTTATGAAATCGGATCAAAAACAAAACAAAACAAAACAATGACTTATTCTGGCGTGGCCTTTTTGACCCCTTATAACTCGAAAACCGTAAGTGATATCCGAAATCTAATTGAAAAATGCAGGTAGGATTATTAATGAGGAATCCAATGAAGAAGCCAATGAAATTTCGAAATCGGACAAGAAAAAAAAAAGAGTTATGAAAATGCTTTTAGGCGTTGTTCAACTTTGACCCCCTATAACTTAAAAGCGGTCCAAAACACATAAAATCTGCTGTACATTTGTTTAGCTGAATTAAATAAAGAACAGGTTAAAAATAGAATATTATATATAATATATAATAGAAAACAACCAATCTTCATGGGTTTTAATAAAATACGTATTTTTACCCTTTTTGGCCCCTTTATCAAAAGCGGCAGGGGCAACAAAGTCCAAATTAAATAGGAATCTACTTAGTTGTTCGTAAAATCATATCAACATGTCAGAACAATTCGTCAACCACAACTGAAGTTATCGCACGGAAACGAAGTGTCCCAAGACCATGACGACGACGACGATTGTGCCATAACATTATAAAACCGCACTTTTTTTCGTCGTATAATAAAAACGGGAGATTTGCCAAGGTTTTGTTTTCTCGAACTGTTTAGCAATGTTTAATGTTTAGTAGCAGACCTTATAAAATTCCGAAACGAGTACATTTATTCGGAAATATCAACATACATCTACATTAGAGATATAAAATGGAATAGGAAAGATTCGCTTTATACGCTTTCACAATATGATTTCCGAGGGGGGGGGTGCTACTGACTTTTTTGCTTGTAGGATTGTTGGCTTTCTGTTTTAGTGAGGGTGTTTTACATTTTTCGCATCACGAAATTTGTTGTCATACTCCCTAACATTTTTCTCATAGGATAAAATGTCCTTCAAATCATTTTTAAATGGTTGATGCCAAACTATTTACCATATCAGGATGTAATCTGATCATTTAAATTGACCAAAACGTACGAAAAATAAACATCGAATCGGATAATTAAATAATTAAACATGTCGTGTGTTTTATTTTATGTAAAAAATAAATAAAGCACACTTCTTTTTACATGTAACGATTGTACAACGATGTACGTCGCAATACAAAAAAGACGACAAATTTTGCCGATTTCGACGTTACCAAAAATGACACCAACAACGTACGCTACGTCCCTACAATGTAAGTGGTTGGAAGTCAGTTCCTCCATACCCCAACCAAGTCAGAAAATAGATTGCCAGACAACCTCTAGCTCTGCTCGAGTGTTGTGACCTTTTCAGAATCCTTTGGGTTTTTTCTTTGAATAACTGGCCATAAAAAATGTATCGGTTCGATCAGCGAAACTGGCACCACACTATTCCACCAAACAACATCAAAATCACACAAGAGTAACAAAAGCAAAGTAAAGAATATCTGACTTGGGACAGGAACTAAAACATAATAAGATGTAAAACCTTTAAAAAAAAACTTGTATAATGCTCCCTTTACTAAATATTTTATCTCTCATAACATAGCGTACTGAGAAATAAATATGCAATTTAAGTAGCAGTCTTTGTAAGAATCATGCAAAATCTGAAAAATGTGATACACCCCCAAAAAGGCTACATATTTTTATTTCTGTAATTAAGTTGTTTTATGGGTCTATATTATGAAATGTGTAATTATTCATTCAAGTCTGCCTGCTCTTAGGAGACAATCAACATTGAAAATCCAAAAGATTCTATTGTATTTGAGTGTCATTCACTGAGTTATCTCCCTTAATTTCGAATTCTACAGTGCATTCTATACAATTTTTTCTCCTATGAGCAGAGGTTATATGAAAAACCAAATGTTAATTTTTGTTTTACTAAAGCATTTTAAACAAAATATCAAAAATAAAAATCTGTAGGCTTTCCAACCATGTATCACATTTTGCATGATTCTTAGCTGGAGTGCTATTTAAATATATAGGAATTATTGCGTGTGTATAAAAAGAATATAGTTACGAAGCTTTCACAAGTAGAATCGACCTTCGAAAAATATGAGTTAGCCAAATTAGTCACATTTCCTCTTTTTTTTAAATATTAGAAAAAAATTGCTTTCATTTTTCTTTCATAAAAATGTGTAATTGAAAATAAAATGAATTTCAGTCTGCATGGACCCCTTTTTCAAAATTTCTGGATCCGCCCTTGTAAAAAAAAGTATATTAAATAAAGCGATAGTTAAGAAAGAATCCAGTCTTACGTTCATAAAACGAATAAGTTAACATTATTTTCTCATTTTTGCTTAAAGTTCGATGGACCCACATAATACATGTACATTATATAATTTCATAACAAAATCTAAATTGTTATTGTATAAAAGGAAAATAAAAGGAACCAAGAAGTCTCAGGTGAGTGCTTGTTGAATCCCACTGACAAAAAAAGTCTTTTTTAAATCCATAACTGACAAAATATATTTTTTTCACAAAGGACCATGCATGTGTACTCTATCCGTTATTCGCCGTATTTACGTAAAGAATTGAAGACGCCATCCGAATTTACAATGACTCACGTATGTTCGTCGAGAATTTTCAAACTCATTCTGTGGTATAATATATAAACAGTCATTACTGTAACTTGTGTCTGTTATTTAGAAGACAGGAGTGGCGGATCCCGCAACGAAAACTGAATAATAAAAATACTACCGGCATGACCAGAAAAACAAACATGTGACAAAGAAAATTTATCCTATTCAGATTGGTGGAAAATTTTAAATAAATCGAGGAATGCATTTCGTCTGGCAACTCAGATAAATATTACGTATATAAGGAAGACTTAGTATCTTATAAGACACTTCCCGATTGTAAGATATTTTAATAACCCACTTATAATCGTCACAAACAAATCAGTAATGCAACATTTGCTATGTAGCTCCTGGTAGGACCCCAAATAAATGTAGATGACACATTTGATTTTAGTCTGTATTAGCAATCAGATTCATCAAAATTTCTACTTGTTCGTCAGTTAGATTATAAGGCTCATTTGACAACTGTTCTATTGTCAGATCCGAAACAAATGCCCCGTCCAATTTATTTCTACAACAAATATTAGCCATGTGTGAAAGCCCATGCTCATTCAAGAGAGCAACAAGTTTTGAAACCGACATTTCATTTACACTAACAGATTGTATTACACATCCACAACAACGCTGGAAAACACCAGGTTTGGAGATGGATTGATTTGGTACATTTCCGGCCTGTTCCTCCGTCTCCTCGAATCTCATTTCATCATAAATGTGCACAGATGTTGCTTCTGTTTCTGGATTTAAGGCCATATATTGCGCTGGGGTACGAGTGACTGATGGGAAGTGACTGGTGTCTTCTGTGTTGGTTGATACATAAACAAACTGATTCTGAAATTGAGGCGAAGTAACGTTTAATATAGTTTGACAACGGACGCTTCCATAGGCACTGTCTTCAAAAATATTTAATCGTCTAAACTTGCGTTTCGGAAATTACTACCGCATGTCATTGCTTTTTTCTATTGGTACCAGTATCGTATTGCATATCCCTGAGCAGGTGTAGGTCAAAACATGGATGCTATAAAAATATAGTGCATTTTCTTTTTGCCTCTCTACAAACTAATATTTTGTCAAAAGATATGAACAATGACTTATAAAATAGAGCAAACATCACACTGTAAGATGAAGAACTTTTTTAAAAGAAAATCTAACATAATATCATAAAAATGTTCCACTGAAAAGGTTGGTTTGTTGAGTGCAAAACGAAAGTGAAAGTAGGGAAAATCGCTATTTATAGTTAGAGACTACTTTTCTGTCCGATCTTCGTGGACTCACCCTATTTTCTTTGCGGGAAATTATTTTTTCACATGTCCTTAGAAATGCTACATAAGTGAAAGTTTTATTGAATCAATTTACATATTTTTTTAAAAATCCTAAAAATATGCACTTCACTATAGAAGTCTATGGGAAAATTAATACGATACTGAGACCTATTCCCGACTTGCGGACCAACATTTTGTCAACATTTATCTCCCTTTGGAGCAGATGTCTATTCGGAACACGTAAGGTTTCCCATCCAATATCGACGATACTTTGCTTAAAGTTCGATGGACCCACATAATACATGTACATTATATAATTTCATAACAAAATCTAAATTGTTATTGTATAAAAGGAAAATAAAAGGAACCAAGAAGTCTCAGGTGAGTGCTTGTTGAATCCCACTGACAAAAAAAGTCTTTTTTAAATCCATAACTGACAAAATATACTTTTTTCACAAAGGACCATGCATGTGTACTCTATCCGTTATTCGCCGTATTTACGTAAAGAATTGAAGACGCCATCCGAATTTACAATGACTCACGTATGTTCGTCGAGAATTTTCAAACTCATTCTGTGGTATAATATATAAACAGTCATTACTGTAACTTGTGTCTGTTATTTAGAAGACAGGAGTGGCGGATCCCGCAACGAAAACTGAATAATAAAAATACTACCGGCATGACCAGAAAAACAAACATGTGACAAAGAAAATTTATTTCGACGATACTTTAGAAAATCTCGAAAGTCAAAAGGGAATTTCTCGTTCTACTGACCCTGCAATACATTTTCTTTACGGGATACAAATGAAAATCATCCTTATGTAACCTACCAACAAAATGAAACACCCTGTAAATTTTAGAAACACCGTTGTGTTTGTCTGCTGGGGATTCCATATTCATTCGAGTAACCTCTTTTTTCTGCAGCCGAATCCGTTTGTTTGTTTGTTTGTTGGGGTTTAACGTCCGAGCAGCAATATTTCAGCTATATTCAGACGATGAACATGAAGTTGATGATAAAATGAACGTAAAATAATGATGAAATGAAAAAGAGATGGGACACAAGGACAATGGGGTCGACCAATTTTGATTGCCACTGGAAATAAGAAGAGGTGGGTAGGGTCGGGCAATTTAGCATCCTGTGACGGAGGCCTATGGTTCCTACTCCGGGAGAATACCACAGTAGGGTTCTTTAACGTGCGAGAAACGTGGCATCTTTCACAACACGGTGCACCACTATGGTTTGCGGTCAGGTTTTCCGTATTATAGCCTGACAACCCCAGCATGTAACACGCCAGGGGTACCCCATTCCACCACCTGGTGCACACATCACAGTTGCTCTGTGGGCAAAGCGCCTTATCCCCCGGCTAGGGTTTTGAGCACTATATAGTCGCCTTTTACGACAAGCTTAGCGCTGCTGCAGACCTATTCTTTTAACATCCGGACCTGCACGGGGCACCCGAATCCGAACACCGATTAGAGAGACTTCGAAATTACAGGTATAATTAATTTCGTAGTGCATTTCAACAGACCCGTCTTGACTTTTAAAAAATATTCCACCGCTTCAAACTCATTCAAACTTCACCAATATGAAAACATGTATAAAAGCAGATTTCTATAAGAGTGCTAGAAAAATTCACCATCATATTTTATTTTTAGCAACTTTGCTTCGGAGACCCCGTAGACATGAAAAGTGACCACTGCCAAATGTCCTAAATTTTTATCCTTGCCCTACATTTCTGCAGTTAGTACTAAGCAATTAAGTTTATGACAGCAAAGAAAAAAATCAGGAAGAAACACACTAAAAAAAAGGAACTATATTCGTCAAGGGGAATTAATTGTGATCTCGTACCTACACCTGCTCTTACGGGAGTTAACTCTGCAAAAACAGGATAAAATATGGCTGCATCCCGAGCTCCGCAAGTAGGGAATATAGGCTAAAAACCACTAATTCCACTTTCCATAGGCTTCTATGCTAATTTCACAATATTCAATGGCTTCTCTGGACTTTACCTTAACTTTAACCTGCAGAAGACTATATATCAGCATGATTCTACATATGTCAGCTCACAATCCTCAGAATGGCATGTGGGGTTAGCAGACTTGCAGTGCAGTACTGGTCACCGGAAGTGAAGGGTCTATAAATAGCATGGGAAATCCCAGTGTTTTCACAAGACAGGGGTATATTTAAAAATCATTATGGAGATTAGGCTTCACATCACAAGAAGCAAAATGCACCTATAAAATGTACAGAAATGTTTTTCCTTTCAGAAACTGTTTAAATTTTTTAAATAAGATGAGAACTTTTTTCACAGCACTATGAGGAACAGGGGTAATTTCTGCGTAGGACTATTTTTGCGTACGTTCCGAATGCTCATTGGTTGAATTGGTGGTCTGTAACCTATAGGACCAGAAGACTCCCGTCCGCTGTCGGTACGCAACCATCTAATTTCTCGTTTGGATTCACACAGTATCACTCTGCTTTTACTAGTAATACAGTCCCTCATTAGAGACTAAATACCTATTTTATTTTTGAGATTTTTAAAACAAACCAGCCATTCTTTTAGCTAAAACATAATTATTCAAGTATATAAGGACAATTAAGCAAATATAATAAGTGCATTTACATTAGTTTTTGTCTTTATGTTATGTGTTTATACTAAATAAAGAGTACGAACAAAGAAAAAAAAGATTTTCAAAGTTTCTCGACAGCCTTAAGAACATAGATTTATATCGGTTGTCTTCTGCATCGTACTAGATCTAGAGTTCTGTGTAGTGAAAATATAGCAGAGGAACACTATGCTTTCAAAAATATCCTGATATTGAGTTTAAGTACTGACCTCTTTCCCACTTTGTGTTGATAAATTCTCGTTCTGATTTTCCCCAACTGAAAAGATATTTTATCAATCAAGATTCCATGTCATTCAAACATGTTTAGTTGCAGGCTATTCTAAATGTGTGAATTGGAAATGCAGATTATGTCTGCGGTTCTTCATGCGTAAATATGTACCAAGTATTGTAGACAGTCCTGCAGGTGTTGTATATTCACAAAACAGCAAAAATACTGCGAGCAAGCCCACTCCCGCTTCAAGTGGACTTAAATTATGCAAAACCCTTATGTAAACGTTTGACCCCGCCTCCTTTATAGTGACCTGCCTTTAACAACTTTATTCCTGGACATGAAATAATGCTTAACATTCCTATGAAATTAAATTGCAATTCATTTAGCGGTTCCCTTTGTAGGCGTCGGACTGTAAGTGCTTCGATGAACTGCAAAGGTTTTAAAGAAAAGTGAAGCTCAAGAAAGACGTCATGTATTTTAGCTATTATTCTAGCAGAATAATACAACATGGCAGTATAGCATCAACCACGCTCCAGCATCATGATGATGGAAACCTAACGTTGTATTGCAGTGACAAAACCAATTTATTTTTAAAAATAAGAAACATAACAAACTTAACTTACAAGATGGCAGACGTGAATCAGCTGAAGGAGGTACGTCATCAAATACCTGTGAACCCTGTCTCCGTCTTCTCTCTGGTCTGGTCGGGGCAGTGCAACCGTTAGCTTTCAGGGAAGCACGGTGTACTGGAGACTGAGTACGTCTTGGAGGGAGCTCTGGTACACTTTCTTGGTCGTTTTGAAAAATGATAGACCCTCCATATATATGCTGAATAAATAAATCACTTTTTCTTCTATTATCGTAAAGGTGTTTTGGGACGAAGAATGCATTTTTATACGGTTGCCTTGTCTGTGGAGACGATATTTCTTGTCTCAGGAGAATGTTCGACGAAGCTGCAATAATGAATTGCTGTTTTGCGTTACGCATCAACACGTTTTCTGAGTATCCAAAAATAAACTCCTCTGTATTGACGTCCGTCAGTCTGTAATTACCAGGCGGGAATCGAGAAGCGGTCAATGAATCATCTGATCTTTCGTCGTCTTTGATTACGATATCCAGAGGTAGTCCGTGATGTTCTATATTTTTTTTCAGTGAATTAGATTTTTCGTCCAATACGGCATTGAAATACAAGGGAGTTGTTTCAGGAATGAAGACAGGGTCGTCACCGTGACGAACGACGATACCACCATCATGTTCAATGTCAGTCAACTCTACAACACTACCACTAGGCACGGTTCTGGTTTTCCACGGAGAAACCGGAGTTTCAAATGATTTTTCAACACTAAACCAAGTAAATTGTTCCTTTTTTATTTCTTCTACTGAACTGAGACGCTTTCCAAGTTGGTATACGTCCTTTTGGTAATAATATGGTATGCGAATTTCTTCACCAGTAACCCTGTTCGTTCCTTGTACTACTTCTATACTACTTGCCAGCTCCAAGACAATGACATCTCCCTCTCTGAACACATCATCGGAATCCGCTACTTTCACTCTTTGTGGCAGCTGTTGGATGATCTCACCTATTGTTTTTTGTTCTTCCTCGTACGACATTACATTTCATTAATATGTTTAGTGCTGAAAGCCTGTCCATACCAATAGTCCACTCAAGTACATGAAGTCTAAAATCCCATCACAACACAAATTTGTTCCGGTTATATATTTCTAGTTCCGCAAACAATATATCTGTATTCGGTTCTTTTTATAACTTTGTCAATTTTAAATACCTTTACGGTCGTTAAATATACCCGAGTGTTAACCAGCAAAAAAAAAGTTACTATGGTATCAATAATGCACATCAAAATATTGCGTAACTTTAAAAGATCCAATGTTTTCCCAATGAATTCGTTATGCCAGTAAATAATCCATGAGAAATCACACGCGGAAGTTCAACCAGGTGCTTGCTAACAGGCATTTGTACAAATATTCCAACAACACCTCGGTCAAAATGTATCACTTATGTCAATAACCAATACTAGTAGATGATTATTTGACTAACATACAAAGATTAGATTACTTCATACATGTAGTTACCGATTATACTTTTGTTGCATGTACATATCTCAGTTTTCTACTGTTGCCTTCCAGTATTACTGGCTGTTTCTAATACGTACAGAAGGCATTACTGAGTAATTGTTTCTGATACGTACATGTACATGTACTTTAACGGAATTGGCACCTACACAACTTTATGGATTAATAGAAATTGCAAGGGATATTGTATTGTGTATTGTTTCAGGAATGTATTAGAAGCCTCGATACTGAAGTCCATTTACAGCTAGAAATATAGTTAAATTTAGGAAATACCTGGATTTCATGATAGACATGCCTTCATGATAACATGACAAGGTAGTAAACTGGGACAAGGAGATTTAAACTGTCTTTCATGATTTAGTTTGTTAGAAAGTTAAATTCACTTTGCTAATATTTTGTTCTCTAAATACTAACCAAGAAATTTCATCAGGTAATGGTCAACATCTAAACGAGCTACTAGAGGAACAGGGGACGCTTACCCTACCAGTGAATCTGGTCCATGCTACAAGTTTTCAGTATAACCCTATTTACAGTTTAACCCTAGTTTACTTTGTTTCTTTGTATGTGTGTTATCATTTGGCTTTGAGTCCATGATATATTTGAAGGTTACAGACCACCAATTCAACCAATGAGCATTTGGAACGTACCAATTCAACCGATGAGCATTTGGAACGTACCAATTCAACCAATGAGCATTTGGAACGTACAATTCAACCGATGAGCATTTGGAACGTACAATTCAACCAATGAGCATTTGGAACGTACGCAGAAATAGTCCTACGCAGAAATTACCCCTGTTCCTCATAGTGCTGTGAAAAAAGTTCTCATCTTATTTAAAAAATTTAAACAGTTTCTGAAAGGAAAAACATTTCTGTACATTTTATAGGTGCATTTTGCTTCTTGTGATGTGAAGCCTAATCTCCATAATGATTTTTAAATATACCCCTATCTTGTGAAAACACTGGGATTTCCCATGCTATTTATAGACCCTTCACTTCCGGTGACCAGTACTGCACTGCAAGTCTGCTAACCCCACATGCCATTCTGAGGATTGTGAGCTGACATATGTAGAATCATGCTGATATATAGTCCTCTGCAAGTTAAAGTTAAGGTAAAGTCCAGAGAAGCGATTGAATATTGTGAAATTAGCATAGAAGCCTATGGGAAGTGGAATTAGTGGTTTTTAGCCTATAGAAGTTCTATTCAGGATAAGACCCTAAAATTGAAGATTTTTTTTTTATACATGATTATAAAGATAATCTTCCTCCACAACAAATATTTTTTTATCTTTATTTATCCGATTGCTGAACCTGTATCTTGTGCATTTTAATTAATCAGACTGCACACTAATAGTCACACTAAAAAATACTTTTCCACAACAATTAGTGTAAAGATAAGAGAAAAATACAAAGTACAAAATTGACATTTTTAAAGGCAAAAGGCATTGATCACAGTGAACATTTGTAAAATATTCGAATGAATAATTATATTGACCAATTATGGACTTATAATGAGGTAAATTGAATTGATCAGCTGTTCCTGTTTTTGGAAAATCTTGCGTTTAAGTTATGGATTTTGATAGCTCTTGGACTTACCTTTGCCCAATTCACACTGTATAAATCCTTAAAAATTTTGAAATGATTATGTCTGCATTAGCGACCACGAAGACAGTGGAAATCAATGCCACCAAAAAAAAAAAAAAATTCAAAGAATAATCATGGGATACTAAAATATTTCGCAGGCACAGCTTGATACGACTTCAGATGTCAAGCCTTTCAACATATGTGACAAGTAAAGACAGAACCCTCAAACTTTATAAAAATCTTAATTTGGATTGTGTGATTAAATTTTTGACAAAATTCTGGTCAGAATGAAATTATAAAATTTGAGGTTAGGGCTGTTCTATTTAAATGTACATGGGAAGGGGGATGTCGATTTTTTTATTTTTCTCTTGGTAGGGGGAGGGGGGGGGGGGGTAAAAATTTTTTTTTTTATATGTTGGTAGGGGTATGTTTGATAAAATGAAATATGTTGGTAGGGTTGAAATTTCATCTATAAAATTCAATACACCTGGGGGTTGGGAGATTTTGATGCTCTGATTTCCCAAAATGTAGTACTACAGGTGCATTTGTCAACAGATTGATCATTTTTTTATATATTTTTTTTCTGGTGGTGGGGTGTGTATCTTAAGATCTAAAATATGTTGGGGTGGGGGTTGGCAACATTTTTTTTATATTGGTGGGGTGGGGGGGTCTATTTACAAGTTGCAATACTCACCTCCCTATGTAAATTAATATGGAACAGTACTTAAACTATAGTTCAAAGAGACAATCAATTTCCACAAAGTTGGAGAAAAAAAATCTTGGTCCTTAGTTTTTATAAAAGGTAAGGGGCATAACTCTTTCAATCCATTAACAACCTTCCTTTTGTGGTGTGGAACCAATATACCAACCAAGCATTGAGTGGGAATAATTTGTTTTCACCACATTTTCCTGCTATTTTTTGGAAACAAGAAAAAGCACTTGATTTTCTAGGTTTTCAGCCCATTCTTAAACAACTGGGGCCATCACCCCTGAATCAATCCAGTCCGACCTCTCTGATATACATAACATTGTGATACAATATCATAGAGATCCATATACTACTACTTGAGATATAGGGTTAAAATTTCTGAAAGTATTGTTTTTAGTCCCTTATTCCAAAATGATTCGGACAATAATCCCCATTATCAGTACATACATTTTTTGTGGTTAAGAACCATGTTAAGATTTGTGGCATATCAGCTAACATTCAAGTTATCAAATGAAAACCAAGTGTCTATGACAACAACTAAATATGGAAAGACAGCATTGTAACAATTTTTTTGCAGTCATTTCAAAAAGTCGACCTTTTCTATAATAGGAAGTGTATATCTTCAATATATACAAAAAAACTGTGTAAAGTTTGAAAAATGATAGTTCACTATTTTTTCAAGTTACAGATTCAAGTATGTAGGAAAAGTTTGGTCAAATTTTCTGTAATATAAACATAATACACACATAAAAGTATGAAATAACAATGATTCAATACTTCTTGAGTCACTGACTAAAAAATCTATCCCTAAGCGTGACAAACAAATGGATAGATGTCAGAGCTAGGCAGCTACCAGAGATGCTTTCGCCATTAGTAATGCAGGAAAAATTAAATGACATAGCATTTATCAGACTTAAACTCCTTTTTTGTTCAACCACACATTAAAAACACACACTAAATAAAAAAAATATAAAATACATTTAAGTATGGTATTATATCACCCATTACAAAGAAATGAACAACAAAAGACACTGTGATAATATTTTTTATTTGTGTTTTATTTAAATTTATAATCATTGTATTACTTTAAATACAATTTAATTCTGTGACATCAGACACTAAATGGTGCATATGAGAAAATAGGTGAAATTTAACAAGTGTTTCAATGTCAATGTTATCATTAATTTTAATGACAATTTATTTGTTTCATATTCAAAGTGAGTGAGATAATTTTAATTCAACCATTACATCAGACAGGTTTTGCTTATTAATCACCTCCAGTTACACTCTTGTGATATTTATCAGATAATCTATTCAACATTTCATTGGCCCAGTTATTTTGAGCAACTGTTCATTGAACTTTTTTTCACAATTGATAAGAACGTGTAATGTAATTTAGAGAATAAGTGCTGATGTGGAAGTATCAAATGGAATTAGTTGAGGTAAAAAATAAAAACCAGAAAACTGCATTTGCTTTCAAAGAATCCCTTGGGGATAATGCACACATGTACAATCTTGAAAATTACTTATCAAGAATTACTTTAACACCAAGTAAAACATTTAAATTCTGGGGATAGTGATTAAATGACCATTACCTGATGAAAATTTCAGGTAGTTAACTGGACAACTGACAGGGACATTTCAACTTTCTATAAGAACTTACAGCACAAAAGAAAGTTTAAAACTTCTTGTCGATAGCCCAGTTAACTACCTTAGACATTTCATCAATGGTAATGGTCATTCAATCAAGGAAAAAAACAACTCTATCCCCTGAAATTTACTATTTTACTTGCTGTAAGTTTACAACTATTTTTATGTACAGAAATGGAAGCATCGCATTAGCTGTGATTATCTGAAAAATGAGAAAAAATATCCAGGTGTAATAAAACAGAAATAAAAGTGAATAGAAAAAAAAAGACCACTTAGTTATTCTGAACAACTTATTCAAATTTGCTAATCTGCTGAATTATATTTTATACAAAATTAGTGGCCTTTATTATGAAATTATTTATCACTGGAAGAAAACTAAGCAACAAATTAACCAGTAAGAAAGAATGCCTTATTCATTTATCAAAGCTTTACAAAACCGAAAAATAGTGAAATAATTCCAAATATTAGATGTATGAAGAAATAGGTATGGGTAATCCCAACATGTGATAAACTCCAGGTACACAGGCAAATGTGCCACACATGAGAATCATATGGTTTACATCATATGATTATCATATAAATCGAGCACCATATGATAATCATGTTTTGGTTTACATATGACAATCACATGATTATCAAATGATAATCATAAGTTTTTTCCAAACATATGATTGTTATGTTTTCAGGCCAAAATTTACACATGAGAACCATATGATAATCATATGACCATGGGTCTGGAAATGGTCAAAAATGCCGGTCACTGAACAACAAATTTTGCAAATGACCGACGACAATTTTCCAATATCGGACATAAAAAAAATTTCAACCCTTATAAATTACAGTCTGCGTGGTTTTATTAGTGTATAAACATCCTGTCTACCAGTCTCCTAATTGTTTATTGGAAATTAATTGACAAGTGTGTGTCATTTTAGCTGATGTGCTGCCAGCTGTGACTGTGTTTTACCTGTAACTGATGAATGGATTGCATAATTGAATTGCTGGTACATGTGCAACCCCATTGCATATACAAATTAATTGAAGTAAAAGACTGACAAAAACGTCTGCTGAAGTTTGATAAAATGTCCAGCACGGGCTGTCAAAATTTCGAGATCCTTGCATATGACTACCACATGTTAAATATCATATGATTGTCATATGATTACCATACGATTATCATACGAATCAAGCACCATATGATTATCATATGTGGCACATTTGGCTGTGTATAAATGAATAAGTAGATGAGATAATGTATAAATAAATAATACAGAGATGATAACAATATTGCACTGAGTATATAAACAAATTTATAATACACAAATAAAAATTTCATCTCATACAGACGTCATTAATTTGAAGAAATCTACGCAGAGTTAAAAATGCATTAAAAAATCATAACAATCAACATAACAATTAATACTATTTAAGTACCTCACTGATATAATAAATCTGAAGTTCAGAGATAGCAAGTTATATGGTGACGCTGCAGATTCTGGTGGGGGGTCTCGGGATATTACTCATTTTAACAGAAAATTTTGTGAATTTTATGCAAAATTTTGGCAAAAATTACCCAGAACCAGTCCCCCTTCCCTCCCATGAGGCCTTTATTAATAACTTTGTCTACAACAGGCAATATCAAACATATATGATGATGATTGAACTGTTAACTGATTTTTTTTCAGAAGTTGTTATGAAAAATACTATTCAAAACCTAAATGAGCAAAAATTAAGTGGCAACATGAAATAGAAATCTGCTACAATATCAATCAAAATTATACAGAGTAATTTCTAGAATCATCTTTTTAAACATTGAGTGGAGCAATATAGATCAAATTTCCTATAGGTAAAAAGGAATCAAATCACCTTTACAAATGTTTTTGAAAATCTTAAGAACCAGTACAGTAATTGTACATGTTTTGAGATTTAAAGTATTTTTTACTACCAAGACAAACAGAGTATATTATTAGAAGTCATCTAAAGTTTGAACTTCAGCTAAAGTTGCTGTCAGTTATAAAAAGCATCAAGACAAAAAATTGAGTAGAAATCTGGAAAAAATAGAGCATTTAAGTTGTTTGCAGATCATAGTCACATAGAAAAGCACTAGTTTTATAACAATTATTATCACCAGGAGAGAAGGACAGAAGTTCGATTTACATTTGTCCGATCCATTTTGTTTTAATGCAATTAAAACATGTTTTAACTAATAAAGCACTACTTAAAGTGAATTTTAACAACATTTTATACACCTTATTGTCACAGGTCAATGATTACACTATAGTATTCCCCCATGAGCCATATAGAGTGAAATCTGTCTATACCACACCCAAAATAAATCGGACATCTTCTCAAGTCCATTCATATCAATTTTAATAAGTTTAGAATCTGTCTTAACCAAAAAACTGCCTAAACCAAACAAATTATTCACTCTCATTGGGTTTTGGTTGAGACAGGCTTTACAATATATAACAGTCAGTAAGAATTATTATCTCTTTATTTCGATTGGTAAAATATTCCCCATCAATTTCCTCCATCTTCCAAACAAACATACAATAAATGAATAACAAATAAAAATATTATAAAAATTTTTTCTGATCCATTACAAACATTTATTTTTTAACGTATATCACATTTCACTTGTTACATGTGACAAATTTTGTCATATAATCATCACACTGTTTAACAAAGCTGGAACTTCAGGAAAACAAAGTATGAAATGGTTCAGGAATAATGGTTCACTTTTGTAATGCCACCTGAATGGAATGTTGTATCAGGATCCTGATATCTGTTAAACATTCTGAATGTCGAACCAGGATTCCACAGGATTCTGAGATCTGTCAAACATTCTATGCTAAGAATCATCAGGGTCAGCTAAGTATTTACCTGTAAAATAAAAAGCTTAATCTAAGTGTTGATCTTTTCAGGATTCCTCTAATATTTAGACACTCTACATTCATAAACATCTTAACAACAGTTTTCATATCAAACTGCACTACCAGTATTTTTCATCCATCTATAATTTAGCATGAAATTATGACAAATTTTCTAGCACTATTTTAATCAAAAGCTTTTAGCAAAATTATCTTCTTGCTGTTCAAGTTTTTGAACATAAACAATATGTTTTTTCAGTTGATATCATTGTTCATAGACAATAGTGAAAAGCATCTAAGGCGGTAACTTAAGGTAAGGGACAGAACTTTTGAAATCAGGGGTATGTTTGTATCATATTCAATTTCTCAAAAGCCTGTCAAGCTTTTATTTGAACCAGAAGAAATCAGTCCAAGTTACTTTGATACTTACACGAGATTGATGTAAAATGCTGAATACAAAGGTTCCAATGATTTGTAAGAGTTGTGTCCCTTACCCTAGGTCTACCTCCTTAAGGTAGATCGTACCTGATATTTCTAATACATAAATTTGCCTAGTTTTTCTTAAAGATGACCTTGAATGAACATACATTAAAATTTAAATATCAAAACACATAGGTAACCGAACTTGATTTTGAAATAATTAAGCCTCAATACAGCCAGTATTTTACTGTATTTTATATGGACTCTGTAAGGATTTTTCAATATTTTGCAAATTCCAAAAAAAGTGGTAGTTAATTTATATAAACAACACTTAACTGACATTCTTTCATATTGCAAAACGAAAATTAGGGGTCACTGAACACTTTCCCTTGAAATATAAAGAAAAACGAAAATTCCCTATACTTTTCCCGCAAATTATCTCCTATTTGAAAAAAAAAATCCCAAATATTACTGTATTTTCCAGACTATAAGTCAATGTGGGGTATAAGTAGAATTGCCTAATTTTGACCAAAATCCACAGGAATGAAATAAGTGGGAAATTTGTTTGATGAATTGGACATAATTACGAGCAGTAATTAATAAACAATGTTACCTAGTATTACAAAATACAATAAAAAATAATTGTTACCTGCAAATTTGGTTGCAATTAGCCATTTAGATAACATCTTAACTGATTATAATTTGAGCCATGTGGGAATGTGTTATGACATACCATAAATGGGTATATATTTGCATATTAAAGGACCGTTTACCCCAGAACACTCAAAAATGTCTTTCTAGTTAAAAGAGTTTTGTTAACATATCTTCTTGAGTTTGTTTATATATTTTAACAATGTCAAAGTTTCAAAGTTTTTATTCACATCATCGTATTCATTCATAAAGGATAGCGGCAATGATCAATCATATTTGAATTTTATCACGGGTTTGACAGTTTGAGTGACTGCTTTCGTTGATTGCAGTTTACCAAAATTTTGAATTAAAGCAATCAGAAGTGAACTAAACAAATCTAATTAAATGCATTGTAGATGAAAATTTTTTCTTCAAAAATCCTTATATAAGTCAAAGTGGATGATAAGTTGAAGCTGACACTTTGCTGAAAAAAAAATATTGACTTATAGTCTGGAAAATACAGTATTTTGAAAAAGGTTTTTCAACAATAATGTTTTTAATCCTACCATCCTAATTTTTATGTAAAAAAAAATCACTTGAAATAAACAAACACTATCAGTCTATAGAAAATATATATGTCTGTATGATTTTGCAAGATAACAGAAAAGAATACTCGGTGTAATAAATATGATCTACCTTCACAAAACAAGGGAATAGATTTATATACATGTATTATGGACTAACCTGCACCAAATCTCTTCTTTGCCAGAGATATCCTGTACCCAGAACCTATTAATTCAAAATCTATGCCTGATAATGAGGCTCCTTCACATATAAACTGAAGTGCTGATGTTGCAGGTTTACTAGGACCTGAATTCATTTGAAATTTGGCTCTAACACATCCCTGTCCAGCTTCTTCACTCACTTCAGATATATCATTTAATTTCCACATCGCTCTTTGGGTTTCTGCATTCCTAATAATATAAAGCAAGGATATAAGGATAATATCAAGAAATTCTACATCTTACATTCATCATTCAAGCGACAAATTGGTTCCCTTTTCTCAAAAACATTTATAGATTGAAAAAAAAACCCAAGGCATTATATCACATACACGAAGACTGTAACAATGATAGCTTATACTGCTAAAAACCAGCTTAGTTTATTTATCAGATAAAAAATTCATAAAAAATTGTCAAATTTCTCAACAGTAAAATGTGGAGATCTTTTATACATGTATGTATATAAGCAATGAGCAAAGTTAATATTAATTTAACACTTGAAGAGTTACAGATTACATGAAGTATGTACCCTGAATGAAACCAACAGATCATGTCCAGTGACTACTAGAACTGTTTTCATCATTGTTGAAAGGTAAAGGCTAGTTATACTAGGGAAATGCCAAACCTGATGATGTAAATTTTGAATTTGACCTTTCAATTTTCGACATTCAAATTTAAAAGGGTCTTCATTGACTAGGTATGTACATGCAAGAAGTTTCTGTAAAATTAATTGAAAGACGTTCTAGGGAGTACACACGGGTGTTATTGATTAACAGATACCCATTCACATCTTAATTCGTAACAGATGATAAATTTGAAAAATATGAATTTATCTACAATTATTAATGACATTAGATAAAGTACTTTTTTTTAAGATATGCCATGATGAATAAAACTAACCACACTCCTTCTGGGGTACTTTTCATACTGGCTACATCCCCTGATACAGGAATGATCAGAGAGATATTCTTTAGTGTTGATGACCCTGACATGGCAGTGGGGTTAAACTTATAATCTAATCTAACATCTGTATGTGTTTGTTCACACTTCCAGTACACAACCAAAGGTAAAGGACAACTCTCTACTCCAGGTAGGGCCTTGGCCTGAAAGTACAATTACATGCAAGTTAATATACATGCATTTATTTCCGTATCAAAAGAGAGATGAATAAAATGTTTTCATCACAAGACATTTAGGAAGATATAAATCCATTGATTTTTGCTTGGTTTTGTTCTATTTGATAGTTACCCAGTGTAGTATGTAGGAATGTTAAAATTAAAATAATTTGTCACAGTACAACTTCGTAATGGTTTATATATCATGACAATGAATAACTCTTCCTCATTGATAAACTTCTATTGAATAGACACATTAACTGTAGTGTAAATTTAAGTACCAGTCCATATAAACTTCAGATACTGTCCATATCAAAATGATTCATGGTGAAGAAAAACCCACCAAATAAACAATGCTTTTTCAATCTGCATATGCTATAAGTTTATGTAATAGTTGTCTTTTCCATATTTAGATGTGAACTTTTGAGAAAATCATACATTCATCTTCCACTAAAATTAACCAAATCAAACAAAATCAAGAACAATAACTCTTGCAAAGTGCTAATTTTAGGTAAAATCTATATAAATTTTATCTCTCAGAGTGCAACATCCAAATGAAAATCTATGACTGGCTATGGGGTGTGTAACTAATTCTAAATAAGAAATAAAAGCGAATTAGGTGGGTTTTTGACATGCATGAATCACCCCCTGTCTGATTATTATAAAGACTGATACTTAATATAATGTGTCACATCATAAACTTACCTGGTATTTCAGAATATCAATGTTGAAGTACGAGGCTGTTTTATTCTCTTCTCCTTGCGTTCTTAGGTGATTACATAAAGCAGCCATGTCAAAGTGATATGAAAGACTCTCTGAGGAACTCTGTTCTGTATCTCTGAAAAAAAAAAACCCCAAAAAAAACAATGAATTGTAGACAGTTATGACACTGAATAAAATTAAGTTCATAAGATTTTTCATTTTTTATAGTATCCCTTTTTTGGGAGGAGAAAGTTATTAGGACTACAGCAACTGTTTAATGAATAAATGTATGTGTAAGGTATATTCAGTTATTGTTTTCAGTGATTGCACATAATTTTGATTTAAAACCTAATGCATAGGTTTCAGTATTTCTTAAAGTTATCTAGAAAGAAAGCCTAAATTGTCAGCATATGAAAAGAAACATAAATCTAAGTATTACATTGATTTTCTTCAATAGATATATTTGATAAGTCATAATACATTGTCCATTTATTTACAAATGATATATTGATATAACTTTTTTGTTTTTGTGACATCAAAACATCACAAAGCTAGAAATTACCATGATGCCACTTGTAACAAATATGAAATAATTTTCTGGCTTGAAAAGTTTGGTTTTTAATTATGTTTTGTTTCAATTTTCATATGTAATTAACAATGCACCTGAACGAATTGGGCTTGAACCAGAAAAATTCTTGGCATAGCCTTGCATTTTTCTGTGGTTATAAACTTGATTTTATGTCAAGACAGTACACTGTTATGGTCTACAAACACAGTAGAAGTATTCAAGGATTAAAGTAAGTGTATGTCAGAGGTTTGGAACCCTCCATTTCAGACCAAGGACTCCTCAAAATGTTATAACATAGGCCCTTATCCTCCAATAGAATATATTGAATCTCTAATGAATACCTTCGGTTTACATCGTGTGGACTTTTGATTTTAAATCTACAAAATTCCTGTACCTTCCATCTTTAAAGCCATCTTTGAGATTTATCGTTCATGAGGTACTGTTTTTCAAAGCAGTATTTGAACATGATTCGAATGAGTCATTTTTCCAAACACAGCAAAAACCACAAAAATTTATTACTATGAGTAAAAGTACCATCAGTCTAAATGATACCCCCTAGTCTCTTCCCTTGAAACCCTACATTGGAAACTCCAATAGTCATTCAGATGGAAAAACAAAATAGGTGCATAATGGCATCATGTAATATAAAAGTGTTACAGCTTCATCAAATTCCATTTAGTGGTTTGTGAGGAGTTGTGGATTAGAACTGGTGACAGACAAACAAAATACTATATACCATTTGCTCCGAAAGAAACGATAATGAAAATCTACACTTACTGTGCAATGAGTTGTTGGTTGAGTAGTACTTGTTCTAACCGTGAAGCATTTTTGATTCTAAAACTTAGTAATGCAGGTGAAGGATTTTCTGTGAAGACCCGTACCACACCAGCAGGAAATGACATCATCACATTACCTGTTATCTTTACCATACACCTGCAATAATATAACAAGAACTGATACGGTGCATATGTCAAAGAGACAACAATCCCACCAGAATGAAAAATGTCAGCTCAGGCATGGGTCTTCAATGAATGATAGAAGAAATCTTCACACCATATGGCAGGCTGCAGGTGGCCCCAAGCAGTATATATATGATACACTGAACACACTAGAACTGTCCTTAGAGGTCCTGATGCCACCTTGCTGCAGCATGAGTGATGCCACAGTTCATAGCCATACCTTTTACATGTACATTTTGTACAAACTTGTCATCCACCATAGCAAAAATTTTCATAAAAATGCAGCATATATCAAAAGGAGGGGTTGCAAATAATATATCAGACAACCATTTGAGACGCAAGTCCATACCTATATATATATATTTTTTTAAATGTTGAAACCAAAATTCAAAAATTGGCATGCACATCCTAATATAGCAATTTATTACTGCATGTAATTCATGAGAATCCAGTAAGTGATATAGGTGGACTTGAGCAAAAAAAAAAAAAAAAACAAAAACAGACAGGCCGAACCTTAAAACTTAGTTGGCTGAATACACCTAGTAAGTTCCTATTATTTCTGAGTTGTATGTCTGAAGACTTGATTCACACCAAATGTTTTTTTCTCACATGAGAAGGTCTAACAAATGACCATATACTAGTCTTAATCCCTTTTAGCTTATCAACTGTACAGTAATTTTTCTTTTAAGTTATTATTCCTAAATCTGTATGATAATATTAAATTAAAAAGTAGGAGTAATTAACATCATACTTAGTAGCATCTGTTCCTTTAAAGAGTGAATTGATCGTTTCAGTGAAAGCTATGGCTAATGGCACTGTATCAGACATTCCTATTGTCAGGGGACTTGGTCCCCGGGAAGATCCTACTGGCATAGATGTTGTATTAAATGTTACGCTACTACTGCTCTCAGAACGTGACATAAAAGCTGGACTGGTTCTTCCACCAGGTGGCACCCTAGCTGGTATCTACAATAAAACATTCAATGTGAGTAATACTTAGTTCATCATACAATCATAAGCAGTGGCCAACATTCAACAAAGTTTACTAAAAGTGACTTCCTATTTATTATGTTTAAAGCAATTCAGAAGCAATGTAAAACACAAAAAGTTCTCTGACAAAAATCAAACAATTACTGTCAATAACTTTTCAACTTCTCAAGTGGTCTTATATTAAAGTAGTTAAGACCGTAACAAAGCCAAAACTTAAAGCTTTGTAAGAGTTGGTTCTAAACCTCAGGTGCTGCAGAGGACTTTGCACTGTGTTTTCTCGGAGATGCAGCGTTTTCCATTAAGTAGAGATGGGATTACTGTGAAAGAACAATTGTTCGTGGGGTACCAATTTTCGTGACTTTCATCAGTGGCCAAACCACCACGATATTTCCATTGATGTGTATACTGAAAACCTCAAAACCATGAATTCAAGAATCCACACACTTGTGTTTCTTCCTTAATCCACGAAAATAGGTATCCACAAATTAAAGCATTTTCACAGTGTGTAAACTCCAACAAGATGACCAAAATTAAATGAGATAAAAAAAACTATGACATTGCTCACCTGTAGAAGTGGCACTATACCTGGTGTTGAGAGTATAGTCCTTATAAGTGCCTATGTGTTGAAGTGGCATTATTCCTAGTGTTTGGTAAGGACCTTGATGATATGCTTACCTGAGGCGGTGGTGCTATTCCTGAGGTCCTGGATGGGGGCCTCTGAGGTGGTGCTGGTAAATTAAAACTAGTATTTAATGGTGAGGTAATCTGACTGGATGACACACTCTCTGGTTTGGATTGAAGACTAGTTGATGGACTAATACTGCCATTTAGTATATCTGATGTATCTGTAAAAACAACAGGTGTTCATTATGTTAGCACTTTTAAGACCATGTAATTGACAGAAAATTATCTTGTTGAGTTTAATATCAAAAGTAATCAGTGATTTGAAATAATAATTTTTCATGCACCAATATACACAATTTTTCATTATAGAAAATTCAAAATACTTCAAACTATTATTTACCTATAGAATATTCATAAATCTTCACCCTATATCATAAGGACTGTAACATGAGAGCATCAAATGCCAGATTGAATCATTATTTGTTTATCAAATTTGATTTCGTTAACAAAACAAATCTACAATATAACACTATGATTTGAAATCTTTTAGCAGGTAAGGGAGAGAACTGCATAAGAAAAAATGCAAACTAAATTGAACCTCAGCATTTTAATATACTAAAAACAGATAAGCATGTGTGTTCCAACATGATTTCAATATGTATTTGAAGATAATACTTATATCCAAAATCTCTGAAAATAAATAGAACTGTGTGCTAGTGTTAGCAGGATAAACAGCAGTGACATATTTACTTTATTTGTCTTCATTGTGCTGCAGTGCCTTCAAAAACTGTGGAAGCATATATCATTCTGAATTAAAACTACTGGAGGTTAAAATGTCAAGTCATGAGTCTAACAACATGTCAAGTACAACACTTGGCATTATTTTAATAAACTACCAGTTGGCTCCAAAATAGTTTCATAATTCTGGGCTTCAATATTATCCTATGTTTAACACACAAGGACCAATGAAAACATTTTAGGACAAATATCAATAAAAAAACCATACAATCTTCATTTACATAATGTTTAATCGGCACCATGTTTATACTCACTTACATTTGTCTGAAACTCAACATTTATTTGGTGATAGCCATTAATCAATTTGAATAATACCACATAATTTGATTGTTTATTTCTCATCTGGGCAAGATAGGTTATAATCATTGAACTAGCTTGGTACTGTGATGTCGTTTCGTCAGCAGTTCAAAGAATACCAAAATAAATAAGGCTTTGATGAAAGGACAAATCTTAGTTTTGTCTTGGAATCGATTAGAAATTAAATTATAAGGATTGTTTTAAATTGTTGACCAAGTTATGGTTGAATAACCAATTTTGGGGCAGTTTACGCTTATATATAAACTGCTTTGCCGCTCATTTTTTATGGTTAATTTACGTTTTCTTTTGATAAAAATACAGCAATAGATTCTAATGCAGACAAATGTGAGTGAGCTGATTGCCCCTTACTTGGATTTGAAGCAGAAGAAAGACTATTGGTAAGGTCTGCCATAGGAGACAAAGGAGAAGGAAGGTTATAGCCACCTCCTGTTGGTGTAGAGGCTGTTGAACTAAAAAAGTCCAAGTTAAGCAAGTCCAAGTTCTGTGAAGGACGGCTATCACTGAAAAATAAAGGAAGTTAATCAGAAACAATCCGCTTAATGTCACTGTAAAATAGGAGATGAAACTATCAGTATAAAAATCAGTAATGATATAAATCAAATCACATGACAAATTTACTGATAACATGACAGCAAAGCTGTTTGTATTGACGTTTACAAGATGCTGTAGAAAAATCTGCTTTTGGTGTTACCTAACATAGCACTAGAAAGATTTTTGTAGGTCTTATAGAGAGAGAATTGTGCCAATTTGCCCTGTTTTCCAATAACTTCATAAGACCTACAAAAATCTTTTGCTGGCATTGAAGGTAGTGCCTTTCTCATAATAAACATGTATATTTTCTAGGCATAGACAGAGTGTTACCTTACATAAGTGCTGGAATCAGTAAGAATTGAAGGTAAAATTGAAAAATACCCAATCTGAAAATGTGGGCACATAGTTTATGGTCTTTTGAAGATGACATGACAGTTCGTTAGTTTTAGAAGTGTCAGAGGATGAAGAAAAGCAAGTTCAAGTTACAATAGAATAATAGCAGAAAAGTGAGTTATCTCCCTTTGATTATGATTATATAATTTATTCTTCGATTTACTAACACTAAAAAAATTAATGCCATTTTCTGCATTTCAATTTCTGAATACTGTTTCATGAGAAGACTTGCATGTTTTTTCCCACCATGATTCACCCACTGCCTAATTCTTACAGAGAATAGTACATAAAAGTAATGCTATTCAAGAGTAAATTATGTATCTACCATGATAAAGTGATACTAATCAAAACAAATATCAATATTAAAAAATATAAATATTAACCCTAATGTATCAGATTCAGACTGTGACCGTTTCATTTTCTTATCTACTGGTGTCTGTGCTCTTTTTCTCTGAAAATAAATATTATACTGCTCAAGTGACAACATTTCAACAGATTCAAGTTCACTACATTGTTACAAAAACACAATTCAAAGGAAAACATTTTGTATCTATGGCTTCATCCATATATACCCTTAGGTAAAATATGTAAGATATATTTTATTACTGAAAACAAAATTTAGTTATCATCGATATCAGATTTAAAAAAGGATAATTATGATACATTACTAATACTAATTATTAATTACTAATACTAATTATTACATTACTTATACTAGTTATTACATATGAAGTAAATCTTTTATCAAATAAGAAACCTATACAAGTCAAACCTGTATTCAGCAATAACTATGATTAAAATATCTCTATGCAGTGCCTTCTATGTAAAATTAACCTGTACTTATAGATTACTGGTCTTTTACTCTCCGTTGGAAAGGCACTTGGAAAGAGACAGGTTTCACTGAAATTTTAAATGTAGGTATTGTAACTTTGATTAAAGACGTACCATTGCAGTAGGAGATAACCTCAATCCCACCATTTTCTCTTTAATCTCATCCACAGTACCAGCCTGTAGTGGGCCATTAGGACTCAATGGTCGGATTTCTACCTTTATTTTCCTTCTACTTTCATCATCTAAACAGCAGGAAGAAGAACAATATGAAAGATTTACATATAGTGGAAGATCCAAGGCAGCAAGGGAAGTTTCTGAGTACTTACTATGTTAAATATATAAACCTGTAAAATTATACTACACATTAAAGTTATAGATATTGCAGCAAGTTAAAACTGACTGGTTGAGAGCAATTTAATCTTGAAAGACAGATGTCCAAAAAATTACACAGGTGTTCTTTGGTAACAAAGTAGGACACATTGGTACATGTATGATGTAGGACAGATTCTATTCAGTGATATTCACAACATGTGAAATATTCACATCAGACTTCATCACATTATTCTCACCTGAATCTGAATCAGAATCGCTAGAATTCCAACTATTTTTATCTCCATTATTTTCCAATGGATTTTCTGGTCGTATTCTATAACCATCTTCATCCACTAAAACATCATCCTGTAAAATAATTCACACTTTTCATTTCCTTGGAACCTGTATTTGATGTTTCATCTTTACATATATTTATTCACCATTAACCAAAACCAGTTTTTATAGTTTATAAATTATTGTAAAACTGCCAGGTCTTCATTAAGCACATTGAGACGCTTTACAGATGTAGCCACCCCGAAAAGATACACTGGTACTGATAGACCCAGTATTCCACTTACAAATACAAATTGAAAGACACAGAACAGCATATTCTCTTCTTTGTCCATTTTATAAAAATTCTAATAGAATTTACAGATTGTCCCACACATGAAATCACAAAGAGAACAATAATTGTCCTTTATGCACATCTACATATAATATCTAATCTTCCTGTAAAATTTTAGCTGACTGAGTGATTTCTCGATTTTCATCCTCTAACAAGAATGCTACGCGTAGCCATATGTCCCCAGCCGCTGTAGAAAGTTTGTTTGTTTGTTTGTTGGGGTTTAACGTCCGAGCAGCAATATTTCAGCTATATTCAGACGATGAACATGAAATGGATGATTAAATGAACATGAAATGAAAAAAAGGATGGGACACAAGGATAATAGGATCGACAAATTTTGATTGCCACTGGAAAAAGGAGGGATGGGCAAGGTCGGGCAATTTAGCCTCCTGTGGTGGAGTGCAAAGGTTCCTACTCCTATCGAATACCACAGCAGGGTTCTTTAACATGCGAGGAACGTGGCATCTTTCCCAACACGGTGCACCACTATGGTTTGCGGTCAGGTTTTCCGTATTATAGCCTGACAACCCCAGCATGTAACACGCCAGGGGTACCCCATTCCACCACCTGGGGCACACATCCCAGTTGCTCTGTGGGCAGAGCGCCTAGCCCCGGCTAGGTTTCTGAGCACTATTTAGTCGCCTTTTACGACAAGCTTAGCGCTGCTGCAGGCCTATTTTTTTAACACCCGGACCTGCACGGGGCCGCTGTAGAAAGAGTTGAATTACAAATGTTTGACACTTGTATAAATAGCAGATTCAAAATTTATGTGCTTTCATAAGTCCATGTGGCCATTCAAGGTTAATGTATCTTAATGAATCAAGTTAGGTTAAGAATTCTTCATACAACAACAACAAAATTCGCAAAAAAAAGAACGTGAAAAATAAACAAAGTCCCATAACTCCCATAAAAATTGTTGAATCAAAATAGCGGTTAAGTATGATCAACTAAATATGGTGACAACCAATCCTACAAAATTTGGTCAAATTCCGTACAGCCGTTTCTGAGGAGTTGCGTCCACAAGCTTTGGATGCACGGATGGACGAACGCACACCAGCATTTCTATGTCCCCACTCCACGTTGCGGTGGGGGACAAAAAAATATTTGTTGGAGGTGTATTTGTATTATATTATTGAATTGCTGATATTATACTTGTATCTAAAATACATAATAAATAGTAATATGCTTACCCCTTCAAGAGTATCCCTACAAAAAAGAAACAAAAGAAATATGTTTATATACATATAAAACAAAGAATACTTTTCCCCAAAAAGATTCAATGACAGCATTAGTACATACATGTATTGCAATATAAAAGCAATTATATGGCAAAAAAATGGCATCTAATGACACAGAATGAAAACTCATGTTGCACATTGTTGGGCAAAAAATTGTACAAAGAAAAAAATCAAACAGGCATAACAAAGGGGGGTGATAAAAGTTTAAAATGGCATTACTGAAAAAAAAACCACTATAAATAGGATTTTGCTGAACTTAAATCTGTATTTCATAGTATTAAACAACTGTGAAAAAAAAAACAACCTTCAAATACCTCATCTGGAAATTACACATTTTAAAAGAGATTTTGCTAAAAATCAAATTAATCCATATTTTAAAGTACTAAACAATGGTGAAAACCACTGGGGAACGGACAGACATACATGGCATCACACAAAACATTCCCACTATGTGTGGCAAGGAATAATAACTACCATGGTATAAAATCTACCTATAGTATGGTAAAAAACTTAAAATAATAGGTAAAACTTATTTTATACTCAAAATACATGTATATGCCATTTCTATGAAATAAAAAACATTAAACTGGGTGTTAAAACTTTTCTGAAATGCAGGCATCATAAGGTAGTGAGCTAGGAAATTACTGTAATTACAAGATAGTTTAATAATGTAAGACATACAATCTGTACAATTATAAAATGCTTCACAGGGCACAGCTTGATACACCAGCAGAGATTAAACCTTGAGCAATTTGGACAAGTATGGACAAAACATTCAAGCTTAATACAGCTCTTAATTTGGATTGTGATTACTCGACTGAATGCAAAGTTCAGAAAATGTTTATTATTTTACCCCTTTTATAGCAATGGAGATCACCCTTAAAATGAATACCAGCTTTACTTCATTACTATGGACCTTGTGATACAATATGATATAAATCCATAGCACAAATCACGAGTTAAATTGGAACATTGTGATACAATATCTTAGAAATCCATAACACATATATTGAGTAATACACTTAAGTCCCATAAAAAGCTTGATTTTAGTCCCATTTGGCCCCTATGCCTAAACAATAAGGACTTTAACCCTAAAAATCCATCACAACCTTCCTATTGCGATATGGAATCTGGTGGCACAATTCCATAGAACCCCAAATATCTTTAAATATTTTGTGGTATGGAACCTTAAAGTCTTTATGGAACATTTTTATAAATATCCATAAACTTTTTCTCATATAGTAGTCTGGAAATGCTTGTTTTTGGCCTTATTAAGCTCCCAATTTCAACAGTTCAGGTAACCCTCTAAAATCAATTTGTAGTATAGAATATTGTGCTTCAAGAATTTAGAGACTATATATTTATACTTGAGTTATGTAGTTGAATTTTATGAAATACTAGTTTTGGTCCCTGATTGGTTCACATTTTGGGCAATAACACCAATAATGAATACTGATCTTCCTATTATGCAATGGAATCTTGTTTTGAAATTTTATCAAGATCTATCAAATACTATTTGAGTGAGTGCAATCCAGTTTAATGGACAGCAAAATGGATGAAAGTGCCATGCCATATACAACTGCAAAATTTTGGGGTCATATAAAAACTAAGCATGGGACCAGGATTAGGACATGCCAGGATATTGAATCATAAATGAAATATTTTGAACGTCAAAATAAATGACAATAACTCTTTGATACATTAAAGATAAATCTCTTAATAATTTGTAAAGCAATTCATTTCCTGACCTTTCATCTAAGTATAAAATTATTAAAAATGAAATTAAACTAATTTTCAAATATGAAAAAAAAAATTAAAATAAAGATTACTGAAATCTATAAAAGCTTTTGAAAATTTCATGAAACTTATAAATTAATTACATTATTAACAAGGCCACATAATAAGGGGTAAATGCAATATGTCTTTATATGTGCCAAATCTGATAGGTATTTTTGGGAGGTTGGGAAAACTAACAAGCATCATGCTATACTACCTGGCCCCTGGACTGAAATGTTCAACCACAAACTAAATGTGAAACATAAACTGCCCTACATTATAAACTTAACTAAATGTGAAACATAAACTGCCCTACATTATAAACTTAACTAAATGTGAAACATAAACTGCCCTACATTATAAACTTAACTAGATGTGAAACATAAATTGCCCTATATTATAAACTTAACTAAATGTGAAACATAAAGTGCCCTATATTATAAACTTAACTAGATGTGAAACATCAACTGCCCTACATTATACACTTAACTAGATGTGAAACTTAAAAGTGCCCTATATTATAAACTTAACTAGATGTGAAACATGAACTGCCCTACATTATAAACTTAACCAGATGTGAAACTTAAAGTGCCCTACATTATAAACTTAACTAGATGTGATACATGAACTGCCCTACATTATAAACTTAACTAAATGTGAACATAAACTACCCTACATTTAAAACTTAACTAAATGTGAAACATAAAACTGCCCTACATTATAAACTTAACTAAATGTGAAACATTAAAAAAGATAAAAATAAGCAAAAGCAACATCAGGTGGAATTTATAAATTAATAATGCTAGGTTTTAACTTCTTGTGTGTTTGTTTTCAACCATCAAATCAATATCAACTACACAATATATCACTTACTTTGGCATAATTAATAGTTATGCATCTATCAAACACTTATCATTGTTTTTTATAGAATTACTGACTACAATTTAGAATCAATATAGATCCATCTACCTGAGAAAACCTTGCTACCAGGTAAGGTGAAATATACAATTATTAGAGTTGTTTATTCATGCTATTGACCATACAAAGTTTGAACATGTTGTATTACATGACAATTGACATATGATTTTAAAATCACCTGTTCAATTATCAAGTAATGTCAGATTTAAAAAGTGACCAATTTTTGCTACTTTCAGTGCAAAACATGCAAGCTGAACATAAAGTCTGTCAAAATAGCTAAATGCAGACACCTATTTGTCAAATTCTTAACTCTCAGATTATTAATCAAACAAAAGCAAAATTCTATCCATAATATTACTAATTATAGATTTACATCAATGAAACTTACAGAACTTCAAGAATTATACATATACAATGGCAATTCCAAAAGCTGAGGGCTGCAGTCTTTCTAAGGGCCGTTCCATTAAAACAAATGAGGTATGGGGCGAGACACTTTTAACATAGGTGGTTGTCAAAATGCTTAAAATTATGTCTCTTGTTAAGACGACTGGCAAAAAAATGTTTGACAGAAGTATCATATACTTAATTGGAACAACCATAACATTTTCCCCATACATTCCCCTTTTTTAAATTTTAAAACAACTACCATCACATTGTTAACCTACACTGATTCTGTGTCAGCTTTATCATCATTTCCTTTATCATCCTTATCTTTTTTCTTCTTTTTCTTTTCTTTCTTTCTATTCTTCTTCAAAAACCCTTCAAAGGAACAAAATAAAAGTTTATGTCATTAATTGTAGTACAATGACCATAAAGGAATTAAAGTATAAAAAACAATGTAGGAATGAGATCTGGATTCATGCATGAAAATCAACTGGTTTACTTCGACTAAGGTAACAATCAAGGGAGAGAATAACATTGAAGGGAGATAACATTTATTCTTCATATTGTATGATTGGATTGAATTGTTATCCAGTACGAAGTAAAATTCATGCATAGTAACAAATCCATTAACTTTTGCAGTTGAAATACACCGGAAAGATTTAACTAATATTCTAATCTATTTTTTGGTCACAAACACTGTAGGTTAAAATGATGTTAAAAATGAAAACAAGACAAAGAATACAAAATTCTTTAGTTCCCAATGCATATAAATATGGAAAGGGTATAGTCTATATCAGAACAAATCATTACAATGTAATAGATAAAAATAATATCAGGCAGAAACTTTTAACAAATTTCAAACTTAAAAAATAAGGATGCATTATTGTAATACAAATTAACTCTTTAATTTCAAACTCTTAAAAAAGAATAAAATACATCAATCATGCATACACCTGTAAGACAAGTTTAAAAATATATAAAATTACTTTATTATTAAATTAAAACACAAGCAAAGCAGCAAAGTGGTGATAAGTTTAAGAAAATGTGTATTGGGCAAGTTTTGATATTTATCTTCTTACAAAATTAAAATCCTGTGTTACCGTTAAACTTAGTCTAAGGAGTATGGTTGTCAACAATGTGCACAATTTTCATTTCTATTTCAAAATATTGTTTCGTAGAAAATCACATAAATATATATTGCATAGAAACCACATTAAAGACTGAACTAACGAATTTTTAGCCTTGTGTACTTTAATAATGATCTAGACAGTAGGGTTACTATCACCAGGAAGGTATGTAGATAATATTATCAGTAAACAGGTAAGGGCAACCTAAAACATATAGAAACGGACAATAATCTATAAAAGGAAGAAAAGTTAAAAGATCATGAAAGAACAGAAGGTGAACTAAAATAATTACATGACTTTCAGAAATGATTTTACGAGGTCTACCAACAAAGCAGAAATTGTCAAATTGGAAGTAAATATACAGTAAAAAAATAATCTTAACAGTAAAATCCGGACTTGAAATAGCGGAAAAAAATCATGACTGAACTTTTTTAAAAACAGATCTTGAAGTGCTTTAAAGTTTTAAATTGAAAATCTTGTTAGATATATATAAATATATTCATTGTAATTTGGTCCCATGCTTTACTTAATTACATCTTCAAGCAGTATGATAAAATAAGCTCTTATAAGTAAAGCAACAGTACAGCTACTAGCTATTCACTATATAGAAAAATGACATAATTAGTCAGCTATAGCAAAATATAAACTACAAAAATCTGACAAAAACATTAAAAGTAAAACATAAGACGCATGCACACACACTGACACACCAACTAAAATTAGAGACACACAACCGATTAACCACAAGGCAGAGTGAGACTAATTACATGTTTTGGAAACTCGTAACTTTACACTTCGACTAAGTGGACCAGGTTGATCTGATGGTACCGGACTCTGACTTCCTGTCGAGTCTGTAAAGTAAGGTTGACATCAATGTACAATAATGGGTTGATTTTTTGTTTGTTGCTAGGTTATTGGAAGGTGTGAACTTTTAAATAAAGAAACATGCAATGCAAAAACACACAAGAGTACGATTTGTATAATGCTCCCATATCATCCTAAATTCAATTTGTTATTTATTTCTCAGAAATACCATCTTCTAATTTTTAAGTGGAAATAAACATACTAGAAAAATCAGAAAAAGTTATGTAATCAAATACATCCCTGTACTGCTAATTTTCCGAGTGAAAAATAGGTCAAAGACAGTAGCCGAATTTCATTAAACAGGAAGTAGTTGTCTGACAGGCCTGTAATTGATTCAATGATATGGGATTCCGCCCTGATGCTGCATACCGAATAAAAAGAAACCGCTATTAGTAGTTGCTGAGAAAAATGTTATGAAAATAATTTTCCCACCCCCAAACCAACATTCACCATACTATTACCCGATTTTCACATGTGAAATTCAGCCAAAAAATGGCCATAACTCTTCCACAGTTAATGTAACTAATGTAACAATTGTGTTTTACCTGTGTGTATTTATTATTTAAGTTGAGTAGTTGTTTACGTACTATAAAAATGTAAGTGTGACATACAACAGCCTATTACAATCACTGTATACCTTATCAAACTGGGGGATGAAAATTGTAAGTGTGACATACAACAGCCTATGACAATCACTGTATACCTTATCCAACTGGGGGACGAAAAATGTAAGTGTGACAGACAACAGCCTATGACAATCACTGTATACCTTATCCAACTGGGGGACAAAAAATGTAAGTGTGACAGACAACAGCCTATGACAATCACTGTATACCTTATCCAACTGGGGAACGAAAAATGAACCACAAAGTATTCAGGTATTTGGACTTTTAATGCTTACTTTTAAAGTTCGATGATGAAATTATTTAACAGCCTTTATTAATAAGCCACAATGACAAATTATTCAATCATTAGGCAGAATAGCAGGTTCCAGAGAAATTGTGTTGTATGACCCTTGAAGTCTCCTAAAGTTCAGTTAAGTAGTTTAACTGTTTACATATTACCAGTAAACTATTTTTATCACAAATCTTTTATATAGAAGTACCCATTATTAGTAACTTTGTAATTAACTTTTGAAAGCTTTGAACTAGTGCATATTATTGTAAACTGTTGATGAATTATGAAGGGCGGGGTAAAGGGACAGAAAAGAAATACACACCAGGTAAAAGTATCATCTCTGAAAAAGATAATAAACTTGTGGATATTGCTCGAAAAACAAAGGTGTAAACTCAAATTATTGTAAATGTACCTTAATCTGACAAATTTAATCACATCACTTCAATTCAGTATAATTTGGAATTAAAAATTCATGTATATGTGATCATTTGTTATAGCCAATACATTTGCAGAGAAAAAAAAAACTGTTCTGCTTCATTTATTTTATCTTTATTAATTCGGAAAATTAACTAGTCCTTGAATTAAAGAAATCAAAATAAAAAAAACCTCCACTGAAAGAAATGAAATATAATTCTGAATTTCTGAGACGCCTGACTTTTCCAAAACATTTAAAACAAAATACTAAAGTAAAGTGGGTATGAAGTGTTCTAATTCTATAATATCCTTCACACATAGAGAAAAAAACATTGTGTCTATAACCAGCATAACACCCGCCATAGAAAGTCTGTGTTAGTAGTAGTTACAACATATGACCAATGAAATAATTTGTTTTTTTTCAATCTTTGACAATCAACATTTTTCACAGAATTATTTTTATCAAAACATTATTACGCAAAATGCACATTTAAATTTTTCCCACTCAAATATTAATGCCAAAAGCAAAATATGTCTGTTCAGAATTTAATAACTAAATAAGGTAGGTAGGTAGAGATTTCATTTTTTACAATATTTTTTTTTACCTTGAGTTGAAGTTTAACAGTGCTTCTGCCAAAATGTCCACAAAAATGCTGGGGTAGGTAGAGAAAACATAAACGCACATATTTTTTATTTGGCCTAACAGTGACATAGCTGCATCTAAACTGCCTCTATTAACAATGACAAACAATGCAAGTAACTTTGAAAGACAAACAAATTATTTCAGTTTCCCATGCTGTTCTTGATTTCTTTACCTTGTCTGTTTTTCTCTGTAAAACTATGTCTTTTCTCGTCAGTTGGATCTGGTGACATTGGCCTAGGTGGGGGTAAACTGGACAGATCAGGTTCCATGAATTCCAATGGACCTATAAACACAAAAAGATAATAATTACTACTATCTAAGTGTGAAATCTTCCTATTTATTAACAGAATTACTTTGCTCTAATTAATGTCCAAATAAATTATTAAGTTAGTACAACACTTGGAGTATTGAAAGTAAAAATGAAATATGCTTTTTTTTACCATAAATACATGTATTATTACTACAGACCAACTTGTTTACAATTTATGCTTCTATAACACGATATGGTGAGTTATTTGTTCTAAAGATGTTACTTGTGACTGCATCACATAACTAATCTTTTAAGAGAATCTTCTAAAAAAATATTGAAAAATGAATCAATCACACGTTTGATGTATAACCTTGAAGTAGATTGCTATAAAGGCACTAGGCATGTCATTAAGGCCACAACCATGAAAAACATATTCTAATCTAGGTGCTATAGGTCAAGTATTGGTCTGATCAAAATCATAATAAAATTAAAAAACACACATCAATAAACATGCTAATTTTTCATATAATTACTTCTTAACAATGATTTTTCAGTCAAAATACACTAGGAAATGTGCACTTGACTGCTTAACATTTGACATCAATATCATCTATTTATGTCTAATTGTTATCCAATTAAAACTTCAATGAAAAGTGAAGATTCCATGCCTAAGTACACTGCTAATACCATAGAGACAACCAAAATATTGCAAAATAAAATGTCAGCAAAAAACATTCTACATAAAACTAAATGGACATAATATGAAAGAAAAATAAAAACTTTTCCTGCCTTTTTAATCATGCATTCATCAAACATGGTTACATTCTATTTCAAAACAAAAATAGAATGTGTGCTGTAAATAATTGGACAAGCTTTAACAGGATGTTTCAATTCACATCAACAATATACAGGATTTGGAAATAAATATACATGTACCTGTATACTCCCAGCTTTGAACAGCTGAGAAAAGTAACAAAACTAGATTAAAAATGCTAGTTATTCAATTGAAACTATGATGCAAATCCAAATCAAGTTATTTTAAATGAAATTAACAATGAGGTAGTTAACTACTTCAAAGATTAAAAAAAAAAAAAACTAGGTTAAGAAACTTGGTTTTTCCCTGGAGTATATGATTTTATAATTGAAAAAAATACAAGATGAAAAACCTGTACAATCAGTAGATGAAACAATTAGAAAAATCTACCTAAAAACAATACACTGTTATTTCTGCATTCATGAATAAGATGAACATGAGACAGATTGAAAGGAAGGAGGTGGCAAAAAGTTATCTAAGTCAACAGATTATTTTACTGACAAGCAGTTTTTTATGATTAAGCTGAAAATTTCTCTACATGTGTCAAAAAAATATTAAAATTTTGTTTTCTGGCAGCACCACATGTCATTAACACTGGTAATTCTTAATCCATTTGATGACAAACCTGGTTTAACTGTTCCTGTCTGTTTAGACTTCACAAATGATTGCAGTAATTTTTCAATGGTCCATTCATCACAAGTGGTCTTGAACTCATGATGAACCTAAAATAACAAACATGTACACCGTCACTGTAATGTATGGCTGGGTCGACTACTAAAAGAGTAATGAAGGGAACCAAGGTATAGCAGTAATCAAAAGAATGCAATCCAGGAACTAAGACCCGACATGGAAAACAGACATACACAACAAAGAAAATAAAGTAACTAAAATCATACATACAAAGTAACAAAAGCAAATGAGCAACTTTGGACTCCACTAAAAACTGGGAGCATGGACCAGGTGCACCGGTAGGGTAATACAATAAGGTTTGTTGTTTGTTACTTTGAAAATCAGAGCTGGCTGATGCCTTAACATAAAATATGAATCTCAATGAGTTATTAAATATGATCATGATTAAAAAATGCAAACAAACAAAAAATAATGTGAACAAGCTCAAAAAAAAGAATATCCCTGCTTCAAATTGTCTTTTAAAAAAGTTTAACCCTTCAGTTTAACTACTAACCTTTAGAGGCATCTGACAATAATTATATTCCTTCATGCACATCTCCATCAGAGATAATGGTAAAATTTCAAACAATGATAAAATAAATCTGATAGATGTCATTGTGTGAAAATTTTTGCAGAAATAGTTTTTTAAGATCATACAAAAATTCCTTTATATTTACCTGTCCTCGTAAAGCATGTTCATTTTCCCAAGCTTTTGCATATGTGTCAATAAAATCCTTCATTTGACATATATGTTCTTCTTCAACCTCTTGGAAATGCTATAAAATATTTTAAAAAGATACACATATAATTTCATTGAAGTTAAGGAGATTGAAACATTATAAGTTTTTGGCAAAAAAATCTACTGTTTACCATAAAGTAAACTGAGACATTGGAGAAAAAAAATATGTCAGTCATTTAAACTATTTGTTCAGCCTACACCTGATATTTTCTGAAAAACCCTTTTATTTCTGTGATGAGATGCCAACAAAAAATGTTGACAGACAGATGGACATGTTTCTTATTTGACGCTAACTTTAAGTGGTTTAACATCTGCATTAAGTTGCTACCATGCACTAAATTTGATGAAAATTTGGTTGTTTACCTTGTATAATGGGTGAAGTGAGTATGTAGTAAAAGAAGCTAAACAACAACTTACTTTACAGGAATCCATCATCTTGTTCTCAAAATTATTTCTGATGGTTTCATATTTTTCCAGTAGTGACTTGTAGTCATCACCTAAACATTAAGAATATATGAAGAACTTAATCAAAAGAATTAATCATAATGTAGCATATATAAGTGATTATGCAATCTCTCAATATACCCATTTGCTAAAAATTAAAATAAGATACTGCAAGTGAAGTTGTGCTTAGAATACCCAAATCAACTTATCATGCCTAATAAGGCGGGGACATGGTTCAAGTCATCATACAAAAGCAATACACCAAATACATGCATCTTAGAATCATTCTAATAGAAGCTGAGAAAACTGCGACAGAAAAGTGCAACTGATGGACTGACAGACAATGTGATAGCAATACAGCCTCCACTCTAATGATTGGGGATTACAGTATAATATTAAAGAAGGTTTTGATGAGAGAGTTCATCTTTTACATCTCTACTTACTTGCTTTCTTGTACTTGACTTCTGACTACAAAATAAAGAATGAAAACAAAAAATACAGCAGTCAGCTTCAAAGTCAATCATTGCCATTTTTTGAAGCAAAACAAATTGTAAATACTGAAAATTAGTATATTTTGGAGGTTTTCTACCAAACTTTTGTGTTTTTAAGTGGGTGTGTCTAACGATGTGGGTTGTGAGTCATGCATTAAAATCTCAAAGATTTTGATCAACAGCACTGGTCTTCACAATACCCAAGGCGATTTATGGAATTGTCAGGAACTTTTTTATTGTAAAAAAGCTAAAGTATGTACCAACAACCATGACCGATAGTCCTTCATATACATGTATTCATTGCCTAAATGGTATATTATATTGAATGTATATACCGAATTTCAGGACTACAAGTTGATGTGGAGTATAAATTGAATTGCCCAATTTTGACCAAAATCAACGAAAAAAACATAGATAAGTCGACTTCGGTAGATGAGTTGAAGGTCAGACGTGTGCATTTATATGATATGTATCAGCAGAGATCCGAGTTGAGCGGTGTGTTTTCAACAGCATATTAGTCTAGCGATGTTACCGAGTATAAGATTTCAGAATTAAATAAATATCTGTGTTTTTGTTAAAGTGTACTTTGTCCGCGAGTTCAATTATTTTTATTGAATGGCGTGTCAATGGCTCTGAAGCCATTGATCATCAGGAGCAAGAAATTGCAAACATGTCAAACGTAGGCAGCCATGTGTGAAATAAGTGGGACATTCGTTTGATGAATTGCTCATAATTAAGAGCGGTTATTAGAAACAATATTACCCGGTATTATGAAATACAATAAAGAATAATTGTTACCTGCAAATTTGGTTGCAATTAGCTAGCCATTTAGATAATACCTTAATTGAATTATAATTTGAGCCACATGCGAATGTGTTATGACATACTGTAAATGGGTATAAATTTGCATATTAAAGGATCGATAACTCCAAAACATTCAATAATGTTTTCCAAGTTAAGAAAAGAGTTTTGTTAACATATCTTCTAGAGTTTATTGATATATTTTAACAGTTTCAAAGTTTCAGGGTTTTTATTAACATCATCATATTCATTCATAAAGGACAGCGGCAATGATCAATAATATTCTAATTCAATTGCCAGTTTGACTGTTTGAGTGACGGCTTCTGTTGATTGCAGTTTACCAAAAATTTTTAATTAAAGCAATCAAAAGTGAACTAAACAAATCTAATGAAATGCACTGCGGATTCAGATTTTTCTTGAAAAATCCTTTGATAAGTCGAAAGGGATGATAAGTTGAGGCTGACACTTTTCTGAAAAAAAATATTGACTTATAATCCGGAAAATGCAGCAATAATAGTCTTTACATATGATGCCATGTAAGAAAATATCAATTACTTCTACAATTCTCTAATAATGAATATTGATGGACAAAAGAAACAAAGACGACAGTATTACAATGACTCTGAACACGTGACAAGAATAATATATACAGTACAGCTACTTCAGAAGTACTGCAAGAGAACTCTCTCGGCAGGAGTTAAAATTAGCATGTTTTCAAATTTGAGACCCCCAATTTCTGACCTAGGACCTTTGAAATTTCCTTCAGCTAGGTCATAGATCTTTACTCCTTATATTGAACATTTTTTTAGGACTTTTGCTTTTCCTCAATTGGAACACTGATTTAAAATTTCAAGAAGTCCAGGACATTTCAAATTATGCTTTGATTACAACAAACCTTTTCAATATCTTTTTGAGCAGCATTATCTCTTTTCAGTCTCTCAAGCTCTAAACATCTTGCATGGTACAATTCCTTAGCCTACATTAAAATAAGTTTAATACTGATTTTCTTTTATGGTATCAGCATTTATACAACTGTCTGTCCTGATTCAATATGATTTTAACAAACATTTCTAAGGCCTTAGAAACAATTAAATTAAAGCTAATTGACTACACTTATAGAAAATAAATGTATGTGAAACCCTATATAAGATTATCTCACTTTGCAAGAATTAACAAAATCCCTTGATTGGTTTATGTGGAGTTATACAAGGAACATATTAAGATGGTACTTCCTTTAAATTCCAAAGGTATAATGCTCTGTTGGAACAATACAATCTAGGCAATTATATAGACCTGGGTATTTTCATTACCCACAATAAAATTCATTAAACTCAATGGATGTTATCTAAGAGATGTTAAGGAAGGTTTTTTTTGCCAGGGGACTCACCCATAGAAGCAATTTTAATCTAAGCCTATGAATATTTCCTTTAATTTGTCAAGAGTTTATACAACCAACTACAAACAAATTAAACATGTTTTAATATAACCGCATTATTGACAATATTGTAATCTCACCTTGTGAAGTGCAGTGGTATTGTTTTGTATGGCAGTAACTTGTTCTAAAGTACTAGCTTCTCCATCTTTTATCTACAAAAGACAGAATTTAACTTTAACAAACCAAACTCATTGAAAACAAAAACATTCTTCATTTATTTCATGTAATGGAAAAAACTTCAGTTCTTTAACACTGATGCAATTATCATAATAAAGTCTTAAGTGTCAGTCTGTAAGAATCAGGTAGTGGGTGAGAATCATGGTATGAAACATCATTTTGATAGTGGAATTTGAAGATTTTCAATATTATGTCGGACCACTGAGTTACAATTTCATTGAAATGCACTGAAAAGGAACATTTCAAAGGCAGATAACTCTGTCAAAAACCTCATTTTTTTTCAAAGATTCTATTGAAAAATTTTGGGGCAAACCCAGTGATGCAGAGATCAAATAATGGTCATTTCAAATAGAGAAAGTAACCTTGAGTGATATTACATTGTCAGATCGGTGGATTTTTTTACATGCATGTGTCTGATTTTTCACATTTTGCCTGATTCTTACAGGGACTTACACTTAAGGTCTTTACTATTTGATTTCTAACAATTAAGTATTTTTTTTGTAATAATCGATTCTCTCTTGACCTCTTTTAAAATATTGTAATTCCCTAATAAAACTTACTGCTTTGTGACGCTTGTGTTGTTCATCATTGTATCTGCTTACATCTTTTATCAAATCATTCCAGGTCAATACTAGCTGCATATGCAAACTAGATAGTTTCTCTACCAAACTCTTCAATACAGTCCAGAAAGGGCCAAATGTTCTAAAAAATAATAATAATAAAAAAAAAAACCATCACAAATAAATGAAAATATGACACGAGTAATAATATGAAATTTTTAAAATTGGATCAAAAATAAATAAAACGCTAAATTCTATGACATGCTTGTTATTGGTTCCTTAGTTAGGCCATATGATAACCCACAAAATTAATAATTTTTAAAATTGGATCAAAAATAAATAAAACGCTAAATTCTATGACATGCTTGTTATTGGTTCCTTAGTTAGGCCATATGATAACCCACAAAATTAATATTAGCCTTCCTTAAATGGTCTGGAACCTTGTTACAAATTGTTATAAAGATCAACTAACTAATACTGATGTTACTATACGAAAATCAAGAGTCTACGGACTAAAACAGTGCAATACCATTATACGACAGCAATTTTTTTGCAGTCATATTAAAAAAGGTTAGGATGCATCTGCTTGAATGTCCAGAGAATAGTGTGAAGATGAAATAATTTAACATCAAATTTCATCTTGAGTGTCATCATTTTTCTAAACTCACCCAGTTTGACTGTTATTTGCAGCAGAGCGAGCTAATTTAGTCAACAATTTACTGTAGGTCTCTTCTACTGTACAGCTGAAAAAGACATTTTTTTTACATCATTAATTACTAGAATTACAAGCTATGTCACATAAATAAATAAATTTATCTAATCTACTTATCAAAAATAGCTTGTGTATTTATTATGGTTAATCATTAAAATTGTTTAAGATATCAATGCCATATTGTACTTTTTTTTTCAAAATTTGTTTTATCGTTGATGTCCGTTAATATAATGTCCTCTTTATTTTGAAAGGTTGTTTGACAGATAATGTTAAGTGTAAATATTTGTAAGAATCTGGCAAAATGGGAAAAAATCAGAAACATGCATGTCAAAAACCCAACGATTTGACAATAAAATATCACTCAAGGATGACTACTCCATTTGGAAAGACCATTATTTGATCTAATGGTGCAGCATGATATTGAAGAAAATCTTGTTTGTTTTCCTTGATTCTGATGGTGCAAATAGTCAAATTATACTACAGTGGATTCCGCTTAATTGCATAGCCTATTTGCCAGTAAAAATTATGCAAATAACCAGGCTATTCTCATAACCGAAATTACGATTTCACCGGAAGTGTGAGTTCAGGTAAGATGACGATACTGTGGATCAATCAGGGATATCACTGTTCAACATTTCTGATCTGGTATTTAATTGTTATAGACCTTCTCATTGTATTGTTCTTTTATCAATAAATAATAATATATATTGTGTTTGTCTTGTTTATTGACCTTCTTTACGTTGTGTGTATTTATAAGTAAAACCACTTGTTTCTCATCTATAAATAGTCAAGTAATTTCCTGACCTTTCTACGAAAGCAAATCCCATATTTCATATTTCAGCCAGGATTCAGTGTAATATTCATCAATGTTTGCAGTTTGTGGGCTTTTGAAATGGTCTGTGTGTTTTTATTCCTCTGTTCATTGTACACTGATAGTTGTGTATTATACGCGTCATTGACCTCGATATATTCCTATGAAGTGTGGATAGTATGGGGCACCTTAGGGTAGTTGAATTTCATTAGACATTGTACTGAATGAATGACTTTTAATTTTCGTGTAATATTTATGCCTAGTAATCCAAGCTCACTCAAAACTGTTCAGCTCATTAAAGAAAATTAAATTTACATTGATAATCATTTGTAGTCGGAAGAATTTAAATAGGGACAAAAAATACCCCAAGCCGAACCTCAAGCCGCATCATAAGGTGATGTTCGGCATGTGGTCAGAAGTCATTGTTCACCTAGATGCTTGTTTATTTTAATGTAATTAGAAATCATTTATATTGTCTTTTATGTCCATGATTTTTTAATCCATTTTTAACACATCCTGATTGATGATAATCTAGTTTTTACAACAATAAATATGATTGACATATTTATGACCCAAAGGCTTAAAATAGAATTTGGGAAAACCTGTCTTTACCTGGACGAGGCAAAATTCTCTATGCAATAAACCGAAATGCACCTCCAACGTTTTGTCTCAAGATACAAGTTGATTGGTGTCATTTATGTTATCACTTCTTATGTATTTGTCAATAAACCCCAATTTCTCTTAGCCTCTTTATTATTATTAGAGACTATCATGATATTTTTTTTCTTATTTATACATGCACATTACAATAATTTACCTTTCTCTTAAGAAATCGATGAAGTCTTTGGAAGCCGTTTGGCCATGTTTCATGTTATGGTAAAGCACATAAAAGCCATTATTCTTTTCTCCCTACAAAATAAAACAAAGTAATGATTTATCAATGACAACTTCGAAAACATATTTTGTACCCAGTTAAAAAGGTTGACAAGTGAATCTCACCACTTTAACTTAAGAAATGTAATAGCCTCATATATGAAATACTTATCTTTTAATACTCTGGAAGAAAAAATTCTTATCAAAAACTATACCTGTCATAGTCTGTACCACAGACTATAATACAAGAAGTATTCTACTTATACTCGGCGTCACATAAATAACATACTGTTAAAATTTGAATAAAAATATTTTCTATGACTTTATTGACACCTACCGTCGTTTAAATTGTCTTAAATGACTTGCTCATTCGTTTAGTCAAACGGCTTCTCCCCTAAACAAGTCGCTTATTAGCTTAAATCATGCGTAACAAATCCTTACGGGAAAATCCCATACTAATATCCGCCATGTTGGTTTCTACGGGACGATTTGTTTACACGTAAGTTCCCGTCGAACTCCGGTGACAATCATCTGCTTGATCAACTTCTCTGTATTGTACGTTGTTCGCGTAAAATAAATCCGAGATATCCGGAATAACGCTGAAATGCATTCTGGGTTCTTCGGTTTTTGGACAAACCATTTAAACGTAAACAACATCTCCTAGCAACCCGATCACTGTAAACATGGCCGACTTTTTACAATGTAAATATTGGCACCGAGAATTCAAATCTGACCGGAATTTAACGATTCAATGTTTAGGGAGAAGCCGTCTGGCTGAACGAATGAGCAAGTCATTTAAGACAAGTCAAGTCGTAGAAAATATTTTTATTCAAATTTTAACAGTATGTTATTTATGTGATGTCGAGTATAGTCAATAAACTCATCAGTGTTTTCCCTTGAATGTAAATATGATATCATACAAGATCAACACTATGCACTTTGTGTATGAAAAAATTCAAATGTTTTTTGTTTAATAATTCTAGCTCATTGCCATTTTCAATGAGATTCAAAGCTTTGGTTTCATCAAATGCCACAGGATTTAATACATAAAGTGTGGTCTCCATTAAAAAAAAATATTCAAATCATAATTGAAATAAAGCAAGCATGATAATTATTCCTAATTGATTCTAATTAGGTATATTACAAGTTGTGACAGAGCAAGTGCATTGAAAGGGAGATACCAGTGAATATGGCTGTTAAAATATTTCAAATAGCACAAAATTGAACTTGACACCCACCAGTCCATGTCCAATTATAAGAACCATTGCAGGAGTAAAAAACATTGGTTCATTCTATAGAGATCACTAAAAAATCATCTAGAAAAAGCTTTAAAAGAACATCACTTTGTAATTTGATATATAACAAAATGCATTTCTGCAAAACACTGTGTGCCCTCTCTTTCTAGTCTGAATTTTACGTTTTTCTGATTTTGATTTAAAAAAGAAATGTCTGAATTTGAATTCCATACAGTACTGAAGTATCAATCCCTGTACCACCAAAGGTTATCAAGAATGAAAAAGGAAGTCTCATAATTATAAACTGATGCAATTTTAATTCATCACCCTTGAATATTTTAATAATGTTATGGTGTATATAATACAGGGATGATTTTACCAGGCCATCAAACAAAACAGAAATTGGTAAAATCATAAATAAATACACACACACACAGTAAAAAAAAAATTGTAACAGTAAAATCCAGATTTCACTTAGCACAATTCCGCTAACAAGTGGCAAAAAAATCATCCCTGATAATAAAATTGTACATGTAACAAAAAAACCAGACTGACTTTGGGTGCAGGAATTTTGGAAACACATTTCGGAACTTCTGAAAACTGATAATCAAATAAAAATCAAATTTTCGTAAAACATTTTAAAAATGATTGATTCTAGCCTAATAAAAATATTATTTTGTAAATGTATACATACTATCAGCTGGAAATATCAGGGAATGATGTAAAAATCGGCAAAAGAATATTAGGGTAAAGCAAAAAGTTGGTATGAGTAATACATTTCAGTATGTACCATACTTAACTACCAAGTCCTTCTACACAGTTGGAAAAATCCTTATTTTTCAATAGTAAATATTATTTAATATTGCAACTAATAATAAAAATGCTCTGTATGATCTGTTCAAAAGAACGTTCAAAAAATGATTTTTTTTTTATAAATGTGGGATTTAAATAGCCAGTTAATTGACTTGGCTAAAGGATTAATTCTTTAGCCGAATTGGTTTGTCGCTGGCTTGTCACCGAGCGGTCAAGGGTTCGATCCTTGGTGGCTGAGTATAATTTTGTGAGTCAAATCATGCTCCCCCATTACATGAATAAAACGCAACTGCAACAGATCTAGAATTGACTTTCTGGGATCTACATTAGTTAAGCAAAGGCACTTATGGAGTGAGACCTAACTGCCCCTTCAAACAAGATCTGGAAGTGCCCAGAAGTTCGAAAAAGAGAATACATTTTGTATATCTTGTAAGAATGCTGTGACAAGTAACTTGGAAGTACAATAATAAGAATCAAGCTCAAGCCATTCAACTACGAACCAACTAAAGTATGCGGAGATATTCGATTTTGTCAAAGATCGATGTATTCAAAATCGACGAAAACGAGGGAATATCACTTTTAATTCAATGACTAAAAGCAAATCATTATTAGTCCTTGCAGAAATTAAGGTTCCAAGGATCATGTCACGATTTCAAACAACACCCCCTTTCTCTGAGCTTCATACGTAAGCGATATGGAATTTTGGCGAATAAAAAACTTGTTATGGAGATTGCTAAGAAATTGTTTAAGCAAAATGTATCATTTAAGTACCCAGAAATGATCTGAGAACGTTGTCATTCTAGAATTCGTGACTGCATCTGGGTTGATTGGTAAAATATGGCGTTTATTTTGATTTTAATGCGCCTGCGCAAATATTGCGTCTGTATCTCAGCTACGTTTCAAACTTGGAATTTTCAAAGGGGACAATCAAGCGTTTAATTAGTCTGTTAACTGATAAAAGTCCGGGAAAATTGAAGAAGTCGAGTGCTCCCAGCTAGATATCTTACGTACTATTAATGTATATATTACTATTTCACCCATCTATTCAGACCTACAAAAAGTGACTTTGTTGATTATTTTAAACTTAAAATGGTTAAAAAGAGTAATTAGGCCAATACTGTAAAAATGAAAAACACTGTCAACAGTACCCGTTTTCTTCTCACTCTCACTCTCATTTCGGCATGTTTAATCATGCTAAAGTTGGATAAATAAGGTAACTGTTTCATCAGAGAGGTGATTTAAACTCAAATAAATAACATTAAATGCTAGCAGTATAGTGACTGACAATTGGAATTCCACAAAATCACACGGTCACAGTCCAACAGCTAAGTACATACAGCTCCTTGACCTGGGAAGCTTGTATAACTGAAAACCTTGGTATTAACCAAAAAATAGATAGATTATCCGATAAACCAGTGTATACATCCAAAAACCTCAATAAAACATGTTTTGGGGTGGTATATATGCTCATTATGTTATTTAAACATACTTGAAATAAGTTTTTCATGAAAAAAAGTTTTCTATGAATATCCCAACTCTTTAAACACTTTATAGCTACCTAAAAGTCTGTGCTATAAAATTGGTCATATTTCTTTCCGAAGCCATATTGATTATTACAAACTTTCGTTGGGTAGTTAGAAGTGTTGTAATATGCATAAAAAATAACTTTTTTTTCATAAAAAAAAAAACTAATTGTTTGAATATTTGAATAAGGAAGGAAGCAAATATACCACAGAAATGTATTCTTTTGCGGTTTTTGCATATATATGTATACACCTGGTTTTTGGGAAAAGGCAGGTCTTCAGTTTATTTAATGTACCACCTTTACCCCAAACAGTCTTTTATATGGCAAGCCAAAGTGGACAAAAATGAGCATTTTCTAATATTAAAAAATGATTTTTTAATATTACAAATTCATTTTTTAATATTACAAATTAGATTTCTTATATCACAAAACACTTTTTTAATATTAAAAAATCTTTTTTTAATATTAAAAATTCAAATGAATTTCTAACATTAAAAAACGATTTTTTAATATAAGAAATTGATTTTCTAATATTAGAAAATGGATTTGTTGTATTCAGTTGCAATTTTTTGATATTAGAAAATCATTTTGTAATATTAAAAAATGTGACTGATTTTGCAAAGGGATTTTTTAATACATGTATTACAAATTTAATTTCTATTACTACAAATTCATTTGCTAATATTACAAATTATGTGATATTTTATAATATTACTAAATCAAGAATTTGTAATATTAGAAAATTAATTTGTAATATTACAAAATGAATTTCTAATATTAAAAAATCTTTTCTAATATTAAAAAATGATTTTGTAATATTAAAAATTCATTTTCTAATATTACAAAATATTGATTTTTGTCCACTTTGGCTTGCCATACTTTTATCCTATATACACTGATCTATGACCATCTACACTTCATAACTCCAAATGTGGGTACTTTATATATCGCATGAAAAGTTTGAGTCTTGTAAGCCTTAGGAGACACTGCAAAACTGACAAATGAAGGATAATGTTTCAAAAGAAAAAAAGAATCATTTTTGTAGCAAATGCTAAATTGTCTAGGTGCTTTACCACAAATTAAAAAAAAAAGAGTCTTAGCCATTAAACAGTCAGATCATCAATTTATTTCACCTGGAAAATTGTTCACAAGAGTTCAATCTACATGCTTATATCTTGTGTATTGTAATCATTGAAATACCACAAAGTAGCATTCACCACCTAAAAAGGGTATATTAAGAAGTGCTTATTTAGAGAACTTATTTTGGTTGATTATTGAATACAAACATTTTTTGTATTGAAACAAGTATACAAAAATGAAATTTTTTTTCAAATTTAACTTGGTTCATTTTTGGTACATATGCTGTCAAAAACAGAAATACCAATCATATACTTTTGAAAATGTTGGTAGTAATTTTAAATGATATTTTCTCGAATATAGAATTATAACTTTGTTTGTATTAAACTGACACGCAACGACCTATCCTATATCAATCTGGATAAAAATGAATGTGGAATTAACCAAACTGAAAACTCGTGGCTAAGTTAAAAACTATAATTGTGTTCTGATATTAATCCTTACATATTTTTAGTACAGTTAACTGTTTAGTGTTAAATCTAGGAGTAGGAAAGGGCATGGTAATTTTTTTTCCAAAGGGCAATTTTTGTCGCTATGTTTGATTTTTAGGGCACACTGATTTGTTTAAAAATTGTTATATGATTTAATAAATCGAAGACATATCTGAATTACAACATTAAAACCTTTGTATTTGAACTAAAACTTAATTTGAGAAAGTCACATGTCTGCCAACTTCTGAAAAAAACCCATTGGTGTTTTTATGTGGGACAGTGTGTGAATTGACATTTTCGGGACATATTTTGCAAACTGTGTGGGTTTTACTTTAGTAATGTATGAATTAGACAATCACTAAAGCATTAAAGGGCCGTTTTCAGTTGAACAGCATGTGCATGCACTATAATTGATTGAAGTTTGTAAGCCCCCTTTTTGTGTTGGATTCCTCCAAACCTATTTAAGTTTTTTCAAATTAAAAAAAAAAAAAAAAATGAGAAAACTTTTATTTACATTAAGTTCATTTCTACTATTTGAAAATTTATTCTTTGAACACATGTTCCCTTCTTTCCATTTGATGTAAACTTGAAAATTTACAGTTCAGCAAGTTTTTTGGGGCCTAAATAAGTCTAAAGTGGAACATGTGACAGCATGATGCTGTACAGTTTCTTGAATACAGACAAATGGAAACTTGGGCAACTCTTTCTTTCCATTAAATGCATACCCTGAGGTGCAGTATATGAGGAAATGTAACAAATTTTCAAGTATTTTGATACTGGATATCCAAAATCATCACTATTTGAAAAGAATAGTATTTCTTTGAACTATTGCAAACAAAACTTGGGAAAATACTGCATTGTTGAAAGAGTAATCAAGGGAACCAAGGTTATAGCGGTAATCAAATGAATGTAATCCAGGGACAAAGACCAGACATGGAAAACAGACATACACAACCAAGAACATAAAGTAACTAAAATCATACATACAAAGTAACAAAAGCAAATGAGCAACTCAGACTTTACTAAAAACTAGGAGCATTACTGAATTTACAAGGAAATTACAGGAAATGTGAAGACTGTAGGGCGGGTAACCAATTTTGTATAAACAATGATAATTTTAAAATTTGTTTACACACGTGGTTCTACAAATTGAAGACCTTTTAAAATGACAGTATTGTCAAATTAATTGTGGAGTAGAATTTAATCTTTAGAAAATGATTGGATGTTCATAAAGTAGTGGTAGATCCAATCGGGATTCATTTTCTAATTGTCAAACCCTGATCAGCTGATTGCTCCTCTGTCATAAAACATACTCTTACCTGTTTAGACAGCAATTAACACCTTTTGTCAGATTAATGACTCTTTTAATTAAAGAAATGAGATTGAAATGCGAATTAGGGGTTTGATTTTGGAGTTTTTAGGTATTTTTGAAAATAAATAGTGTCAAATTTGACCCTAAAAATCATGTTAGGTAAACAACAAAAATGGTGGCGATGTTTCGTGGTTTCAAGAGGGCTAAAATTCTAACATGGGTACATTTTCGCAACCCAAAAGGGCATTTGGCATGTTGGAAAAGGGGCATGGCATTCTGAATAAAGGGCATGGTGCGGCGCCATGTTACTTTGCTTTAGATTTAACTCGAACTATCATCTCACGACCTTGTGAGATGATGGTAAATCAAAATAAAATTTTGCTTGGTAGATGGCATGTAATAGTTCTTACTGTTTAATTTTCTTTAGAATGGAGTCAGTTTGTGGTCTGATGTTACTGCTATTTGTAATTATCATGATATTTCATCAACTGAAATATACTTGTGGCTAGCTGAAAGGTACATGTCTCTTAGGACAGGATTGATTTAAACAATTTTAGATGATTTGACCGGCATCTTCCACCTGGAGGTCATTAAATTGAATTTCAAGTTGAAAATTAAGAAATTGGAAAAGACCAACTAGTAGTTTATAGTGCAAATATGCAGTATGTTGGATAAGTTTTTGTTCATTAATCTAGATGTTCCATAAAACAACAACCAACATATTGGACTACTAGTACTACAATACCACATGTATTTTGCTTTGTGTTTTTAGTTAAGATAAATTGAAACTCATTCATTTTCGGAATGGTGGCATTAATGTCAAAGAGATCAGTGTTAACAATTTACAACAAAAGGCTTCTGATTAGATACTTTTGAAGTTGATATCTGTTCTTCTAGTTCCTTTTATCTTGTCCTTATTATTGCAGTTAATGCTTAAAACAATCAATTGTTAGAGTACATGAGTACTTTGATTATATATAGTTTAAATTTAAATGTATTTATGTTATGATTTATGTCATCATACAAACCTTATTTTGGACGTAAATGTTCAACAGAGCTTTAACCTTAAACATAATATATGTACAGTTATCTATGTCATGTTTCCATAGGAGTCATACCTTTTATATTTAAGCTCAATATTGTTAATACTTTCCATTCTTTGACAGCATGGAAAGAAGCATTTCTTTATTAAAGTAATGTTGTTATACTTATATGCTTAACTTTTGACCAAGAATTATGGTGAATTGATGTCCATCTTTCCCTCAACATTTTGTTTGGTGAACTTCAAGATCTATGACCTCTGAATCACCTTGTAGTTAGAGCCATTCAGATTCAATGCACTGTATGCTAAAATATTTCCTTAGATGTTGATCATTATACCCCTGCTATGAAGAGGGGTATCCTGTTTTACCCTTGTCCGTGTGTCCATGTGTTGGTGTTTGTAACAATTTTTTTCATCAGTTTTCTCAGCAACTACTCATCACTGCGGCTTGAAATGTGAGTACATTCTCCCTGTAGGTACACCATGTGGTATTGATTTTGGGGAAAATTCCTCAGCATCTTCCTGTTTTCTAAGGACTTATTTATTTTTTACTGTATTTTTGAAGTTTGAAACCTTCCTGTAGGTATGCCATATGGTGGGATACATTTTTGGAAAAATTCAAAAACAACTTCCTGTTTACAAAGGACTTCATTTATTTTCCTTATATTGTGATTGAAAGCAGGGCACTAGTGACCCATTGCTCACAGATTTTTTTGCTTAAACAGTTGTATGCATCTTTAAACTTACATGTTTTTATCAAAAGAGGAAAATGTGCACGTGTCCTACTTAGCCCATTTCATAGTGAAATATGAATTGAATAAGTTGCTGTCAGTACATTTAATATTAACTGTAGAACTTTAATAGAAATAATTTTTTGATAGGATGGCTGTCATCTTGGAAGTATACTCCTTTTTGTTCTGTTTCTTTTTGTGCATTTTTTTAGGTTTATTGACTTTAAGTACCAAATAGAAGACTAAATCTTTGAGAAAAAAAATTAAAACAAGTACCTGTATGTTAAAAACTCAAGCTTTCTGGTTGAAAAAAAAAATTATCGAAACATAAACAATGTATTTCCGCTTTTGATCAATTGCATTGATTTAATCACCGAATAAATTTGCAGATAAAACCATTCATTTAGTCTATGATGTGTATATGTGAATGGTTTTATGATTTTTAGCATGCATTCTGGAACTAAATTGTAGTGAAGTGATATAATATTTGATGAGATTATTCACCATCTTTGGAAAATATCGGCAAGCCCTGCTATTTACATTAAAAGTAATGGGGAATGGCATCACTAGAACTGGATGCCTTTTTGGAACCACCCCAATAGTTGAAATACCCATAATAGAGCATCTGTCAATCAAATCTAAATGGGCCTCAAGCACTATGACCTGAATATACTGGTAGTTAGAGCTATCCAGAATCAGTGTATTGTCTGTGAAACACAATATCAGATTATGGTCTCACTAACCACTTCTAATGTTTCCATTACTTTACATGTTGAAAAAGTAATTTTCAAAGTTTCACCGTGAATTCCCAGGACAAATGACACCTTAAAGTTGCATACCATTGCGAAGCTTGGAAAATAAGGCTTTCAAAATCATTATACAAATAGTACGATGATTGTAGAAATCCTTCACAAAATTAACTTGAATAAAAAATTCTGAAAATCCACATTTTAACCTTTTCTGCTAACTGACAGCATGGAGGCAAATTACTCACACATGTAAGCAATAAATTACAAATATGATTTTAAAGTACACATTCTCAGCTTTATATTGACCACTTTTAATCAGAATACACACAAATAATGCACTTACAATGTATAGATCTAGGTTCAGTGTGTTTTTGGTACCACATAGGGGGTGGCCATTTGAACCGGAAGTGGTTAATGAGACCTATAGTATCTTAGATGCTGAAGAAAGAAAATGTGCACAAGCCCAAAATTAAGGAAAAGTTAATTAAATTTTCTAGTAAACCCAAGTAAGTTTCAATGCATTTTAACATAGAAATTGTTGCCCTGATTGCAATCTCCTGAATACTGTGGCAGACAAGTTTCACAAATCCAAAATGCCTAGGAAAATAAATTTGTGAATGCAAAAAGTCACTAATCATAAGCAACTTTAAAAAAAAAAGGTGCTGTCATATCATATGCTGCAGTGCAGCTGTTTATTGGTATTGAATTAAAGCTTTGAAGTTACATTTAGCTTAATCTGCATGATCATTGTGTTTTTCCTCAAGTTTATATAGAAAGTTTATCTCAGTACAATGGTATTGATAATCAGTTGATTTTAATTGAGCTGATTAAATTTTTACTTAAGATTACAGCAACACCTATGAACATTTTTACCTTTGACCTATATCCTATATAGTCTCTCGGACAAAATTCCTCTTATCTAGATTTTTTATTTAATATTGCAGGCTGTTTATTATGATCTAAAGACATCAGTTAATTATTGATCATGATGAACCTTGTTGGTAGATCAAATGACACAGATGAGTGATTACCTAAGACTGTGAACTTTGGGAGGTGACATTTTGATAATTTTATCTGATAGCTTTGAGCCAGTATAACAGTCCAGTGCCAAATTTTTGCTGAATATTGAAGGATATATTATAAGAACTACAACATTTATGATTAGAGTTTGGATCAATACTTAGAACTAACAGGTAGGTATTATCTAGTATTGTTAAAACATTCACATTTAAATTGATCAGTCATTTTCAAGTAATTATATTGATATCTCTGTCTCTTATGTTGCTATAGATTAAAATGTATGCTGAGAAAATAAACTTTTTTTTCTGGTCCTCTGTGAAAGAAATCTATTGTCTTGATCTAAGTAACTTACTGCAGTAGTGAACCTTAATTTTGATTCAAGAAAATAAATTCTACATCACTATGGTTTCTCTAATATTTCGTACACAGTGAGTTAGATTTCATTGGGATCATGCATTCATAATTCTCTTGTTTAGCTTTCTACATGCATTTTACTAGTTTAAGATAATTGAATTTTCAGTTGGAAGCAATTTTATTGAGAAGACTAAAAACATGAATATTTAGAAAGTTTCTGGTTATTTTATAATATGTGAAATACATCAAATGTTTTGTTTTAAGTTTAGTTCTATTTTTTTTGAGAGACTTTCTTTTATGTACAGTTGATGCCTAAGTCATTTATGTGAAGGACTTACTGAGTTAAATTTTGTGAAATAATTCTATGACACATAAAAACATATCGATTAAACAAACAAGGAATGAATGGATTTTTACTCCTACATGTATATCTGGTACATGTATCTGTCTTGAATAAAATTGTCTTAAGATTTACATAGCTGTAATGTGAAGAAAATTACATGCAGCCATTCCCAAATACAATTGAATTAAATTCTCTTTAATTTAGTATTAATGTTTGGTATTTTCAGTTTGCTCTCTGGAAATGTCAAACTTAAATAAATTAAGGATCTGATGTTGTAATCTGATTTGAATGGATTTTTCAGTACACGTAAAATGTGTCTAATTTGATATATTGAATATTGCACTTCTTAAATGTATTGTCTGATTGAGGTATTGATTTAAAATTTATTAGTATACTTCAATATATAACAACAAAGATGTTACAAAATTGCTTTTATAATATGTTATTGATTCAGATGATAACTGTAGTTTTTTCTTCTGAACTGTTGATAGCTTATCTTTGTTTTTTTTGGGGTTAAATTCTTTCTTTCATGTATAATGCATAAGAAAGATTTGTTATTACCTAGAACACTATCTCAGAGACTATGTAGGTTTTTAGGTCGTAAAGTACCATTCTGTGTAAAAATCTGGCAATGGATGGCACATTGTTTTTCTCAATTTAGTCTTTTTTCCTTGAACATGTTCTATTCATCTAGAAAACAACTGAAAAGCTATTAAAAATTATCTTGAATCATCTTTGTGTATTTTTTACTGCTTATATAGGGAAAAAAGTGCAGAAAATATTCCTACCATTTTTCCATGGTGCATTTCAACTAAATTTGACCTATCAACATCTTAAAAAGCAAACTTTCAAACACTTAGATGGCTATTTCTGGAGGTTATGATGTATACATTCTTAGATAATGCAATAAAATCTGGGTTTTTTAATTCATGTGCCACACCTTATACATATTTTGCCTGATTCTTAGACAAAAGTCCTTAAATGTGAAACCTCACCTAGCTTTTTTCGTTTCTAGGCATGATGAAAGGGGAGGAAATTTTCTTCTAGGTTAGATATAAGTTTTGGTATGAAAATCATGGTAATAGTGCCATCTGCCAATGACATGTTTCTTTAAACTCATATTCAAGTGATAAATGAATGTACTTTAATGTCAAGATTTTTTTTTTAAATTCAGACTATTTTTGCCTTGTCATCAAAAGTTAGGCCTTTGGTTGTACATGTACTAATTTTGATATGTGATGGACTTAAGGGTTAGTGTTTTTGCTAAAAAAAAATCCAGTAAATTTATCCTGAGCATACTTAGTAATTAGTTATTATTTTGCTATATTTCTTTTTAGCCTGGAGTTAAGGAGTGGAATATAATTTTATTCTAAATCATTTCATTGGTAGTGGAAAAATTCTGAATTAAAGGTGCATTATTATTAATATTAGAATGCAATGTATCTATCACCTTCAGACTATCATGTCTAACAGATAGCTAATGTTGAAATCAGCTCAGCTTGTCGTAATCAGCACTGTTAGGTAAAGTCTGCACTGTCAGTTGTAATCAGCACTTCTAGTTCAAATCTGCACTGCTAGTTAAAATCAGCACTATTAGTTCAAATCTGCACCACTAGTTATAATCAGCCATGCTAGTTAAATTCTGCATTGTTAGTTATAATTGTAGGGGTGTAATGTTTTTGACCTGTCCGTCTGTGTGTCTGTCAAAACATCTTGTCCTCTGGATCTATTTATTGACCAATCTCCTTCAAACATTGGTGAATGATAGTAGGAAAAATATTTCAGATGTTATTGATTTTCATGGTCAAGAGGACCATTTAATTGGGAGAGGGACTTAAATTAGTGATTTAGAATTGTTGCTTGGATAGTGTCTTTATTTTTCTACATGTATTCTGTACTGCTAATTATAATCTTTTCTGCTAGATATAAGCTTTACTTATTACAAATATACAAATGAAACAGATGTTATACAAAATGCATTGAAAAGTGATTAGAATTGATTATTTTTGAGAACTGATGATTTAAATGAATTAAATGTTTACATAATGTTAGTAAATAATTGATCTGTACTTTGAAGGATATCAAAATCTGCTTCAGTTTTAATTCAACAATGAAATTGTATGGCTATAAATGATTGAATTTTTGATTCTGTCCTTTTTTGACCAGCTAGAGTATATAATCTGAAAATTATTTTATGTGGCCTAATCTGATGTTTTTCAATTTTGAATGATAACATTTTCAGCATTACAAGTCTCAATTCACCTAAATTTTAGAGAAATTGACAAATAAGCCATTTCATCTTAAGCTTTTTAATATGCTAGAGATCCATTGTTATCCCTTTCCCTCACATTTCTGGAATTGTTTATTCTGAATTTATATCCTTGCTAAGTTTAGGAAAGATAAACATGATTTAAATCAGTCCACTCTACTCTTCACTTTATAGGTGCCTGCTGAATGTTTACATCAAGACTCACAGAAAAAGGTTAGTTTTCTTACTGAATATTTATTTTGATAGTTAATATTATTCAAAGCTGCATTAGCTGTCATTTTTGTAAATTTTTGTTTCTGTTGAAATATGCCTTAACTTTGAATTATTTCTTCTAAATTGTACTTTTCCTGTATAATTTCATTTGATATCCACAAATAAAAAACATTAAATACATGAAATAGGTGTCTGTATATTTATTGTCTTGCAAGACAAAAAATTGACCTAGATAAATTGTATGCATGTGACTTCAGGTGACCTTAATCCGTGCATGTGCAGTAATGGTCGCTTCATTAATAACAAATCTGATTGCAAAGCGAAAGTGGTCATTCAATGGCTAGGAACACCAATGGACTCAAGCTGTAAAAGAAAAAAAATTGAATATAACACAAGGATCCTTTTGAAATTTACGTATTGTGATATAATGTGGCACAAATATGGTAATTATCTATTTGAAAACTAATCAAGATATAGATGAAATGAAATAAAAACAAGACACATGCTTACCTGTGTATCCGTTATTGTTATTTTTTTACCAAGGTTAAAGTATTTTTAACCCAGGTGAATGTTCTGTCGGCAGTCTTCGGAAGTGATGGCGAAAAATGATTAGATCAGAGCTATCGATCTCTGATTAAAAATACATTGTTTTCACAATATTCTGTAGGTATTATCGACATTTATTGCTTCAATTGCATTACTATAAACTTATTTCATTGAATCGGCAAAATTCAGTTGAATCAAAATTTGGCAGCTAATGCAGCTTTAAAGTTCTAGGTCTGGAAAAGTTTTACAGAGTCAGGGAGAATAAGTAAAGACTAAATATTTGAACTTAAAGTTAAGGAGGAAGACCTGGGGTAAGGGACATAACTGTTGAAATTAGTACAGTGAAACTTCTTCAAACCGGCCACCACTGGGACGAGAAAAAATGGCCGATTTTGTGAAAAATAGCCATGCATTCTAAGAGCAGTTTCCATTAATGTGTTCTATAAGCCTACACCTTGTCAGTTTGTTGGTCGAGACATGTATAATGCCAATTAAAAAACTTATGGCCTTTTATTACATTTCAAAGCTTGCATCATTTGTAAATGATTTGATTTTACAAACAGTACTGCCGACAAAATAATGTTCATGGTTATGAAAGAATATGTATTAAAGATCAAAGGGCTATTGATGGTAATTAATTATTTGTATTGTTTCCGTAAATTACTTATCAATCATTTACAGTTTTTTTGACACATTTATTACAGGTGAACAATAACCGGGCAGCCGGAATTGAGAGGTTGTTTTTATTTGATATATGTAACTAAAACTGTGAAAAACTGGTCGATGTACGGTTTTAAAGGGTGGCCGGTCTATAGAAGACAAAATGCACAGGTTTTAAGGTATATCGGCCGGGACTTTCAAAAATGAAGGGAAGACCGGTTTTCTGAGGGTCCAGTTTGGAGAAGTTTCACTGTAGTATGTTTGCATCATATTCAGTTTCATCTAAGCCTATTAAGCTTTTACTTGAAATAGAATGAAATAAATCCAAGTTACTTTAATGCTTAGATGAGATTGATGTAAAATGCTTTACACAAATGTTCCAATGATTTGCAAGAGTTGTGTGCCTTACCTGATGTCTACCTCCTTAAAATACTATACACTAGAAAAAGATAAGATATCTGGAATCAGTGATCCACCTGTAGCTGTTCATGGCTGTTATTGGCAAAAAATGACTGTACCCACTGGTAGAAAGAGTAGACCGGGCTTGATATTTTATAGATCCCAATAGGTTACCCTAAAAAATTTAAACTGAATAGACCAATCTGATTTAGTACTAATCTGATATATATATATATATATATATATATATTTTGACTGAAGATAGTAATGATATGGATATTGGAATAATTGATGATGCAAATCCTCTTGGATTGCTAGTTTTTGTATCATTTCTAATCAAATGATTTTTCAGTAACTTTGGTACTTCCCTTTAACACGTTAAGTGATGCTGTTCAATCACCTTTTTTTTTTAATTGATGTAAAACTTTGGAGACCACTAAATGGACCTGAAGATGGAGTTGTGCAACTTAATATGTATACAGGATTGGTGTATGAGTCATTTTGTTGATGTATATTTCTCAAACTGCTATGCGGATTTTGAATAACTTCTACATATATATACTTTAGAATACTGAACAAATGTATTCAACAAAATGCTAAGTGAGGCAGAACACTTTAGAAATACTGGAGAAAGATGGTCTGGTGATCACAGATATTCTCTGAAGTTTAAATTTTCCTTGTGGGAAAGGGCAGTAACTCCTTCCTGGTTATCAAAAAATACATCATTAATAAGATATTAGACTTTACCATGTGGGTTGAGCTAATTGTAGTTAAATCATGGATTTATTGATGATTATTACTGTCAATTTGTTATGGGTGATGTCCTCAAATGTATAAGACTTACTGGTAATTCCTAAAATACCTACTTCACATCCGCATTTTAAGTTCTTACGATGAAATTATGTATGTCATTTCCAACAGAAAAAATTTGAGCATTCATCTTTCAGACACATAAAGGATGTTACTGATGCTGTGTCCCTATTAAAATTATAATTTATTTTATGGTCCACATTACTATGTCATAGTTAAAGAATATTTTACTGAGTGTTTCTATAAATATCATCTGGAATGTACGATGGACTGACTATTAGACCGGCATTGTGATCTCTATCTAATACAGATTAAAAGATGTGAAAGTTGCATTGGAAGTAGTGAAAACTTGTTTGTCTAAGTGTAGTAGCAGGACTAACTGGATGATGTGTAGGAATTTAGTAACCAGCTTCCTTAAATTAAATAATATCACCTTTGATAAACAGAGACAGTCTTAAATAGTTGCTTAGACAAGTAAAGTGTACTTTCTCTTAATTATAGAACATGCTTAAAAAGTGCACATGTTTGGTGCTTCTTTATCTTGTATAATAATGTGAGATTTGTCACCAGGCAAATTAGATATCTAAAAGTCTCGGCCAGAGTACCTTTGGTTATTCATAAAAACTTTAAAGAAGACATAATTTGTTGTGCATGTCCCAATAAACAATCTGTCAGGTTTAATTGTGATAGAGTCATTAGCATTTCATTTGCTTAAAATGATAAATGTAAGCATAATTTATTTTTGTTAAGTATCAATCCATATAAAGTTCAGGAACAACCAATGGTAGAGGTTATTCAAGGTGAAGAGGAAAACCCATTTGAAAAAATTATGCTCTTTTATTCTAAATATACCATATTTTTATACAATGTATAACAATACACCTTTTTGCACACAGATCTATATTTTGGAGGAAACCTTTCGTCTATCTACTGAATCAACAAACTTTTGTCAAGTGTCAATTTTATAAACAATCTATATAATAGTATTATTACGTAAGGGTTTCCATACTGGCTCAGTTTTTGTTTCGAGGCTAGCCATATTTGACTGAGGGTAGTCGAAGTCCATTATTACTTGCAGAGGACCAATAACTCAGCCAATATGGAAAACCTTATGCAATTATACCTTTATTGACTAACTTGTCCAACAGGTCATATTGGCCTATGCTAATATGGATTTCGACAAGGTCAATATGATATATATATATGGTAAGAGCTGTGTTGGACAGCTAAATCCCTTTTTGGCACACTTTTGTATTTTGTATTGTACTGTCAGTTTTAATCATATTTAGGCTGATATTCGGATGTTAGTCAATAAACATAATTATTTTCCCAAAAGTACTACATTTGAATAACCAAATGACAAACTATGACTGGTTAATGTAGTGTGTAATGTTTAGAATAAAAAATAAAAGTGATTTTTGTGGGTTTTGTCATGCTTGAATCACATCCTGTCTGATATTTATAAAGATTGGTACTAAGTACATGTACCAAACAGTACTGTAGAACCAGACTATTTATCTCCAGTATAACCTTGTAATACCACACTATGATTAATGATCAAATTATATTTTATAGCAAAACTGAAATTTGATTGGCTTGTTTTCATACCAGTGTCAAATGTTTTCAAAATGTATCTTTACACTTATTCAACTTTAATATGTATCACATTTAATTATATTATGACCTTTGAAATAATCTGAATTTTATCTAAAGATGTACGTGTTTAACATAAATACATTTGTACAAGATTCACGAGTTTTGATAATAATCAGTTTGTTGTTGTTTTGGAAATTTGTTTAAGATACAGTGATCTGGTCTGGACTTGTTTACTATGTTGCAACAAGTTTAAAAATAAATTCTCCACTGTTAACAGTGGTGAATCAACTCCTTAGTGCCCTTTTCTCTAATGGGTCTTCGTATTATCAAACATGGACCACAAATTATTACTTGCTCAATTAGACATAAAAGCTTATCACCAATAATTTCGCATAGATAGATCCAAGGGGCCCGGCCTCAAAAAGTTTGGTTAAATCTATAGAAAACACTAGAGTTGGGCCTCCCCATTAGACCAGTCAGTGCCCCCACCATTTTGTCGGAAATTCTTGATTTTGCCAGAATTCACAATATTAAATTGTTATGCCTGATCACCATCCTAAAATGCTGATGAGAACTCATTGAGGGTGCAATTGAATACCACTATAAATACTGTTGATGAAAAAAACAGGAAAATTTAGAATATTTGTGACCTTGTTTGTTAATAAATAAATAAATGGAAGATAAGATTTTGGCATTCCCACAAGTTGTATTGTTTTCTATAAAGTGGAAGAAAGGAGTAGATTCATAAACATCAGTATCATTTTGTAAAAAAATCAACTTGTTTCCTGAAAGATACTATTTTCATATTAAAACTGACTCTTTGAATAATGGTTAATCTATTGCACCATAAAAATGTCAGATTGACATCATAAAGTATTATTTCTATTCAGTCTTTAGAGAGCTTGGTGGGGTGGTATTTAAAATCTAAAATTGGCCCACCAAAAATTTTTTCTGGTGTTGTGATGATACGAAAGGCCTAAATGTTGTATAGATATCTAGGAGTTATGTGTGTGCTCTACTTCTTATATAAAATGTCTGAGGAAATAAGCTTATTTTTCAACAATTTAGCTTTTATTTTCCAATTTTCCGTAATTTTCATTTTCAATTTATGTGCAATACATGCATGAAGTGCATTAAAACATCATTTGTAAGTTTCATATTTTATGGGGCTGATTGTGATCAATGATTATTGAAAGAGTAATCAAGGGAACCAAGATTCTAGCAGAAATCAAAAGAATGTAACCCAGAGCTAAAGACCAGACATGGAAAACCGACAATCACAACAAAGAACATAAAGTAACTAAAATAATGCATACAAAGAAACAAAAGTAAATGAGCAACTCAGACTCCTCTAAAAAATGGGAGCATGGACCAGGTGCACCGGTAGTGTAAGCCTCCTCAGCTTTTCAAGAAACACCTGCCAAGTTGCTCATAAAAAGTAAAGTCAGGGTAGAAAGGGTGAACCTAGCTATTTCACCTTTAATTAAGATTATAGACTATCCATGAAAGAAGATAGCTGATTCTACTGCCTTGTCGTCAGTTTTAAGGGTATGATATTTCAGGATGTTGTAAATTGTGTTTTGGGGTCTCTTATCTCCTTACTAGACTAGTATGTCATCTTACAAGTGTTAGTATTCTTACACACACACACTTCAATTAAAGTCCAAAGTTCAATTTTTAATATTAATTTACTGCTTCAATTTAGCACTGACAGTATTCATCTGACAAAGTAGGGCTTCCATGTTTATTTACTTATCTGTTTTGTTTTAATTTTGAAATACTGTGGAAAAAGCATATACATGTACCAGTTTTTGATGGAAGGGGGATAACTTAGATTTCAATTTATGACTGGAATATTTGTTATGCATAAAAATTTGTTTTCCCAAACATTAAATCTGCAGATGAGTATCGTGTCTTATGCAGCATTATACGAAATTTCTGGGTTGTGTCTGATATGATCAACTTGAGTAATCTGTAAGGTAGCATCCTAAATATGGACCATTTTGATGGAACCTAAAGAGGCAATGTTTGGGCATCACAAATTTAGTTATCTGTGGAAATTAAAGCTTAAATTTATATAAATACAGGGTTTTAGTTAATTGTTTTCCTGTAATTTAGTTCTTGTCATACATTAAATTTACTTGAAATTTGACATGTTGACTATGCATTTAAACACACAGTGTGTGCTCTTCATTCTGAATCTCTTCAGGTTTTAAGTTGAATGTGTAGGAATATGTTGACTAATACAAACCCCCATTTACCAGTAATTTGAACCAATCAAAATCGAAAAACATGTACCATAAAAATATAGCTTGATTCTATTAGATTTTTTTAGATAGTCAATGAACTTTATTCACAACCTTGGTAGGGACCTTTTCCAAATTTGAAAAAAAAAAAAACAGAACAAGATAGTTTTGTATACCTGTAATCATTTATATTTTTACTTCTGTTACTTTTTTAACAGTAAATATTTTGACATGATAATAAATTACTTAACATGGCTTTTGAAATGTTCTAACCTCATTTCATGGCCAGGCTTTGAATGATTTGATGATAAAATAAGAATACTTTCACCAAGGTTTATAGAAGGTATTTATAAGGTAGTTAGTGAACTTGTGCATATGGACATGAATTAATGGCCAGTACCAGTTTACCATGTATGTATTCTTAACTTCCTTTAGGCAACAAATCTGTTGTCTTCCGAGTCTTATTTAGAGTTTCCTTCACCTTTTCTAAGAGCAAAACACTGAAACATAGCATTTCTAGACATCAGTTCTGCATAATTTTCAATAATCAGAAGATTTACTGAATTTTTTAAAGTAGGTGTTTTGGAAAGATTATTGATATTTGATTTTTTTTTTATGTACCTTTTTCAGAATTTTAATACAGTTGTTATATAAAGATAAACAGAATTTTTTTCAGCTCTTGTTTCCACACAGAAGGGCCATTGTTAGAAACTAAGGAAAATTGTGAGCATGAAATATTAGTAGAAGTTTTTTTTTTTTTCAAATTACTAATCAAATGTGGATTCTAATGAAAATGTGAGGCAAATTTATTCTAATTTTGCTTCATTTGACATGTTTAGCCTAGATTGAAAGGTTAAAAGTAGCTAGTGACCTTGTGTGAACTTCATCCACTTGGGTTGACAATACAGTTTGTTTAGTCTTCTTTAATCCTTTATTGTTTAAGTGGTTGGTAAGGTTTTAAAATTGTGCATGGTGGTGTTTTCTTATTTTACTTTATACACTTACATTTTTGTATTATGAAGTGACAGAACACTATTATAATCTTGGTACTCTTGTTATTAAGAGCTACTTTCATAATGTTTTGACTAATTGGATGAACACAGGTTGAGAACATATGATAGTTAATCATATCAGCTGAGTGAAGGCAGTGTTCCAAAAAATACAGGATTCCATTCTTATTTTTGGGGGTGGTTTATTGATGTGATGTGGATTTGGCTAACATGTTGGATGTATTTTTTTTAGTCAGGTTGTAATGTTGAGTTCAAAGTTTGTGGAAGAATAATTCAAATTTAAGGAATGACTATAAATACAAGTCATGTACTGTGAGTAATGCATGTAATACACAAATGCCAGGCCTATAAAGTCAATATTTCATGTCCATGAAAATCACTGTACTTGTGATCTATTTAAAGGTATCAGCAGAAAGTAAAAAAAAAAATCTTGTAATCTTTAGATAGAAAAAAAATCTTCATTCTATTACTTCCTATGAACATATTTTCTGTAGATCACTCAATTACAAATTTTAATGCTTATATAATTTTGCATTATCTCCCTTTTTATGAAAAATGTATAATCAGTTTTATAAATTATTAGGTCATAAAATTAAACAATAGTTTAATGAATAGATCACCAACTGTGTGTTAAGAGTTTAATCCCCCCCTTAAATTTATTGTTTGATTTAAAACATTCAGTTGTCAATTTGGTTTACGTCAATGGTTGCCCTTGGGCAGTGTGGATTACTGTGAGATAAAAGACAAAAAATATTTTATTGTTCTTACTCTTTTATTTTCCTTTGCTTGTTTGACCATTTATTTACTGTAAACACTATTTAATTAAGTACCTTTCAAAGTCTAAACACATTGTCACAAACTGTCATAGTCCTTTAAATAGACTTCACCTCAGAGTAACCACATAAAAACAGCGAGTCATCCTAAGTACACGTGGTTGTAATAGAAAAAAAAGAATTCATTGTTGGAAAAGGAAATTTTTATGTGAAAATGGTCAAGATAACATTTGATCTGCCTCCCGAAGGGTAAGGAAATTACTGTTAATGTATTGATTTTTAATTCCACATGTATATTTAACAGTTTGATCTGTCAAGTTCAGTTGTTTTCAATACTCCATTTGTTAATGTGTATATTGGGAACATCTGTTTTAGCTTACTTTATTGATTTCACTATTTAGACCCAAGAAGAATTCAAACCACAAACTAATCATGAATAGTCTTTTTATCTGTGGAACAGGTACAGTTCAGTTTTAATGCTTTGAGTTTAAAATTGTTGATTGTGCAATGACTAGATCCTGTTGGAAACAATATATATATAAATGTATATATATACAATACTTGTGGCTGGAAAAAGGGGGAGGGGCATTAAATATGATCAAAGAAACCCATTCCCCAAACAGGACCCCTGTAAATGTTAGTCTGTTCATTCATTCTTCTGTCTTTCACACTTATGGAGAAAAGTAATCAGTTCTTGGTTAATCCCAGAAATAGATTAATTAATAAAAATTGAACATTCATCTGAAGAAATGTTATTGGTGTGGTTATGTGGGAGAAAATCTTTTGAAAAGTTTATCTAAGATGTCACTGTCATATTAATGAGTTATATAGTCTTGGGTGGGTCCATAGAATTTGGAGAGGGGGTTCCAGAAAAAAAGGAAGGGTTCCTGGTTATTGTTTGCTCATTTAGCCCAAATTTTGTGTAAGATTAAAAAAATTTTCAACAAAAGGGGGATCCAATCCCTGAATCTGCCACTGATAGTTTTATTCCTAAGTTAATCGTTTTTTTTTTGGTAGGATAGATATATTTGACAACTGTCCTAGTACCCATACATATTAATTATTGGATGTGGTGGACAATTTGTGTTTGCCCTATTTAAGCTTAAAATGATCAGTATATTAAAGCTGATTAAACCTGTGACAGAAATAAATAATTTACCAAATACATCCCAGAAATCTTACATTTCTAAATTTTTTGTTGAATTTGTTGGAATCTACCTTTCTATCTAATCTTTACATGAAACTATATTCTATAGACATTAAAGTCAATGAGATAAATCAGGTAAATCATAACATTGAATAGTATTATAGTTATAGGGGTTATTGTTGTATAACTGAATAGTTACATTCATGTTGAAATTATGATTAAAGTTAATCCAGTAACATTGTCCGTTTTTTGGGTCATAACTTGGGAAACCAATAGAAAATGTCAAAATCATAAGTTTAGATCTTCCTTTCATAAGCTTATAAGCATAATTTTATTATTTTCTTTCTGTTCACTGTTTGAATTGTCCAGGAAAGATTGATAATTATCATAGCTTTACTGTCATCTTTGAGTTTTAATTGTCCAGGAAAGATTGGTAATTATCATAAGTTAGGTGTCATAATTGAGTTTGGATTGTCCAGGAAAGATTGATAATTATCATAGGTTAGTATAAGTTATGCATTTTTGGTGACATTGTTGACTGGGATAATATCTCAGATGTGAAACTGTCCTCAGATAAACGGCATTAACTAGAGTTGGAAAAAAAAAAATCATGCATGTAAATTGATTTGAAAAGTAAATGATATCTACAATGTGACTGTACTGGTGATATATAGTAGGTGTATTTAGTTATAGTAGTGGACAACATCTGGAGGGAAATTTTTTACAACTCATTTCATCCATTTAAAGCCTATTAGGTTTTTGTTGAAATGAAAATATATCGTAACTGTTACAAGTGGTGTGTTTAAGGGGTTGAAAAATGGTATGAATACCATTTCTGTTCAATTCTATAAAGTACATGTAGTTCCCTTGCAATGAAATTCAAATTGACATGTAAATCTTGATTGGCAAGTATATGTCATACAGAGACAGAGACGAGAAGAAAATAAGGAAGTTTATCAACGAGGAAATATTTTGCCTACTGTTTCCTCAATATCCTCAATGCATGTATAGCAATGGATGATATTGGGGTAAAATTTTGTAGCTTGTATCCTTAAAGTAAGATTTCTAATTTAGTACATGATTTTTTTGTTGTGCATGTTTACCAGTTTGTAGTTCGGTTTAAATAGTACCGCATGTATGACACAAGTTAATAACATATCAATGACCCAGAAAATTAGTGCATCTGCTAACATGTTAAAAGAATGGTATGTACTTAGGATGGACTTTTGTAACATTGCTTGTAAATTGACCATTCAGAAATAACAGTGGATTAGTAAGGACTTGTAGGATGACAGGGTCGTCTACTGCTCTGAACTCTGAATTAGCCTTTACTTATTTCTTTACTCCCTTCATGACCACTACAGGTTTGTTTTTCTTCACATTATGAAATAATTACTTGTTTTAGAAGTCTGGATCCTAGTATTATGGTTGCATTTGTGTATTATAGAAAAAAATAATTGGAAAGAGTTAGTAACCTAAACATAATTGTAAGTAATGAAGAATGCCAATAACTAACAAGTGCATGGAACTTTTTCTGTACACTACATAAATCTCTAAGTGTTTATGAGACAAGTAATTAATCTGAGTAATCTGAGGCCATCTGAGCTATTGCCATCACTTGGCGTCCATTGTTGTCGTTAACAATTGTACAAAACTCTTCTCCTCTGAAACCACTTGACTGATTAGAACTAAACTTGGTATAAATGATCCTTGGGGTTTCCTGCATAGAACTAATGTGGGGATTTTTGATTTGTCAAAAACATGGCCACCGTTACTAAAAATAGAACATAGGGGTCAGACAGTAGTTTTTCACATATATCTCCAAAACCGTTAGGTTTAGCTAAATTCTGACTGGGTAAAAGTTTTCAGCATGATGAGATCTATCTCTCAATCAAGTTTTGGTTTTAATCCGTTAGGTCATGTTAGAGTTATTGTCCTTTTTCAACGATTTTTGCCTGTTTTAATGTTATTTCTTTCAAAAATCTTCTCTTACACTACTTGACCAATTGAAACCAAACTTGGTATGAATGTTCCTTGTGATATCCTGCATAGAACTGATGTGGAGATTTTTGATCCATCAAAAAACATGGCCCCCATTACTAAAAATAGAACATAGGAACATAGGGGCCAGACAGTAGTTTTTCGCATATATCTCAAAACCATTAGGTTCTGCTGGGATTAAAGTTGTCAGGCGACTCCTTGTAAGAGTTATTGCCCTTGAAAGATGAAATTTTGTTTTTTTTTATGGTTTCCAGCCAATATCTTGAAACCTATAATAGATAGAAAGAAACTTTTAATTGCTGAAATGATCCTTATGATAAGTCCTACCAATGTCTTTTTGAGTCAAAATTGTTTGACATCTCCTTGTTAAATTTATTACCCTTTAAAGACAAACTTTAACCAGGTTAGCAATTCAGGCTCCTTGGAGCCACTTGTTCAGATTTTACATGATTCTTACAAAGGCAGCTACTTGAATAGGTATTAATGATTCTACCTCAATGCTTTTCTGATCAGTTCCAATTATTTTTTGTCACATGACTTTCAATGGTCTTTGTTTGTATTGATATGCATGAGTGAGTAACTTGTATCAAGGTTGTAATGTTATGGATTTCCATAAATGATGAATTGTTTTAAAAAAAAAAGTAAAAATTAGAAAGTAAATATTATAAAAGACATCAAAATCATAAGTAAGAGCTATCTTATTCATAGACCTTAGGACTGATTTGACTTTGGTAAGAGCATTTTCTATTTACTGACATATATTTATATTGATGTGGTATATTGATTGAAAATTTTGATTCAAGTTGCGTATTTGATTTTTGTCTCATTATATAATCATTGAGGAACATTTGTTTGTGTATATCTAATCTGTTTTTTCAAAACACATCTTTTGGAAACTACAAGATAGATTGCAATAAGCAAATTTATTTTTTGCGGTTTCTGATTTTCATGGAGTCTGTAAAGTGAACATATTGTCAGATTTCCAAAAAGGTCAGTGTTAATCAGTTTTATAGGTTCTATTTTTAACAGTTTTCTGTCCACCATGAAAATAGTGAAAATTACTTTGTTTACAGTACTTCCGTACTTTTGAGAATTTTATAATTTGGTTCTACTTTGAAAAAATTGAAAATGTTTGCAGTGGTTTTCTAGTATTATTGAGCAGTCTTAAACATTTATATATCCATTATTTTACAGTTAAATATTGTAAAATGTCAACCCAGTGTTTTAAAACTCAAAAATGCTTTTGGGAATTCAACTGCCTTTTCTTCATGGAGAAAAGCTCCCCCTTATTTTTCATTGTATTATGATCATCACAAAAAAAAAAAAACAGGTAGATGTGTATATTATATGCTTTAGCTCAGCTTTTTATTACTGATTCTACAAAAGAAGGAGTTATAATAGAATAAGAAGCAACTTTGGTGTGTTTGTCATAATTATGTCTCAAGCATATAGGTTTTCATACCATGCCACATGAAGTGGTGAGGTATTATTAAATACCCTTTTAATAGTTTTGTGTCTGCCTGTCTGTCTATCCCCAGTAGTTTCCAGATGGTAAAGGGAAAACAGAGCTATGAATTTTTAAAAACTTTCCATGGTTGTTTAGTACCATTAAATATAGGTTAAGTTCAAATTTCAGCAAGATCCAAAATATAGTTTTCAAGTTCAGCCATTTTGAACATATTTCACCATTCTATGGCGTGTATCACTTAATGTCCCAAAAATTGCCTATATTTTTTTTTGCTGAATATAATTGCATTTGGTTGGCCATTATCTCAAAAAAAATTTCATAGAAAGTGGTGGATGCCCTATAGTGATCAGCCTGTCCATCCATTTGTCTGGCCCTCCATAGCAAATTATGTCCAGGCCGTAGAGCTCAAGACAATGTGTACCATATCATGGTTGATGATCTTTGATTTTGAATTTTTTTCCTCAAGGTCAAATTGATGATGATGTTCAGCAGGATCCACAGAGATGGATTCCATATCAGTGATATCTAGTTTTATCTTTATTTCAATTAAACGTTTGTTTGTAGGGTAATGAGTGACAGTGACAACCATCAGAATGGTATGTTCTCAGATGTCTTTGACAAAGACAAAGATCCAAGTACTAGTCAGGAGTCTCTCAACCTAATAGAGGATGGGAAATCTAATGGTAAACAGCAACTCAACTTTAGTGAGGCAGGGAACAAGTTCAACACCTATGACATCAATGATTCAGGTAAGTATCATTCTGTCCCATAGTTCTCATTAAATGACGTGTGTATATATTGTAATTAGTAGTTTTTTAGCTGTAGCTTAACAGTTTTTATTGCACCAACAAAGATATAAAAATGTTCTGGTGTAAGTCAAACAAACTCTGTCATCTTTATTTGTTGTATAGCTGTTAATAGGTACAATACACTCAAAGGAACATCTACAAATCATATATTCGGCATTCAATCTGTAAATTACACCTTTGTCCTGAGAAAAACAAATATCTACCTTTTCCACACATCATATTCCAGTGTAGAATCTGAGATAGTAATCTCAATTCATTGTAAATAGTCTTGCCTCTAACATTAAATCCTGTAGTAAGGTGTTTCTACAGAAGATGGTACATTTTGTATAAAAGAAATTTTGAATTCATACCACCCAATTGTCCTTTAATATTTGGTTGTGAAGGATGATCTTTAGAACATCAGCCAATACAATACATGAATGTTTGTATAGTAATGTTATTTCATTCATAGTTTGATGTCTTTTATCTTTGTTCTGTTGCTATGAGGAGACTGATGACTAGATAGTGTTGTATAAAGATAATTATCCAGATCTAATTAAAGAATTGGACATAAGTCATTACAGAATAAAAGAAGTTCAGGGTTCTGTCAGTTTCTATCATTTATTGCATTGTAGTATGCTACATTTTTCTTACAATTATACTACATATACTTGAGCAGTAAAATGAATGTACTTGTATATTTTTGTAGCAATTATTGACTTTTCATGACTTTCATTGTTTGAAATTGCCAGGAATTTTCTGCTTTGATAAAATCTTCATTTTATTCTGCTGTGAAATATGTTTTTTTCTTAATTCTGTGCTGCCTTCTGAAGACAGAAATATTGGACTTGCTTGACAAAACTATCAGTATGAAAATTCAGCATGAACTCATTCATGAGTCAAATGTTTGATTATGGCTTGCTTTTTCTCTGGTTTATCTAAGCCTCTTTTGTGGTATTGTTTTTACCCAGCAGATACAGTTAAATGATCTATTTCCAGTAATCAAGTTTTTTTGGTACAGTGCTTTACTTGACATTTGAAAAAAAAGGATTCTATGTTAATTCACAACAATTCAACAATATTTTTTTTTCATAAATGGACATTTTTGTGTTAAGCCAGCCCATGTAATAAGAGGTCACATGCTCTGGTCCTTAATAATTGTATAGTGCAATCTAAACAAGGGCTATGGCAATTCAGACATGATTTTGCATTGTATTATCATAATGTTAGCTATGGGAAATGATGGAGGTAGATATCTTATACATGCACAATGCACAATTTTAGTGAAGAAATAGGTCCCTAACCAAACTCTGAGATTTCTTACACTCATTAAAGAAATTCATCATTTTTTCACTCATTTCACAGTTATTAACTGGTGCAAAAGATGGCATTTCTTAATATTCATGTAAGATGTTATTCACTGGTGCAAAAGACAGAATTTTTCAACATTCATGTAAGAAATCCCAGATTTTCAATGAGGATTCGTATAAGATCCTATCATTCTTCACAAAAAACTTTTTTAGACATACTATAATACTATATAATAGATATACCCCCCATTTTGATTGAAATAAAAATATTCCCCTACTTGCATTCATTACATTTAATATATTTGTACTTTCCAGTCTACACAATGCTTTTACCTTCTAATCATGGTCTCCTCACCTTCTTTACTATAATACTATATTGCTATATTTTGTTTTGATGGTTTCAATATTTTTAAAAAAAATTTTATAATACTGTCAACTGACTGACTCCTACAATTATCCACCAGGGAATTCAATAATTGTTATTTAGATCTGTATAGTAGTTCTGGGAATAAAATATCATGAAAACAATTAGCTGGAATGATTTTTGCCCATTAATCATATTTGTTTTACTTATTGAGTGGGATGATTTTCATAGATTTTCCACATATAACTTTTTTTTTTCACCCACTTAACTTTTTCAGCCCGTTTAGAACTTGAGCTTTATCATTTTCAACACATTTAGACTCTGCATGTCATTATTGCTCTTCTAAGGCCTAATACTTGTACATATCGCATTGCACTTTCCTGAGAATTATTGAGACATAAGCTGTTTGATATTTTACACATTGCTATTTCAGTAGTCTAATTTTCTGTGTTTAACACAATGAATTATATCAACTTGTTTGAGTATTCACTTAATTTACATCATTAGGTAGGAAAGGTAGGACGAAAATCTATGGAATGATTGTTTAGAATGAACTGCCGGTATCAGTATCGTTTCATGACAGAATAATTATTTACATCAGGTAGGAGTTAACGAGTTGCTGTATAAGGAATTAATTTTTGAAGGATTATAGCTGTTGGGTTATTTTTGTCTTTGTCCAAGGTGAGAGTTATTCTTTCGACTGTAATAATTTCTGAAGAGGTCAGATAGTTCTCTTGCACAATGCTTCCCATTCCACCAATTTATTTTGTTTAAACCAAACCTTGTTGATATGCATTGTATATAAAACCAGTGGTATTAGTGGCATTTTTGATAAAAGTATATTACAATATTATATAGTAGTTAGATCTGTCATTGATAGATTTATGATTTTATTACCTGTATTGCAATCTGACATTCAAAACTCACACTAGAGACAACAGAAATAGCAAGAATTTTGCAATTCTGGGAATAGTGAATGATTTAACAAAAAGTTACCTGATTGTCAAAAGACACCTGATTTGATACTGTCACAGTAAGAATTCTGAAAGGCCTGTCTGCAGTGGTAAATGGGGAAACAAAAGGGGCTGATATAGGCATGATGGGTCACAATAATTACTATCCTTGATGTTTTATTGGATGTTGCTGTGTTGTGAGCCTCAGATGGCTCATATGGGCATGATGGTTAACACATATTGCTATCTTTGATGCTTTATTAGATGTTACCCTGTTGTGAGCCTCAGATGGCTGATCTGGGTATGATGTGTCACAAATACTGTTATCCTTGATGTTTTATTAAATGTTGTACTGTTGTGAGCCAAAGATGCCTGATCTGGGTATGATGAGTCACTAGTGTTGCTATCCTTGATGCTTTATTAGATGTTGCCCTGTTGTGAGCCTCAGATGGCTGATCTGGGCATGATGTGTCACAAGTACAGTGATCCTTGATGTTTTATTAAATGTTGCACTTTTGTGAGCCTAAGATGGCTGATCTGGGTATGATGAGTCACTAGTATTGCTATCCTTGATGTTTTATTAGATGTTGCCCTGTTGTGAGCCTAAGATGGCTGATCTGGGTATGACTCACAAGGACTTCTCTTTGATGTTTTATGAGATGTTGCCCTGTTGTGAGCCTCAGATGGCTGATCTGGGTATGATGTGTCACAAGTACAGCTATCCTTGATGTTTTATTAGATGTTGCCTTGTTGTGAGCCTTAGATGGCTGATCCGGTACAATTATTAGATCATAAAGAACTACTATCCTCAATGTTATACTAGTTCTTGACCTGTGAAGATCCTAACACAATTGTTCTTAGAATATCAGATAGTAAGGTTTAGCTACTATTTCATCCCTTTGTTCCTATTATTTTTGTTGCATGACAGATTCATTACAAGTCCCTGTTGATAAAGCTTCAAGAATTTTCTGCAGATGCTGCATATCTTTGGTTTCCTTGTTAGGTAAAGTATGTTTTTTTCACCCATCATCGATTGTATGTTCATTGGCTGAAAATTTAATGTTATACTAACTAAATCTATATTATATAATCTGATGATTCAGTTAGATTGAAAAAGAAAGTGTTAGAACATGTTGTATAGTTTTCTGAAAGGTCCTGTTGTGAATAATGCTGGAGTATTTACTAGGGTCCCCTAAATTGATCATGGCTGTGGAATTGGAATTTCTATCATTAATGACACTTATGGTAATGCTGGTTTCTGAAAAGTGCTAATATGGATGAACCTGTTGGCAGGGATGATTTAGTTGATACCATGGAAAACAATGTTCCATGTACCTCCAATTCTCCCCTGAGGACTACAAAACTGAGCATTGGTAAGCTGATCACAAGTCTTTGAATAGTGTTAAGAGCAGATGTATTGAAATTTACAGAAATAGCACTTTCCTTTATTAAATAAATAAAATAATGAGAACTTATAATAAACAATTACTTTTTATGGCAAAAAATAACATAGTTTGTTGAGGTTGAAATTATTTATGGCATCAATTCCCTCACCCAGTGACAGAAATTATTAAACAATCTACTGTAATAGGTGCATGTAACCTATAAAACAACTTCCATTAACGATTGCTGCGTTTTGGCATTTGGAAAATTTTTCATTGATTTTCTAAGAGACAGTTATAAGGACCTACAGGCATTCATTCTTGCCATTACTTAATGATGTTGTTAAATAGTATATTGGATATTTCACAGTTTCTTGAGGGGTTTAAATAACACTGGATCTGATATGAGAAATGTTCTCCGATACGGGGCAAAATTCTGATTTGGAGCTCTCTGAGTATGGATCTATCATTAAGGAGCATTCAGTTATAGACTGCAAACATTCAGTACAAATTATAAGTGATAAAATTTCTAAAGGTAAAGTTAATTTAATTTTTTTTTTTGTCAAAGAAATATGGTCTACTTTTTTTTATTTTTTATCATTGATTTATTTGATTTTTTCTTGTAATAAAATTTGAATTACCTTTCAAATTAGAATTTAGAAGGTGATTTTTGACTTGAAAAAAATATTCCTGCTGCCCAGTTAGAGATCACCTACTTTCCCCAAATCTACAGGAATTCATACTTTTCCTGCCCATTGTAGTATTTCCTATTCTAAGTTTTAAATTTTGTCAACAAATACCTTTGATCAACAAAAATCGAGCAAGAAAATAGTCTAGCAAATCATCAGATGTACAGTATCATTTGTATAATGTTGTGGCCCTATATTCATTTTCTGTAGATAACAAGGTTTCTAGACTACACCATTAAAGGTGGAATAAATTTTGGCAGTCATGGCCAAAACTGATTGAGCATTTTCTGAAACTTTATTAACTTGCTTGCTTCTTGCCCCACTTCAATGGGTATTTATTAAGTCTTGAATTCTTGGGGTTTATGATATCCTTAATCTCGATATCTATTTAGGTTTTTTTTTTATTATGGGCTCTGTTTCAAGATGGTCCAAATTATAGTCCAAATTAAACCTGGTTAAATTTCAATAAAAATAGATTTTTTTTATCATTATTATTTTATTTTCATTTTCTTTTTTGTAAGTCTGATCATGTACTTAACATTATGATTTCTTGACCAGTTTCAAGTCGGTCCACATCAAGGTCATAAGGATAGAAAAAATAAATATCATTTAATTTAAACTAAATTTGAATGTTTAGGTTTCTTATGTATGCTGAATTTAACCAAGTGCAGCCAAACCTCTCTTAACTGAATGAACCTCATCAGCACCATGAAAACTGATTTATTCAACGGGTCATAGTTTTCCTTCCCTCGTTTGTCTACCCCGGACTTGACTTTTTATGAGCAGTTCGGCGGGTGTTTCTAGAAAAGCAGAGGACGCTTACCCTACCGGTGCACCTGGTCCATGCTCCCAGTTTTTAGTGGAGTCTGAGTTGCTCATTTACTTTTGTTACTTTGTATATATGATTTTAGTTACTTTATGTTCTTTGTTGTGTTTGTCTGTTTTCCATGTCTGGTCTTTGTCCCTGGATTACATTCTTTTGATTACCGCTGTGGCCTTGGTTCCCTTGATTACTCTTTGAATTTAACATTGGTTTAGTTTAGACAGGTGTTTGGTTCAACAAGGTTCAAAATACATTGAAACTGATATAAGAGGACTGTAAGAAGTGTCTGGTTTAGACAGGTTTCCAGATTTTTCAGGGTTCAAATTAGTCAGATTTCCAAGTATTTAGATTTGAGTGCATTTATTATGAGTTGAATCAAATACAAATTCAAAAGTGTATCAGGCTTGAAGTTTTTGTCCATTCTTGTTTTAAATGCCTGGGGTTTGACCTCCGCAGTAGTATCAAGCTGCACCCTGAACAGTATTTATCCTGTATACATTTTCTTTAATAAACTAACAACTGTGTTAGTGTTAATTATTTAAGTCATATACATCTAATATGATGGAAAAATTACTGTTATCATGTGTATGACCAATGTAGTCTTTGATTAAATCTACCATATAATTTGTTGTATTAATTTAATCTTTGTGTCCAGACAAAGAGTCATCTCTTTAAGAGCATCCTGTCTTAATGTCTCTTCCATTTTTCTTTGTGATGACATTTACCATCAGTTCTGGGTTTATAAGACATGTATATGTATATATGTTATTATGAGAGAGATGGTTGCCTTAATGCAGATTTATCCAAGCACTTAGGTATTGATAATATGATATGACTTGAAGAAATTTTCTAGACAAAAGGTTTCTTAAATGTCTTTTTTAAATCCCTGTATTTTTCATAGGATGTCATTGTTTTTTATTGGGTAAGAAAGAGTTGAAAAAAAATTGTTACAAGGGCTTAGAGCTTCAATGATGTCTATCAGTTCACTTAGTGCCAAGGTACTATTGTTTTCTTTGTAATGAATTTTTTTTCTATCTTTCATTTCAGCAAATTTTAAAACTTCTGTTTGTAATAATGAATTTTTGCCTAACAAGGAAAACAAATTCAAACTAGTGGTAAATTATGTTTACAATACAATAAGGAATACAATTTTAAGAAATTTTGCTTAAAATATTAAAAAGTCATATATTTTTAATAGCAGCAAATAAACATTGAAATGTAAGACTTGAGTTCTGTAAACTCTCGTATAAAAGATGTTTTTTAATGTCTTATCCTTTATTTATTGCTTTGTGCCAACTAAATCTCATGCATAGTAAAGTAAACATCATTTGTTTTGTATAAAATTTAAACAGAGTAAAATAATGGATATTGAGTATTGCCATAAAACTAATGATCTTCCCACTCAGTAAAGTACATCTGAATACATTGTATTTTTTATTGTCATTGCTACATTAGTCGCTAATATACTTAAGAATAGTTTGATTTTTATCTACATCACAGTTTTTCATGTTCAAATTTCCAAAGCTGAAATCAAATTACACGTTTTTTTCAGTCTATTGATGTTAGATGCCATTACAGACAAGGTTGTCATCAGTTGACTCCAACTAGAATATTTCTCCTAATTCAATTTTTAGGAATGGTTCAGTAGTCTCAAATAAGATAGTAGAGGGAATTTTCTGAATGAGCAGGGTGTTTTAATAAACAATCAAGTTTCACTGTCTCAGTTCAGAACAGAATTGCAAATGATAATTAGAGTCATTTCTACTTAGAGAACAATATTTAAGATTGTTGATATTGTTAATGGGGAGGAGTGTTATGGTGAGCTGTGTCTTGGTTTACCATTTGATTACTGAGAAGAATGTAAATGAGGGGATAGATATTCACAATATCTTGCTATGAAGATATGACATTTAAGTACCATTCTATTTAAGAATCAGGCAATGGGTGGCACATCCTTTATCTCAATTTGGTCTTTTTGCCTCAAATATATTCCATACATCTAGGAAACAACTGAAAAGCTATTTAGATTTGTACTGATCATCTTTGATGTATATACTTTTTGACTACTTATGTAATGAAAAACAACAGGATAATTTTCATCATTTTTTTCATAGTGCATTTCAGTTCAATCTTACCTATCAATATCTTAATAAAAGGCTAACTTTACACTTTGATGGTTATTTTTGGAGATCATGAGCCTTATATGCACATTTTGCTTGATTCCTTTACTGAGTAGTACTTAAAAGAATGCACTTGAATGTACCAGGCCCTGAATATTAACCACTGTGTTAAATCTGCTGCAAAAAATGTGAAGAAAATTGATTCTTTAAAGTTGTTTTTGGTAGTGATGGTGATACACCTGGGTGTAAAATCTGGATATGTGCCCATTAACATGTGTATATATGTTTTACTTGAAACTTTCTATTAAATATATTGAATACATGTTTATGATCCTGAATTATTTTGAAAAATAAAATTTTGATATGAAATATCTCAATATGAGCACTGCAAATATTCTCAAACTGACTTTACTATGGTGCCTCTGCATGAGCATTGCAATTTATCCTAAAACTAAAGATACCAAAGTGTTTCTGTATGAGCATTGCAATTATTCTCAAACTGAAGAAGCTATGGTGTCTCTGAGCTTTGCAATCTATTATTCTAAAACTGACACTACTATGATGTCTTTGTATAAGTACTGCAAATATTTTCAAACTGAAGATGCTACGGTGTCTCTGTTTGAGCAGTGCAATGTATTCTAAAACTTATGCTACTGTGATGTCTTTGAAGGAACACTGCAATCTATTCTCAAACTGAATATGCTATGGTTTTTTCTGTTTTCTGTTTCTCAAACTGAAGTTACTATGATGTCTTTGTATGAGCACTGTTATCTATCCTCAAGCTGAAGCAACTATGATGTATTTGTATGAGCTTTGCCATCTATCTTCCAGCTGAAGCTACTATAATGTCTCTTCATGCACTTATAAGCCAAATGTGCCACATATGATAATCATATGGTGCTCGATTCATATGATAATCATATGGTAATCATATGGTAATCATATGATAATCATATGGTAATCATATGATAATCACATGGTAATCATATGGTAATCATATGACAATCATATGATATTTAACATGTGGTAGTCATATGATTATCATATGAATCTCATATGGTAATTTTGGCATAAAAACATATGACAGTCATATGTTTGTGAGAAACATATGATTATCATATGATAGTCATGCGATAATCATATGTATACCGAAACATATGATAATCATATGTATACCGAAACATATGATAATCATATGTATACCGAAACATGATAATCATATGGTGCTCGATTTATATGATAATCATACGATGCAAACCATATGATTCTCATGTGTGGCACATTTGCTTGTGATCTATATTCAGACTGAAGGTTCTATCATCTCTTACAAGCAGAACTCCTGCACTGTATGGTGGCTGTAATGCCATGTCACTACATCATTTAACTTAAGCTTTCATTTAACTACATATTCATGAAGAGACATTATCTTATCTTTGAAAAGTATGAAAGAGTGAAAACATACTGAATTGTGAATTTATTTTTGGTATTTATTGCTTGTTGACACTTTATTCATAAACAGTCATTCCAAACCTTATGATAATGTTGTACTATAGTGGTTTGGAACAATGATGATATTGTAAGTTTGTTTGTCTGAAGGAAACAATTCAAAGAAAGAATTATGGATCTAACAGCCCTAACATCAGGACATGTAGCATTAATGTTGACATTATCTCAGAAAGATTAATGCATCTATAACGTGGAAAAAAGAGCTTTTCCAACTGAAATGGTGTGATAATTTTTTAGTTGAATGTCATCTGTTGAATTAGGTAGAAATGAGCTTAGATTTCTGCTGGAGACAACAGTTTTATCTTACTAGTAGTGCAAATGTTGGAATTCTCATTTTATGATGGGGAATTTAAGTCACGGGATTGTAACTAAGTCTGATGGCTATTTATTTTAAATTATCATTTACCGTATTGCCTAGAATTTTTTTTTTTTTTTTTTTTTTTGTCAATAAAGAAATCATCTGACTGTGAAATTATCATAGAAAATTGACATGAAATGTAAAGTGATGCTACTGTTAGTTGGAAATTGTGCTTGATTAAGGAACCAACAATTAATCATGATCAACTGGTATTGAAACAAGAACAATCCAAAACCAATGAAAACTGTGAAATTTTAGTGGCAGTTTTATTTTCACTATTTTAAGATTGCAAGTTTAAAGCTGCTCGAAAGTAGATTGATAGCAGAAACTGCGAAAAAAAGATGGCATGAACGTTTCCTGGTTTACAGTATGATGATTAAAACTTATTTGTTATTTGTAAAAAAAAATCTAAACTAAGTCCAATATTGGGTATTGTACCTAATTTTGATAATGTAAAATACAAAAGTTCCTAAGGCTTCTCTATTTGTATCAGTCCATTAAAGATATTCTGGCTTGTTCCTTCTCACCTAATTGCATTTAAACCTGTATAAATTAAAGATGCTTTGATATAATTTCAACTTGACAGCATTTTTAAATGGAGAGAAACATAAGAAGACAGAAAACTTTTAATAGCCTGATTCAATTGATTTAAAATGACATGGAGGAAATAAGTACTTGAAGTGGTTTTACTATAATTCAGTTGAGAGTAATTAAATATTGATCTGTGTAAGAACTAGGCAGGAATTTAGCTGTAGATTTGTTCACTCTGATTACTCTTTTTACTCGGAGTCTGAGTTGCTCATTTGCTTTTGTTACTTTGTATGTATGATTTTAGTTACTTTATGTTCTTTGTTGTGTGTGTCTGTTTTCCATGTCTGGTTTTTGTCCCTGGATTGCATTCTTTTGATTACTGCTATAACCTTGGTTCCTTTGATTAATCTTTAATAACTTCTGTGAAAAGTAATATGATTTTAGGTTTTGCCTATGACGTATATATAACATTTGATAGTTTGATATATTGTTTGTTGTTATACATGTATCATTGATGTCTCGACCAATGGAAATATACAAGACTTCCTAAAACACAAGCTGTATGTCAGTCTTAACATTTCAAACAATCACGTCCTAACAGCAAATGTTATTTCCAAAATATGTCCCTTTCCTCAGAATCCATTTTAAGCCATTCATGCATTAGAGCATCTACATTTATAGATTTATAGGAAGTTGTTGACATTCTGTTTCTACTTGGTTTTGTTGCTGTACATTGGATTGGCAAACATTAAAATTTACTTTTTCTTAGACTCACTCTGAAACTACTCAATTCAAATGTAATAGGGATTGTCTTCATACTTTGTAAGACCTACTCAAGCATTTCCCTAGTCAAGTGTTACAGGGAATGTCTTCATACTTCCTGAAACCTACTCTAACAGTTATTTATTCAAATGTAACAGGGAATGTCTTCATACTTTCTGAAACCTACTCTAACATTTGGTTATTCAAATGTAACAGGGAATGTCTTCATACTTTCTGAAACCTACTCTAACATTTGGTTATTCAAATGTAACAGGGAATGTCTTCATACTTTCTGAAACCTACTCTAACATTTCCTTATTCAAATGTTACGGGGAATGTCTTCATACTTTCTGAAACCTACTCTAACATTTCCTTATTCAAATGTTACGGGGAATGTCTTCTTACTTTCTGAAACCTACTCTAACATTTCCTTATTCAAATGTTACGGGGAATGTCTTCTTACTTTCTGAAACCTACTCTAACATTTGGTTATTCAAATGTAACAGGGAATGTCTTCATACTTTCTGAAACCTACTCTAACATTTGGTTATTCAAATGTAACAGGGAATGTCTTCATACTTTCTGAAACCTACTCTAACATTTCCTTATTCAAATGTTACGGGGAATGTCTTCTTACTTTCTGAAACCTACTCTAACATTTGGTTATTCAAATGTAACAGGGAATGTCTTCATACTTTCTGAAACCTACTCTAACATTTCCTTATTCAAATGTTACGGGGAATGTCTTCTTACTTTCTGAAACCTACTCTAACATTTGGTTATTCAAATGTAACAGGGAATGTCTTCATACTTTCTGAAACCTACTCTAACATTTGGTTATTCAAATGTAACAGGGAATGTCTTCATACTTTCTGAAACCTACTCTAACATTTCCTTATTCAAATGTTACGGGGAATGTCTTCTTACTTTCTAAGACCTACTCTTACATATTCCAAGTCAAATGTTACAGGAAATATTTTCATAAGCCAAACATGGACGAAAAAAAATCATTTAAAAGTAAAGCAATCAAATTAAACCATTATGAAAAATTTAGATTCACCATTGTTTTGCCTGTGTCTTACATAGTATGGTACTTGAACAACCCATAATGGTTGCTTTGTCTAACAGGATTGTACCAGAAGCACTCAAGTGACAGATTGTTTTAGTTTGTTTTCTTATAAGATATAAAATAATCACTCATTTTAAGGAAAAAGTAACCATTGTTTACAATTTGTTTTGCATTATTAAGCATTTTTTTTCCATAGTAAATATGCAGTATAATATTATGACAAATTCCTATTTTCCTTCTTCATCAGAAAACAGTCCTAAGTTGTGGCTTAACATTTTTAAACCCTCCCTTTTAAAGTGCTTACTTGTGTATTTACATAGTTTTTTGTGATTGTTTTTTTTTTGTAATAGTTTTTTGTTTTTGTCCGACTGTTATGGAATTTGATATAATTCTTTCTCATTTACTGGTTGTTTTTTTTTTTTTTTTTTGCAAAAGGTTTCCAATAGCTAGAGTATATTATTATGCCTCCCTTTCAAAGATCATGAGTATTTTTTTTCTAGATTTTTCAATACTCTTTCATGTGTAAAACCCCCAATGGACATTTTCAAAAGTTGACAAGTATGCTAATATAGCAGGATAAGTAAGATCAGTACATTTGTCATGAAGGATGACCTTCAGGTTTAGCAAAAAAGGATGTGATATCATATAAATAAATACAAAAGTTAATAATGAAACTATCAACATCCTTATTTCATTCTAAGTATAACTTTCAAAATGTTATGGTGGAGATAGTGATGGTTGAAGAAGTAGTAAATTCTAAGGGTATGATAACCAGATATGTCTTCTATTGCATGATGGGAAGGAATAATGACAGGACTGTTTAGTCTGTGTTGTATAAGCCAATCATTTGGTGGAAATGTGTTGATGGACATCTATTGGCTAACCTTTCCTTACTGGGTCAGGAGAAACTGATAACCTACTTTAATAGTATATAAAAAAGTTTGTGTAGAACATGTATACTATTTTAAATATCTTCATTTATCCTGCTTTTTTTTTTACAGATGATGAAGAAGTCTCTTTGCTTCATGGGTGTTTTGAGGTATAGTATATTAATTTTCATGTTGTACTAACTTTTGCTATCTTTGCAGTAGACATGTAATCATGAAAATATTTTTTAACACTTTGAAATGCTAATCACTATTTATAAACCGTGAAAATTGATACTAGCATATATGTTCATTTTTTAGATTCCAGGAATATAAGCATCCCAGAAATTCAATACATTTTATAGAAAGTTTGATATTTTTAGGTTAAAATGTCTTATTGAAATCAATGCTGAGTATTAGAAATAAAATATTTCTTCTTGAAAAACTTCCCCAGTTTCACAGTCATCTAAAACTGATACTTGAAAGCAGAAGAATGAGACTTTATAAACAATAGGCCTACAATGCCTATTCCATTGTAAATGTTAGCTTGAGGGAAGTATTGATACAACTGAATAAACACTTCATTTTCTTTTTGGATTATTTTGTATCAAAAGTATCAATATTGTCGTTACTCAAGAAAGCTTAGAGAGAAGATGTCTCATTTTCTGAGTTGTTTAATTATAGAAAGTTCCCATGAAAGACTTCCATGCAGAAATCAGAGCATACAAAGATGTAGAAGATTTTCTCAACAGAACATTGCTGATCCTAAACCTACAGAAGACGGGTCTGACGGAGATTATAGATGCTATGTTAAAGAAGCTTCATGAGAAGAAGGATGTTGGATCTCAGTTTACATTAGAGGAGGCCAGGCATGCAATATTTACACAAGACTCAGGTATAAAGAAGGATGATATATCCTACAGTAGTTGACCTAACAGCATTTTTGATCTGTGACAGTCATTCTATAACATATTGATATGAAAAATATCTGTCCCCATTCCAATTGATTTCTCTTTTTTATACCTAATTAATGTCCTGCTACTATGTTGTGGATGTCCTATTGTAATCAGTCTGTCGTCCATCCATAACAAATCATGTCCGGGTTGTAAATTTGTCGTCCTTTGGTTTAAGCATTTGGTATTGGCTTGAGGGTAGATCAGCCTAACTTTTCTGTATAATTTTGATCTTTCAAAATGTCTGTAGGCTCTGGAGGGGGGAAAGGGGGGGGGGCTTCAAGATGGTTTCAATCTAAATGTGATCTAGTTGTACTGATAGAATAGTAACACCTTACTAGTATTTTGTCACATTTATCCTACAAAACTTAAACAATGAACTGAACTATGCAGTTTGATTTAAGTAGTACTCCACCTAAGAATCATGCAAAATGTGATTCATGGTTGGAAAACCTACATATTTTTATTTTTGATATTTTGTTTAAATTGTTATAGTAAACAGAAATTGACATGTGGTTTTTCAAAATACCTGTGCTCTTAGAAGATGAAAGTTATATAGAATGTACTGTTGAATTCATAACTAAGGTAGATAACTCTGCAAAGGACAGTAAAATACAATAGAAACTGTTGTATTTTCAGTGTGGATTATCTCCTAAGAGCAGACAGATTGGAATGAATAATTATACATTTCGTCATATAGATCTATAAAGCAAATTAATAACAAAAATAAAATTATGTAGCCTTTTTTGAGGTGTATCACATGTAACAGGATTTGCATGATTCTTACAAAGATTACTACTTAAGTAACAATGAATTAGTTGCTCAACAAGTTTTTTAGAAATTATTTTCTAATTGTCTTCATATCACATTAAGGAGTCTTCTGTAGCGGGATATCTTTTAAGGTAGGAAGTGTGGGATAAAGTCCAAGGGGCAATAACTTTCAAGGTATGATAACCTTCAAGATGGGATAACTTTCTAGGTGGAATAAATTCCAGTAGGTAAGGAAATAACTTCAATAGTTGGGTTATTTTCAAGGTGAAATAACTCCTTAAGCAAGACAACTTCTTAGTAAGGTAAGTTTCAAGGTGAAATAACTTCCAAGATGAAATAATTTCAAGGGGGGATAACTTCCAAGGTGGAATGACTTCAGAGATGGGATACCTTCCTGAGTTGGATAATAAAAAATTCTTATTTTACAAGCAATGTTTTTTTAGATTGGAAGTAATAGTGGTTTTCTCGAATAGGTTTATTGTTTTGATATTAAACTTTAATTTGGTTGAAATAACAGAACCTTGGAGACAGTTTAATTTAGAAATCATTTCTACTGATAAGATCAGAATTGATACAACCCAGTCAGGTATAGAACTTGGTAAGCATGAATTGTATGCAGAACTCTATATGAAATGACTTTGAGCACTGTCTGTAAAATGTAACGACATTATTTACATGATAGTAGTGGCCAAAAAACTCAGATAATAGAAGCAATTTCATTCAGCCTTAAATAGAAATGCATTCAACTGTGCCAACTCCAATTTGAATGTAATGAAGATTTAGATCATTTAATGTGGGCCTATTTGAACAGGGATCCAGATTCTTGATTATATCTTTTATACTACTTCAATTGGCAGACATGTTTTAAATTAATTAGACTTTGTAATGAAGTGGATAAATTAATTACTGAATCAGAAAATTCTTCCTCTTAAAAAAAGGACATAGATAAATTCTTATCATCAATTAGAATGAATACTATTCTATAAGCCATTTCCGTAAAGATTGTTCTGTTTTCCGTCACTTGGACAAGTTTGCCATGAATTTATGTTTCCATCTGAGAAAACCATCCTTTGTTGTTAAGTCTGCTATTTATATTCCGGTCAGAATATGTCATAAAGAGAAAATAATTATGTTAGGAAATGTTTCAGCGAGTGTAAAGATTGATCAGAAATCTGATAACAATATCCGTTTTAGGAAATTTAGTCTTGATCAGCAGGTTTCTATATGGAGGAAGGAAAATATTTACTTAAGTGTTTTATTAACAAATTTTAGATAAAAATAATGTATTGAAATCTGTCTTTTGTTGGCTGCCCTGTGTCAACAGATTGGAGACAGGTACCATTTACATTTTTTGATGAAGAACTTCATACATGTATTACAAAATTATTATAAAAATATCTCAGAGATTGTTTAGTTCGTGTCATACATGTACCTCAGTGGTTGATCCAAAAGGGGTTAGGTGGATTCCAGAGGTTGGGAACTCTCTCTCACTTTTATTGGAAAATTGTTAATGAACTGTAAAATTTGTTAAAAAAAAATAGCAAATACTTACCTGGACCCCCTCTTTTTCTGGAAACCCCCTCCTTTTCAAAACCTGTACCTCATGTTTTCACTTGCATGGCAAAAGGTAATCTATCATTCTGTAATCTTCACTTTACTTGATTAATTTCTTAATGCCTAGCAAAATGTGAGTTCCAAAGTGCTTTAAGCTTGAATATGGCTGATAATTGAGTTTTTCACACAGAAACTTAGACATTTTAAGCAATTCTCTTCTAAAGAAACAAGTTTGATATTTGTGCAATCACATCATCAACTGCTAATAGATCTTGTAATGTGCATCAAAACAATCAAACATGCCTTAGGTTCTTATTGTTCTTAAAATATATTCAGTAGAAGTAACTGTTTTAAAACTCCCAATCCTGTAATAAACTAGCAAAGTGATAAAGATTGAATTATCTATTTGTGTAAGAACTTATTTGATGCATTAAATCTATCTTTTCATGGTCTAACTGAAACAGATTAAGATTAGGCCAAAAAAATTCTTTGTTTCCTGTTACCTTACAAACCATATTTTTTCCCTGCCAACCTTAATTTTTTTTTATGGTGTCACAAAACCAGAATAAAAAAAATATGGATTTTCGACGTTTCCATCATCAATTTTTTTTACTAGAAATGCCTTGCTCTCCGATGTGGTGGTTCAAAATTCATAAAAAAGTAAAACAACATGCCTGTTGATATGACACTGGTGTCATAATAGAGGCAGGAAAACCCATAGGTTTCGATGTCCTGCAAATCTTAATTTTTCAACCATAGAAAAAAAAAAAAAAACTACCTACTGACCCTAATTTTGATGGAGTTGTTACCAGAAACACAGAATTTTTTTAGGCCTCAAAAACCACTGATGTCATTTGCTTTATATGTTTCAATGTTAATTTGTCAGTGTTTAATGTATTCTTGAGCTTATATGAAGTTTGAAACTTTGCATCACGGCAGTGGTTTCTAAACACTCTGCTAAGTACACATTTATATTTTTATAACGAGCTCTGAAAATATATCAATGTTAACAGAAAATAAAAGGAATACATTTCATTTAGTGAAACAGGTTCACTTTTGCTGGTGAAGTTGGTCATAACTTGATAAGCTACATTTCATGTAGAATTTTATTTTGTAATTTTTGCGAAAGTGGTTCCTTACCTCAATTTAAAAAAAAAACTTAAGATATTAATATGCTCCTGTTTAATGTATCCACTTTTATAGGTTTTGTAGGTTACAGGAAGCAACTCATCCATCTGTGCACATTTCTTGTAAATGCAACTTCCCCTAAACTGCTCTATGCATTTTGATGAATTTTAAGAGAAATATTTTGCATCACATACAAATATGCACAAAGAAAGATAATTATTGTTAGATACATGTGAAGCTTATCCAACATTGCTGTATTAACATTTTACAAGTTAAAAAAATCCTAAACCCCTGAGTTAATTTTTTTGAAACTTGTTAGTCTTCATAATTGTATAAAGGTAGTTATTTTTTATTCTTTTAAGGGGAGATAATTTTACTTATTTTTATTATCACACAAGCAAAACTCCTAAATTGATAACTTTATAGCAATATTAGGCATAATGTGTATAGGAAGAAAATCATTGTCACATGCCTGCAAGAGGATATAATTCAACTGAAGGGTTTTGAGATTTTAAGTAGTAGCCTTTGTATGAATCATGCAAATTCTGTAATATGTGATACACTCCAAAAAAGACTACCCAGTTTTATTTTTGTTATTAAGTTGTTTTATAAGTCAATATAATGAAATGTATAATTATTCATTCCAATCTTGTCTGCGCTTAGGAGATAATTATAAATATAAATATAAATATAAATATAAATATAAATATAAATATAGCATTTTCTATTGAATTTTATTCTGATTTACAGAGTAATCTCCCCTAATTTTGAATTCTACAGTAGATTCTGTATAATTTTTATCTCCTAAGAACAAGGGTTATATGGAAAGCCACATGTTAATTTCTATAGCATTTTAAATAAAATATCCAAAATAAAAAAAAATGCAAGCTTTCCAACTATGAATCACATTTTGCATGATTCTTATTTGAAGTGCTGCTGAACATCTTGTAAGCTTAACTTCTACTCAGGACGGTGGGGTTGCTCAAAGTATTTCTAGTTGCAGTCAGACTTGTCTTAAATGACCTACCAACAGAGAGCACAATCATGGTCTCATAAGACATTTACTTTAATTTTACATTGAATTTTCTACATAGGGATATTTTTATCATAGTCTTATAAGACAGGTTATAGCTGAATACAAGTGGTGGTTAAAACAAATTTGACTGTATGTTTAGGAGTATAAAATTAGTTTATTGTATTACAGCTCATTGTACAGATCTGTCAGGTAGGAGAAGATTTTACTTCAGGTTGCAGTCTGCCCTGTTCCCATTTATGTCATTTTGTCATTATCCGGTATTTGATCATGTGAAAATCATGTGATAATTACAATATACATGTTATGCCTTCATTGCCTTTATATCAATGCAATGATCTCTTGTTTATTAGCAATTTAACGATGGTTTTACTTTGTTGATTTATGTCTTTGAGATACTTCAGTATACTTAATTACAGCCAAGTGCACAAAGAGCATATTTCTTAAAAAAATCAATATGTTAATGGCATAAGTATAAGATTTTCTTGGTAATTATTTCTGATGAAACTGCATTGGTTAGGATTTCTATTTCATAATGTAATTGGTAGTTTTCACAACTCAAGTCATGTCCTTAGATCTCCCGGGTAGCTATATGTCTTGGGCAGCTGTCGTATTTCCCATTTACATTTGTACCTAGAAAGCTGTCATCTTAGTGCTAGAAAAATCACACTACTTACACAAGTTTGTACTTATAAATAAATGTTTGCACCTCTTTCTCTCTTAATTTTAGTTCTGTATCTTATTTCCCAAGAGTGAGTTTATCATCTGTATTTTGCCAGTAACATCTGATTGCTTTAGAGTATTATCTTTATAGGGTTATGTATTAAACTTAATTTATTTTATTTCGTCCAGAAAAATCAACTCTAGTTAATTGGACAGGTTTGTTTTAAATATACTGTTCTATCAAGTGAAAGGTGAATGTTTTTTCTCCCTTTTTCATTCTCCTGAGCTGTATATTCACCATTTGCATATTTAAATTACCATAGTCTTTATACAGCTATAAAACCCTAGTTTTCCTATTTCGAAGCTATGTTAATGTTTTCTTGGTAAGGAACATTATTTTCTACATAGTAAGTCATTTACAATTGAAATAATGGTGGTTTTGTACAGTGAAACCTGTCTCAACTGAACCCTGAATAAAAAAAATGTTTTTAAAAACGGTCCGCATACTTTTATAGTCCCATTGCATCAATTTAAATGCATTTTGAACTGAATGCCTGTTTAAACTGAAAAAAGTTCAGAAAGGCTTTTGTTTAGACAGGTTTCATTGTATTTGATCCTGAAATTGACAACCATCGTTCTGTAGTCTCAGATGAATCTGAAATTGACAATGTTATTTCTAATTTATCATCTTGATATCTTTCATGACAAAGCTGCAGTGATATACTGATTATTCTGATTATAATGTTTAAATGATTTATTGACAAAATTTCCTGTCTCAAGAACTGATAATTACCTTTTATGTTTCTCTATCTTTCAACTTTTTTTCTTATTTCATTTTCTTCTTTTTGATACATAAGTCTGCTATTCTGAACATTCAGTGACTTAAAACACCAATCAAAATAATTATTTTCAACCATATGGTTTCATGTTGGTATGGTATTTTTAATCCATGCTGTTATTTATTTCCTTTTGAACAGCTATGGATGTAAATTTAATAAAGATTTGATTGTATTTTTCTTTCTCTGTTATAGTTCACACACTGAGTAGAATTATACAAGGAACAACTACAAGCGAGGACAGTGGCTTTGATTTTGATCAGTCGTGGATTTGCACCATGTAAGTTGGAGTTAAAGTTTTACTAGTGCACTATTGGGCAACAAATTACAAGCAGACATGATTGAACTGATTTGTTGATCTTGGGGTAGCATTCTATGTCAAGTGTGGAAGCTAATGGGTTTGATCACTGGCCAAGTCACATAAAAGACTTTAAAATCAGAGTAAAGGTACTGCTCCCTGCCAAGCAGACAGTATTAGGTGATAGAGTGGCATCTGGTTGGCTCGAAGTCAGAGTATTGTGTCTGAGTGAGATGACATGCAAATCTGGTTCCCTGGTCATTATCATAAGTGACCCTAGGATCGCAGAAATATAGACACAGGTCACCACTGATGGATATGCACAATATATGAGTAAATTGCCACTTATAAAATAAAATGAAAACATAGATCAAGATTATGTTAATTAATTTAATTATGGTGCATTTGTATCGGAAGATGATATTAGTATTTAGATCAAAATATTTAAACGTATTTCTTTTAACTTTGAATATTAAAATGTATAAAGTAAATAAAATAAAATCATTTTCACTCAGCCAATCAAAAGATAGATGTCATTGGTGACTCAGGGTTATATTTGAGAGAAGCTTGTGGAACAGAATTATTACCTGGGCTTCCAGGTTCGATGACATGTCTACTTTCAGGTTGTTGCTTCTCTGAGGTAGCATGTTGTGCAGGGTCTCTATGACTGTTCAAATGTATTCCTCCTGAAATGCATGAAATATCTACCATATGACGTTAAACCACAATCAATCACATAAATTTTTATGCCCAGTGCCATTCAATCTGTAGTATCTATCTATCAGTACTCATATAATGTCTTTGCAGGATATTTACCATAGAAGCTACAGTGCCAATTTTTACTTAAAAATGTGTGAGATGCCAATCTCACACTTTGAACATTTTAATCTTTTAAAAACTTGAATGATTTTTTCCCTTTTTTCTCTTTTATCACTATATTTGTATAAATCAACATATTTGCGAACTTGCAGGTGAAAACTACCAAAATTCATATGCATATGCTTAAAATTCAATTTGATGTGTCCTGAAAAATTGGTTGCTTGAACAGGAGTAATGCTTTATTTAATTCCATTGACAAAGGGTGTTCACATGGGTTGTTCAGCTTTCTTGTAAACATCTCAGCCACTTATTATCCAAACTATTTTATTACCGGTATGTGCTTTCAGGTGTGAACTATCAAACCTTACTAAGAGACATGTTGTAATAGCTAGACTGTCACATCCTGCTAACTTAGGTAGCACCAGTCAGGAGGTTCAACTGGTTATACTGGTCCTTGCTCCAACCAAAGAGGTTTGTGAAGTATTATTGTTCTACATGTGGCACTTTGTTTCATAGAAATGTCTATTGTATGATTCTTATCCCCCAATAATACTTGGGGGAATGGACAAATGATACCGACAATTTGTCTGTCTGCTCTATGTCAAGGGTCAGGTTTAGGTTTGCCTTGAAGCAGTCATTTATCAATGATGATGGTGTGGCATCGATCATCACAAAACTTTGAACACATGTATTACATCAAATTATTGCTATAAACTATTATCTATATGCAGGTTGTTTTATTGGTCTGACTAAGGTGAAGGACAATTTTTATTCCATTGATTTGTTCTAGGTTCTTAAATACTAACATTCTATTTTATTTTATTTTTATAAGATGATGAAATATATTTAGATATTTAAAATGATCTGATCATGACTGTAGTCAGCATGGTAATTTATAATTCTGGTTTGTTATAAGATCACTTTTGAAATATACATGTAGCCATCCTGTCTTAAAATCTTGATAATATGTTATTTCAGATGTTTCAATATTCCAATAGCTTATGTAACTATCAAAAATTGATGTAATTTCTTCCCAGGAGTGATGTCAAAACTGACATTCTTCCACAATTTTCTGTATATTAGCTTGATCCCTGCTATGGGTTGTATGCTAATTAAACTAGGCTAACTGGAAAGCTATTTCGCACACTTTAGAACCTTAAAGTGCATGAAGAACATGTACAAATAATTGAATGTGATTTGTAATAAGCCTTCTGATTTTTGGGGTCTCCATGGGTGACATTGGTTTATTTGTATAAACAAACAAGTCACTGTGACCACACTGACATGAGTTGTACTACAGTCCATAATTTAAATAATTCCAAACTAATTAAATTTTGATTGAGACACAAATCTTAGTTTGAACTGGAGTTGATTAGAAATTAAATTATAAGGATTGGTTTTTAATTTTCGATCAAGTTATGCTATATAATAAATTTTTGGGCAGTTTACACTTCATGAACTATGAATAAAATTCATATTTACTTGAAGGTCTTAGACTAGTTTGTGAAAAACTCTTTTTCTAACTTGTTACAGTATGGTGATGAACAATTTAATCAAAAGATATTTGTCAGGAAAAAAGACCAGAATCATATGGAACTTTCTCTAAAATGTAGAAAAATCAATATGGAATTGGCTTGATGTTGACAAGTTGAGATATTCTTTAGATGTAATGTACTTTTTATTTCTCATTTAGAAACAGTTACCAGCAACTTAAACATACCAATAATTAAAAAGTTTTTGTCGTTCCCTCTGCGGGACTCGGAACTCGTACCGCTGTGACATCTATGGCAACACCGCCTTAATAGTTTCTTTCTGCATATATACATATATATATTTTTCATATAGATATACTGTCAAATTTGCGATGCAAATTTTTTGTCGTTCCCTCTGCGGGACTCGAACTCGTACTGCTGTGACATCTATGGCAACACCACCTGCACAAAGTCCAGCGCCCTAGACCACTCGGCCAGCTAGGCTATATTAAAATATAGCTTTCGCTGGCTGGGTCATTCCTCCTCGTAGGATTAATCTAGGGCTGTAACTTAGTACACGATGTATGGTGGTACGGAACAGTTCATTTAGATGTTAATATGTAGGATAGAGGATCAAATTAATGATGCATGTCACAACAAATCAATATTATACAACGTCTCAGAATGTGACGACTCTATTTGCTACACTGCTCCATCAGATCAAATTGATACAGGGAAGATATATAAACGTATAGAAAGGTCTGAAAAATTTCCAATGATGTTAGAACTGTCAAATTTGCGATGCAAATTTTTTGTCGTTCCCTCCGCGGGACTCGAACTCGTACTGCTGAGTATATATATAGAAAGGTCTGAAAAATTCCCAACGATGTTAGAACTTCGCAAATTTTTGTCGTTCCCTCCGCAGGACTCAAACTTGTACTGCTGTGACATCTATGGCAACACCGCCTGCACTAAGTCCAGCGCCCTAGACCACTCGGCCAGCTAGACTATATAAAAATATAGCTTCGCTGGCCAGGTGATTCCTCCTTGTAGGATTAATCTAGGGCTGTAACTTAATACACGATGTATGGTAGTACAGGACAGTTCATTTAGGTGTTATTATGTAGGATAGAGGGTCAAATTAATGATGCATGTCACAACAAATCAATATTATACAATGTCTCAGAATGTGACGACTCTATTCGCTACACTGCTCCATCAGATCAAATTGATACAGGGAAGATAACATAAACTTATAGAAGGGTCTGAAAAATTAAGGCACTGTTGCCATAGATGTCACAGCGGTACAAGTTTGAGTCCCGTGGAGGGAACGACAAAAATTTGCTTTGCAAATTTGACAGTTCTAACATCGTTGGGAATTTTTCAGACCCTTCTATAAGTTTACGTTATCTTCCCTGTATCAATTTGATCCGATGGAGCAGTGTAGCGAATAGAATAAAATATAGCTTTTGCTATGTATCTAGCTAGATTGTATATGAAATTGGCACTTTGTAAGAGTTATGGTTATTGATTTGGTTTTATTTGGTTGATTTTAGTAGGATATGAATGTAAGGTTTCTTCAAATGTACAGATCTGTATACAGAAACGACTTTCTATATAAAAACCAAAAATTCATCATTTGTTTTTTTTACACCACGAATAACCTCTACCATAGGCAGTGTCTGAATTTTCTATGGACTGATACTAAGTATTACAGATTTAAAGTCAGTAAAAAGTAGGTCAGATCACTAAATATTTATCCTTATTATTTTCACAGCTTGTATGGATTTTTGATAATTAAGAAATGAAAATTCATCAATATTATATGTCATGATTAGATCATTCATATTTACAAATTTTAAATTATAAAATAGTACGAAAGTTAACTTTTGTTGTATATTTCAGAAAAGTACCAAATCAGCATTAGAAACAGCTAGGACGTTTTCAACGTTATTTGTCGATATGGACTATAGACATAAGCTGCTTGAAGCTGCTAATGAGGCAGAGTTTAATAATCTTCTACACATGAGAACAAAAGCATTAATCTCTCAGCAGGGACTTCCAGAAAACAGAAAATCTCATCTGGTCTTATCAGACTTTGAAAAGGAAGAAGCAGAAGTAGGTTTTATTATAGAAACAGCTTTTGTTAGGACGATCTTTAATGAAACGCAAATCACAGAATAAAAGATCAGTCTTTTTCGTTATTATGTTAACTAATGCACAGAAAAAACTGCTTTTATTACATCTCATTCTCTATCTTATGATTATTGAAAATCATTCCCTGACTACAGTTAAATTATTCCATGATCATAAAGGCATGATGCCAGATATGATTATAAATCCTAATGAAAATGTCAGATTTATTTTAATAAAATATATGACATGTATCAATTGAAACCAGATAATTGTTTATGGCAAGAAAAAAAACTATAAATGAAAGTGCAAGAGTTAGATTTAACAGAGTAATTTAGCTCAGGACCTTTATATAGTCAGGGAATAATGCAACTGTAGTCCTTTGATGAAGTGGATGTAGTCAGGGAATGATGTGACAGCTATCAGTGAATGATGTGACTGTAGTCAGGGAATGATGTGACAGTTATCAGTGAATGATGTGACTGTAGTCAGTGAATTATGTGACTGTAGTCAGGGAATGATGTGGCTAGTCAGGAAATAATGTGACAATAGTTATGGAATGTTGTGACGGAAATCACAGAAGGATGTGACTAGTCAGGGATTATTATGACAGTAGTCATGGAATGTTGTGACAGTAGTGAGGGAATGATCTGACAGTTGGCATTGAATGATGTGACAGTAGTTATGCAATGTTGTGACAGTAGTCATGGAATGATGTGACTGGTCAGGGAATGATGTTGCTAGTCAGGGATTATTATGACAGTAATCATGGAATGTTGTGATTGTAGTCAGGGAATATTGAGACTGTAGTCATGGAATGATGTGACTGTAGTCTTGGAATGGTGACTAGTCATGGAATGGTGTGTCTGTAGTCATGGAATGATATAACTGGAGTCAGGGAATGACGTGACTGTAGTCATGGAATGGTGTGACTGTTGTCATGGAGTGATGTGACTGTAGTCTTTGAATGGTGACTGTAGTCATGGAATGGTGTGTCTGTTGTCATGGAATGATATAACTGTAGTCAGGGAATGAGTTGACCGAGGTATCATAGATGATAGAGTTTACACATCAGTAACATTTTGTTGTAGTTCCATAACACACTACCCTTTATTGTAGGAGGCCAGATGTCCTCTTGGGCGAGGGATGATAAATGATCTCAAGAGAAGATTCCCTCATTATTGGTCTGACTACAAGGATGGTAAGTATAGTGTGGTAGATAATGACATTTTTTTTTATATATATAAGTTGAGATGGGCTATAGGAAATATCTTGTCTGTAAGTCTGTCCCTATGTACCTTGTAAGGTAAACTCTATTCTGAACTTTTCAAGGACTTTTGATGAAGAGTAAGGTACCATTCGTAGAGTTGCGTGGAGGACATTGCTAAGAAATGTAATCCAAGTCAAGATTTTGCATATTGTCCGTAGGTATCACTCGGTAAAGTCACTCAAAGTTCTATTGTTGTATAATTGAGCTTTTTTATGTACAAAGCTATTAAAATAGAAGATATTTAATTTACACAAACTATTTTTATTTGATATTATTTCATGTATTTGTGTCGATAACTTAAGAATATAAATTTAGCAAATCAGAGTAGTTTGAAATACCTTTAAATCTAAAGTATATATTTTTTTTTTGCAGGCATCATTGGAAAGAGAACAATCCATAAAGTGATATCTACGACATTCTTTTTGTACTTTGCATGTGTGTTGCCTAACATTGCCTTTGGAATGTTGAATGACAGCAATACATATGGTGCTATAGGTAAGAACAAAAAATTGTAAATTGGCCAGTGAGGATTTCATTTAATTTACAGTTAAAAAGATTATATGCTGTTCAAAGAATGAGAATCACTATTGAATTATTGAGTAAAACTATCTGAAAGTGATGATTCATACATTGATTAAGGAGGTAGACCTAGGGTGAGGGACATAACTCATGAAATCAGTGATATGTTTGCATCATACACAATTTCACCTAAGCCTCTCAAGCTTTCATTTGAAGCAGAATAAAATGAATCCAAATTAATTAGATGCTTACATAAGATTGATGTAAAATGCTGAATATGGACGTTCCAGTGATTTTTAAGAGTTGTTTCCCTTACCCTAGGTCTACTTCCTTAAATTTAGAAAAAATAAAATAAAAAAATAAAAACAGTTGGTCTGTGCTTTCAGATAGCTTTTTCAGATGTTGTCGACCAGTATTTTTTTTACTCAAAATTTTGTTTCAATAGAACATTTTTAATCTGGTCTGATTTGACGTGGTGCCAGCAGTTGATTATTTAGGAGACTATAACCATAATGTTCCCTTCCAACAACTTGTTACTCGAAGTCAGGCTAATGATGATTCCTCAATTCAAGTGAAAAATCTATTATTATTAAAGGTCCTCATTCTCAATTACATATTTACCTAAAAGTTTTGGGTTGTATGATTGTAAGCATCCCCTATTATGTTTACAGCAAATTGAAAATTACATGCACTGATTTCAATACAGCTCTATGTAGACTACTGAGTAAATAGGTCTCTACATATAAATACATTAGACCATGGTGTTCAATTTTTTAAACACAGAACAGTGGTATATTGTAGGGCAGATATATACCTAGAGACCTATTTAAATTACTCAGTAGCCTACATGGGTTTGTATTGAAATAGGTACCAGTCTTTATCAACTTGCTGTAAAATCAATAAAAAATGCAAACCATTACTGATTATGTTGAGGAACCCATTTGTATTAATATTGTGAATTAATGTTTATAGGTGTTCAGAAGATTCTGTTTTCCCAGTGTTTAGGTGGTTTGTTGTTTGCCATTTTTGGTGGACAACCACTGATTGTTCTCCTGACAACAGCACCACTAGCCTTGTACACCAAGAGTAAGTAGTCACATGTCTGTTGTTACAGTGAGTAATGTACTTAACTTCAGGTTCTTTCTTTGATAAAATGACCATTACCTGATGAAATGTCGTAGATAGTGATTGGGAAATTAACAAGGAGATTTAAACTGTCTATCATCTCATTATATTCTGAGTTTAATAAAAAGTTTAAATTTCTTTTTCTTTAATCTTGGAAGACCAACTTGAAACCCTATAGTTAACTATGTTACTCATTTTAAATTACTTTTAATTTCTGATAAACAGATTTGATAAGTTCTAGATTTTTAATATCAGGGAATACTTACAAAGAAATATGTCCTTTTTGAAGTATTTGTATTTTAATTCTGTTTCTCCTGTGTGCTTTGAATTGTTACTATATAATTGATTAGACTGTTTAATCACAATAGTTCATGAAAAAAAAAATCAGTTTAAAAAAAAAAGAAATCCTTATTCTTAGAAATCACTTAAGGCAAGTCTTTGTGGTTTGAATGATAGGATTTGTGAAAGTTCTTCAACCTAATTGTACTTGTACAGGCACATACTTGTTAACATTTGAAACAGTTGATGTGGGAGATTCACTTCCATTGACACAATCTCATGTAGGAGATTCTCTACCATTGACACTGTCTCATGTGGGAGATTCACTTCCATTGACACTGTCTCATGGGAAGATTCTCTCCCATTGATACTGTCTCATAATGAAGATTTTCATGTAAATGCAAATTTTTATGTAAAAGTTAAATTATTCAGTATTTTTTCAATATTTTTCACAGAAAATGTAGTAATTTTAACCAAAAACCTTCCTCCTATCTTACATTTTTAAGTGGGAAATTCTAAATTTTTCATTGATTTTGTGGGGGTCTCTCCCCTAATGTGGTAGGTTTAACTGGTATGAAGACAAAGTTTTAATTGATAAATAATATAATTCTATCTAATGATGCATTCTTTTTTTCAGTTATATATTCCATATCAGTAGACTTTGAACTGGATTTCTATGCCATGTTTTCATGTGTTGGATTATGGAATGCTTTCTTTCTCATTTTATATTCTGTGTGTAATCTCAGTAAATTCATGAAATATTCATCAAGGTAAGTAATTGGATTTGTCGATTTGAGATGATAAAAAAAATGAAATCAGGTGATAGAAAGTTTTATATTGTATAGTGAAACCAATCTAAATGAAACCCTAAAAACCTGTCTAAACAGAACCCTGAAAACATGAAAATCTGTCTAAACAGAACCCTGTAAATATGAAAAATTGTCTAAACAGAACCCTGAAAACTTAAAACCTGTCTAAACCAGACACTTTTTAAAGTCCCTTTAAATCTGTTGAAATGTATTTTGAACCTGGGTGAAGTAAACACCTGTCTAAACCAAACCAATTTTATAGTCTGCAATGAGTTTGGTTTAGACAGGTTTCACTATTAAAAAAGACAGATGTACTTTTTTCAGATTATTAATTGTACATAATCAGGCTTTTATTAGCTATACATTCACAAAACTTCTTTTTATAAAAAGCAGAGATTTAAAAATTTTTAAGAAAGTTTTTTGTTATATTCACTGAGAAAACCAAGAAATGAAACTCATATGTGGAATAAAAGTCACATATTGTTAATCAAATCTATACCTTTTTAGAAAATTTTATAATGGCTTTTTTCACTGGACATATTGAAGCTGTTTTAGTTTTATGCTTTAAACTGAAACAACTTAAAACTGATCTGTATAAATATTATAGTAGCTTGTCATAAAAAAATAATACTTTCCATTTATCTTAATGTACTGTCTAAGGAGTTTTTTATGTTACTAGCATGATGTGATTCTTCTTATTTTACAGATCCACAGAGGAGATATTTTCTCTTTTTATCGTCTTTGCATTCTCAGCTGATGCAATAAAAGACACTGTCAAAGGTGAATACCTCTTTGTGATTAAAATAGACAAAGATCTCTAATCTGAGTTTAAGAAAAAATAATCAAAACTTTCAGAAACTGCTTAACTTCAAAATTTTAATCATAGTGTTTCCTTTACTTTAAAAATATAACAACTATTAAAAATCCATACATTTTTAATCGCACATACCATCAAGATTTGCTGCTGGCCTGTCAAGCATCACCGACTTATATGAGACACAACACATTTTAAAACTGTTCTGGCATTTTCCGTTGATATTTTATTTTTTTTTAACTTTGGTGTTTCAAAATTTTACAAAATCTCAAGTCTAACTAGTTGACTTGTATATTAATTAACTCCTCAGATAAGATTTTATTTTATAACATTTATTTTCACTCTACAGATTTCAACAAGAATTATTATAGCAGTGCCTGTGATACACTTTCTCAAGGAAGTTCTATTAATCAAACTAACACCAGTGCTATGACAACTGTTGCCATGACTACAGTAGGACCTAATGTGACGGAACCTATGACAGATGTACAGTCAGTCGGTGAATGTCTCAAGGAGAATAGCATTCTCTTCCTCCTGCTTATGCTTGGTACTGTGTGGCTAGGAATCACTCTTTATAACTTCACAAAAACGTAAGTTGAAATTTGATACAACAAATGCTTAAAAGATTGCCATGCTAGATTTATTATAGCCAGTCATGGATTCAATGTCTGTAGTAACAATGAATATTTTGTTGTTATTTTGAAAACAACATTTTTGTAGTTCATCATATGTCATAAAGTATGACTAAGGTTGCTTCATTAAAGAATATTTAGCTTTGCTGATAATTCTTACGTGAAGATTTCTGATTTGACAACATTATACATACCTCATCGTGTGCTTTTACTTCATTTTATTTCTTAGTTTCTGAATTATTCTCAGGTCAGAAATATTTTTCTTTGTTTTACATTTTAGAACTGTTTGATACTGTAGATTCAAAAAGTAATATGCAGAAAAATGGAGACAGATTTTTATTTCAAGTTTTGATCTACTGTAGGTTTTGTTTAGTTAGATTGCAAAAGAATTTCTGTAATTTCTCTCTTACCATCTATTCACATCATTGCTACTTCAAAATTATTGCTATGGTTTTTGAATGTACAGTATTTTAAAGGGTGGGTATTTGAGTGCAGGGGACTGACACGTTAGTGTGTTTTGTAGATGGACAGTTCCACCATAAGGATCAATGCCATTATGGTATGATCACTAACAAGCCATACTAACATGTATATTATTATCTTATGGAATCCCAGAGTAGTTACAAAAGACCAGTGTCTACCTTATTTTCAAATATTCAAATATTGACATCAAAATGTTGATCTTTCATCTAATAATTTGTGCTACGTTGTTCCAGTTAGAATTCCATTTAGGAAGCAATCTTTGTAAGAAGCATTTAAGGAGACCTAGGGTAAGGGACAAAACTCCTAAAAATCATTGGAACATTTGTATTCAGCATTTTACATCAATATTATGCAAGCGTCTAATTAACTTGGATTGATTTTATTCAGCTTCAAACGAAAGCTTGAGAGGCTTTGGTGATATTGAATATGATACAAACATAAAACTGATTTCAAGAGTTATATCCCTTACCATAGGTCTACCTCCTTAATTTAGTGATTATAGTCATCTTTTTTGTTTTTGTTTTATTTTTTGTCTGTTTGGTGTTTTTTTTTTCCATCAGTACTGGATTCATTTGGGTTTAAGATGAAAGATTAGCATTTTGGCTGTGCACACATATACTCCATGCATACTAGTAAGTTGAGTACTGTGTCCTTGGTAGTATATCTAAGGTGCATGGTTCAGACTTTAAAGTTTCCATTCACAGCAATTACAGCAAGTAATAAAGTTATCTTCAGAGGTGTTCTCCTGTAGATTAAATAATACTGTGAGTTAAATAGTCAATGTATCAAGTTGGTCTCCCCAGGATTTAGTTTGTTTTTGTTTGTTGGGGTTTAACGTCCGAGCAGCAATATCCCAGGATTGAGTGACTATTAATAGATAAAATGTCTGAGGTAGTTGACTGGACAGTTAATAAGGAGAGATTAAAACTTTCTCTTATTTCATGGGCATTTTAATTTAAGTTTCATAGTTAAGTTTAAATCACTTTGTGTGTTGTCCTGTTAGCTACCGAATTCAGTTCATCAGGACCGAGTTGCTCAAAACACTGGCTTAATTTAATTTCCCTTGACAATAATCCATGTACCCAAGATGTTTCATCAGGTTTTGGTCATTCAATCAGGAGAAGACCAATTTGATTCCCTGAAGTTGACTATTTAATTTGCTGTAATCCTTGTATAGTGATAGTCTTTGTTGTTTTACCAGTATATCATGCTGCATTTAACATAAATTTTATATCCATACTTAATCAGGAATAAAGAATAATATTGCCACGACAAATTAAAAAAAACAATGTGAAATTAATTACACAATCAGATACCCTACTTTAGTTATTTTATGCATTTTGTAAGTCCCTGTAAGTTTAGCTCTGAAGCGTCAATATGATACGAAAAACAGGGAGCTTTCAGAGAAATGATGTTGAAGTTTATTAAGGAAAAAAAAAAACAAAACAACACTTGAAATTTACTAAACAAAAAAAAGTGCACTTCAAAAAATATTGTACAGATTTCCAATATGCTTCGTAAGATCAATAATGTATATATTTTTATTTTACAGACCTTTCTTGAATGCAGGGAAAAGAGAAATGTTGGCAGACTATGCATTACCAGTGGCTGTGTTAGTCATGTCATTCTTTGGATCATTTGTATTTAAAGACATTAAGCGTACGTATCTACTAGGAAAGAGTGGTCATAGAAACTGTATATAAAAAATTCATATGCCATTGAATGAGAAATAATTATAGAGGTACTATGTTTCTTTTTATATGACTGCAAATTTTTTGCGGTTGTATATTGGTATGGGCTGTCATTGTCATAAATGTCAGTAAAATGTGCTAGGGTAGGCTGAAAAAAAAAAGGCATGGAAGGACTACCAAAATAAACAGACTTTTTTTTCTCTGGCTTTATCTGAAATAAGTTCTTAGCATTTCTCAATTAAATTTGAAACCTTTTCAGTTATGTATTTTCCTTACCAATATATGCTGTTTCTCATTCAGTTAAACCATTTACCTACCGATCTGATGTTAAGTTCTTTGAGATAGCTCCTGTACACACCTTACCTTGGGGAGCAATTATTGGTGCTGCTGGACTGGGTTTCTGTTTATCTCTACTGTTCTTCATGGACCAGAACATATCAAGTGCCTTGGTCAATGCTCCAGGTAACAAGTAAGTATTATTTATCATATAGTGGGTAATTTTTATAGGTGCCAAATTTCGTGATTAGCTCTATGAATAGTTGTATTAAATTTTTGCTGTCTTTACTTTTTGCGTCCGTAGATATGGTGAAATATATGAACTTAAATATTGGAGCTTTAATTTTCATGATTCTCCGATCATCACGAATATAGCAATAATTTTTCATTATATACTATGGTACCTTTATTATACCAACCTTACCATATATTAAAAATTGAATTAAGAAAAAGTTTGAGCTTTCAATCAGCAATACAAAAAGGAAAAAAAACAAATCTAAGCTTTTCTGAAGATTATGATTTTACTCAATTTTCAATAGGAACATAATGAAATGTAAAAGTTGTCAAAGTCATTGTTTATATTTACATACCTATTCACAAACACACTATAATATTTCATATTTTAAATTAACAGACTCAAGAAAGGAGCTGCTTATCACTGGGACTTGTTTACAGTTGCTGTAATTAACGGATTCCTGTCAATATTTACATTCCCATGGGTACATGCTGCTCTCCCCCATTCACCTCTACATGTCAAAGCTCTGGCAGATATGGAGGACAGAGTTGACCAAGGACATGTACATCAGATGTGAGTTTTTATGTTTGTACACTGATACACTGGTATTCTAATTCAATCATCTTGATGACCACCCCCAATGAATGGTCATTTAAGACCGGTTTACTGTATGTGTATATTGTTCATTTTTACACATCTTGAATATTATTTTTGTGTCTCATTAATTGTCAGTTTTTTGCATTTAACTCTGTCGAGAATTAAGTGAATAAATTGAAATCAACTAGATGAGATTACAAGGTCATCATTTGTTTCTGGAAATACATGTTATAAAAATAACTCCTAATAATAATTTAGATGGTCAATGTCAATATTGTATTTGTCTCTTTCTGTTAGGTCCAAATTGTTATATTAGAATTACCTATGATGAATTTTACAGTGTAGTACATGTGAGAGAGACCAGACTGACAGGAATATTTTCCCACATTATGATTGGTCTATCCCTTCTACTGTTACCCTACCCAATGAGCTACATTCCTAGACCAGTATTAGATGGTTTATTCCTGTACATTGCCATCACAGCATTGTTTGGTAATCAGATGTTTGACAGAATTATGCTTCTCTTAACAGAACAGGTATGATGCTTGAAAATAATCACTTCTAAAAATCTGAAATATTTTGTTCTCATTTTCATGTAAAATTTACTTAAAATTAACTTTATTTAAGAAGTTTACATGAATTTCGTATGAATTTTGAATTTTGCATTAACAATTTTCACAAATAGTTAATGTGGAATAATTTTGCCTGTGTAGGATATTATCACATAATATAAGGAATCAAATATTGAAATATTTAACGATTGAAAAGGAAATTTAGATTATCTCTCTGTGTAACCAGCTGCTCATTCATCACATACAGCTCAGGTTTAGGTTTAAATTTTTATTATTACTAATTTGAAGACTAATATGTATTCTAATACAACATTAGTTGTCATCTGGAATTTCATTGGATAATGCCATAAACATTCTTCTTAATCTCAAAGAGTGGGTATGTTAGAAATCTTAGAGAGTGGGTATGTGAGAGATCTTAGAGAGTGGGTATGTGAGAGGTCTTAGAGAGTGGGTATGTGAGAGATTTTAAAGAGTGGGTATGTGAGAGATCTTAGAGTGTGGGTATGTGAGAGATCTTAGAGAGTGGGTATGTGAGAGGTCTTAGAGAGTGGGTATGTGAGAAATCTTAGAGATTGGGTATGTGAGAGATTTTAAAGAGTGGGTATGTGAGAGGTCTTAGAGAGTGGGTATGTGAGAGATTTTCCACAATTATACTATTTATTATGGGAGATTTTGTGTGACACACTTTTTCTGATAAAACTAAGATACTTTAACTTAAAAAAAGAAGTGGAAACTGCTACAATAATTTATTTAAAGGATTTTTCATGAAAGGATGAACACTTCAGGGAGTTTATGTACATTTGTTCATCTTCATATGGTCACTTGATGGGTGATTTTTTAAAATTTTCATTGGCACCTTTATACTGTGTGAGAAATCTTTCAATGTGAGAGTTTTTAGCCTCCCATGCAGGACACACTCTGTGGAAGCAGAGTTCAAATGTGTGAGGTTAAACAGGTGTGCTTGAATTTCAGGGTGTCAATTCTTTTAAGGGTTTATTGGTTTGATTATTGCATAAGATTGGAAATATGACTGTATTGTATGTGAAAATTTACCATCATCAATCTAGATTTGATGGTTGCATATTGAGTTAACTGGCAAAATGATTGACACCTCCAAATCTTCAAACACAATACAGTTATCTTCTTTAAACTATGGTATTGATGTTTTTTAAGGTTTTCATTGAATAGTGTCAAAAAATGACGTCATTGCAGCACTGACATATTTGCTGGTGAATGCAGCACAGTAAAATATCAGTATTCTGCATACACTTGAATTTTGCAAGTTGACTCGTAATATATCCTGATTTAAATCTGTAACTTGATATTGTGATATATTTCAGTCTGCCTACCCACCTAACCACTACATCCGTAGAGTTCCACAGAGAAAGATCCATCTGTTTACCCTACTACAGATCTTGCAGTTATTGGTTCTATGTATATTTGGATTCTCACCCATTCCTTACATGAAGATGGTCTTCCCTATACTTATAATGCTGCTCATGCCTATAAGGTATTTTGTTCTACTACAATGCTAGCATGCAATCATTTCACAAACAACAGAAATAGAAGTATATATTGTTTTGTTATGAGTGATTCATTCAACCATGGTAAATATGATAAATTTTGAAGCACAAAATAAGTTAAAACGGAGTGTGCATTTGAATAAGTATATAATTCGTTATATTGTTGATTTTTAGGCACAAACTGACTCCACGATTTATTGAGCCTAAATATCTGAAGGCACTGGATGGGCATTAGAAGATTTGCATGATAGCAGTTGAAGATGTTGAGAACAAAATATCATGGAATTAAAGATAACTCCATTTATACCATCCACGAAAGATCTCCCATAATGAAAGTTTGGCCATGTTTATAAAACTGACTGAAAATACCAAAGGCAGATGATAGAATTGTGTATGATGTTTTACATATCCGTATCTGTGATATGATGACAATACTGTATAAAGGAAGGGTAAAATTCAGTGGCCCTTTCCATAAAGAATCGTAAGAATAAAATTAGTCGTAAGTTATGACGTCACAATACTTTTATTTACTATGACGTCATAACTTACAACTAATTTTACACTTACGATTTTTTGTGAAAAGGACCACTGTCGGTTTGTTTTGCTTACTCCTTTTTTGCAATAATTCTTACATTGTTGAAGTTTTTTTTTTATATGTATTTCAATGATGGTGTTTTTGATTTGCTTACATCTTAAGTTAAGGCACTTACGGCTGCACAGAGCCAAAGAAGGGCAGAAATGTATAAAGTGTAAAATGTTGATTATATTCTGTTGATTTTACCTTTAGTCATGTTAATGTCTCATTATAGATCAGTTCTGCTTTTTAATTGCTTTTTCAGGTGCTACATCTTGTCAAATATGTACTTGATTTTTTTTGTATTGTATTCAAAAATATATTGTGTATTACTTAAATTTCGAATATTACACATCAGCTTCTGAAATGTTTGTGCTTTTTTTTTGTACATTGTAGTTTAATTGTTATTATTTTTCTTTCTGTTTGTGAATTTACCATCAATTTTTCACAAGAATGTAAGTAGGTTGGATGAGTGACATCTGGATAACAAAAATATAAATATAACATAAAATGTTTCTGTTTTTTAAGTTGACATGGTAACTGATAAAACTGATCTTTTTTTTTAATCTTATCTAGTCATACTTCATGACAAGTTCAATATTAAAACACCTCTAGACTCATTGCCAGTTATATATGTACTGTATGTCAGTAACATAGTTAAAATCAGGGAATAGAGTTACCAGATGAAATGCCTGGATTCTTAACTGTACAAACTGACAAAGAATAAGGAGAGTTGAACTTCATCATTTTATGGGTATTTTTATCAAAGTATTTATAGAAAGTTTAAACCCAGACAGTGAAAAAGAAGGGTTAACTTGCTATCGTTTTATCCATATAATAGAAAATTTAAATTTCCTTGTTAATTGTCCAGTTAATTACCTCTGTTTACCAGATGATTTTCATTTAATCAAGGGAAGACAACTCTTTCCTGAAGTTAACAATATTACTTGCTGTCAAGTCCAGTCATGTTAAGTCAGAGATATTGGCTTTAATAAAGCTTTAATCAGAAATAATTACATATGTAAATATTCTAATGTATTGGTTAATTGAAACATTAATTGTTTATATTTTGTTTTTGCTAGTCTTTCAGTTTAGTCGTTAAGTGTAAGAGAATTTTCATTTTTACAGAAGTTCTCCAGATTTAGTTTAGATGTTATATTTTTGTGTAAATTGCAGTTATTGAAGGATAGTTTTACCATTCTGTTGATATTCTTGTGTTGTCCTTAACACATGTTTATCAAAACTTTGTTACACAGAATATTTTAATAAAAAGTTGCATATAACCATTGTGTTCTTATTAAAAATAATATGCTTTGAATGTGGCTGCTTGATACAACTGCAAAGGTTAATACATGAACCGTTTATGAAAGTATGATACAGTCCAGAATGTTGATTGTGATTAAATGTTTGACACTAATTGAGATTTTGACCAGAATCGAAATGCTCCCCCTCTTTGTCACCTTATTCCTTAATGGTTCAGAACACAATGCTAAAATCAAACACAGCCTTCCTTTGATGGTATTGCACCTTATGGTGCAACTTCAAAGACTTCCTCAGTTTTTCTAAAGTTTCTGACCTCTTCTAAAGCAGTTCAAGTTGCAATCCTCGTAGTCAATCCCAGCTTTCTTTTGATGATATGGCAAAGAAATGTATACCCCTGTCAAGAATACATCACAATGAACAATTGTTACGGACATTCCTTTGAATAAATAAAACGACTCGTTATACTACAAGAGAAATGCTAACCAACGCAATCCCAGATAACCCCATTATTCAAGTTATTGTTCAGACATAAGAACAATGTCGGCCCTGGATCCCTATACCATTCAAGTAACTATCCAAAATGGCAATTCCAGCCTTTTTTCTTGGTATGGCACCGATTTAAAAAAGAATCATTTGCTTTTACCGAAGTAATTTAGAACATTTTGCAAGGTGCAGCTTAATATGACATCACAAGTTGAACCCTGAAAGGTTCGGGCAAGTATGAACACACCATTCAAACTCGATACAGCTTTGAATTTTGATTATGATTAGATATTTGACAAGAATAGAAGTGGTCACTTTTTTGTGCCTTATTTCTATAGAGGTGATGTCGAAATCTCCAAAATCAATCCAAACCTTTCTTATGGGTATGGCACTTGTACAATTTCAAAGCAATTCATTCCCTTTTACTCAAATTATTATCCAGAAATCAATAAAAACAAAAAAATAAACTTGTTTCTGGCCCCTTTTCCTTACTCGGCTCTATTCGTGACCCCAAATAGTATGCCGTCTTCCTTTTGTGATACCTTGTAGTAAAATTTATATGAGATCCATTCATTTTCATTCAAGTTATTGTCGAAACATTACGAAAATGCTTGTTTCTGGCTTCTAATTCCAAAAAAGTTAGCCTGAACCCCTAATGACAATCCTACCTTTCGTTTTATGGTATGGCACCTAATCATCAGAAAATTGCTTGTTCTTTTCCCTAATTCTTCAAAATCAATTGCAGCCCATCTTTTTATGGTACAGCAGTTTGTGGTACAATTCATTGAGGTCTATACACTCATACTCTAGTTAATATCTAGACATACCAAATGTCTATTAATGACAAATATTTGCAGATGAATAAAAAAATCACTCACCTGACTTGATAACCAACATGCTATTTTTTGGTAAAAGTGGTCATGTTATTTCTTGGATTCTAACTCCTAATGCTCATATCTTAAAAAACAATCAAATCAATTTTCATTGATTTCTGTCCAGTTGTTTTTGTGGAGAAAATGTTGGAAAGCATTAACATTAAAAATTGCTAAAAGACATCGTAAAAATTCCATCTCCAACATGACTAACCTTGACCTCATATAGATCTCATCATGCTGAACATATTTACCCTATGTGAGAATTTTAATAAACTTCAGGTTTTGGAGTTACATGTATGAGCAAAATACTTTGACTCCTATTTTTTTAATTTTAGTTCACCTGGCTGTAGGCCATGTGAGCTATTGCCATCACTTACCCTCCATCGTCGTCTGTCATCGTCACTAACAATTTTTCAAACATCTTCTCCTCTGAAACTATTGAATGGATTTTGATGAAACTAAGCATGTTTTTCCTTAGGGTATCATGCACAGTTTATGCTTCGATTTTGGATCAGTTGAAAAAAACATGGCTTCCTTTACTAAAAATAGAACATAGGGGTCAAACAACAGTTTTTTGCAAATATCTCAATAACCATTAGTTTAGGCAAAAAAAGAAAATTGGAAACATAGTCCTCGATAAACAGGGACTTGTCAAATTTTCTGCAAATGAATCCCACCCAAGCCACTGTGATGAGTTGTTGCTTAAAAAACTGACAGAAAAAAAGTTGCAGAAAGGTGGAAAAACAGAAACAGACACAGACATGGGTAACACAGTATACAATATCCCCTATCCTTCACTTCAACTATGTTAATACAAGGATCCATTAATCTGTTACATTTAAATTTTATTTCATGTCTTTATTAATTGCATCTTCTAACAAAATAAGTCAATAACAAAATGTTTGTACATAAAGTATTACATGTATTATATACAAGTCTATAAAATAAAACATTTTAATGTTCAATCTTGGTAACATTTATTGTGTACCATATTTAACACTATGAACATATGCCAACTGGAACTACCATATTTAACACTATGAACATATGCCAACTGGAACTATGAGTCATTTTACTATAATATAAATCCTGTGACACTTAAACCCCTTATTTCATTTCTACATCAGTACAATTAGAAATGCAGCAGTTAGGTAACTTCTACATCAGAAATAGGTTCAGAAATATACTGCCATTACAACCTCACTGGGTCCTAGTTTTAGAACTTCCTTATATGCCATCACTTATAAAATCTCCGTTATTGGATTACACAGTCATTCTATTACCATGCAAGTTTTCTGTCAAGCAAGTACTAATTTAATGTATATCAGGCACAGTTCTGAAGAGGACTTTAACATGTTTCCTTGATGTGATGAAACACATTCATCACAAATACAAACTGGCAGCAAATACAATGTCTCTTTTTATCCTTCTGATCCCTGAAAAATATCATCAATCATGGAATTGACTTTTTGAGAATTATTCCTAGGGAGAGCAGAATTAATGATTAAAACATCTAACATAAAACTGAGCCACCTATATACATACTCTTCCCAAAGTTAACAGGCTTAAGTCAACATTAAGAAAGTTCTTAATATAATGAAACCTGCTTAAACCAAACCCTGAATAAAGTGGTTACCTGTTTTAACCAGATATTTCCTACTTTTTTTTTTAATTTAGTCTAAAAACTCTGTGAATCTGAGTAAACAGGACACCTGCCTTAACCAAACAAACCTCAGGGTTTGGTTTAGACAGGTTTCACCATATATTACCTTTTCCCTAGATACTGTCTTTAATTTGTGGGTACCAATTTTTGTGGTTAAGGGGAAAATTATCAGTTCATGGATTCTAGAATTTGTTGATTTGAAAACTCTACCATACAAACAAATAGTAAATTTCCTTTTCATTAGGTACGAAATTTTATGGTTTACAAAACTGGTACCCCACGAATAATCATACTTTCTCCGTACTTGCATCAGGATCAGTATTTTCTACTTTCACTGACCGAGATGACAAGTGAATGATTATAATATGAACTGAAATGGTGTATACTGTAGGTATTATAAAGTGTATATGATAAGTTTTATGAATTATTAAAAGTAAATTATTATACTAACCTTCAGCAAATTTATTTTCTAACTCTGTGTTACCAATAGCTTTAGATGCCTGACACATCTGCCGTAAGGTTTCTTCTAATCTTCTCATACATCTGATTATGCTGCCTATAACATTTGGACAAAAATATGGTATTCGTAAAGTAAATTTTGGTAAAACATTTCAGTTGCAAGTTTCAATATAGTTACTGGATTAGGAATTTTTACAACCAGATTTATACTTGTGAGATTTGTTAAAGATATCTCAATAAAATTAAATAAATACAAGATAAAATCAATTGATATGGTTTTTACCTCTGTGGAATTGCGATAAAAACTTGTGGTAAACATTTGTATGAACAGACCATTGTTAATCCACATGCCAAAATGAAAGTCCTACTACAAAAAATAAGTTTCAGTCTAGTCATGATCTGTTACAAGAAAAAGCAAAATTCCACTTATACGATTTGGAGGTGTAGGTCAAGAGTCATTTTAAATTGGATTATCTCCCTTTAACAGCATAGGACAATACCTTCAAATATATCTGACATTTTACAGATCTGAGCAAATGTACATCCATTACACCATGCATTCACAATGTCCATCATATGTGGTCTGAATGATTCCACATACTGTTCTTCATCTATATCTATCTTTGCTTCCCTACTCACTCTTGCTATTCTTCTTGCTGTGTCCTGGTCAAAATAAACAAAAAGATAATGAAGTATTCCTTAACTCCTATGCTTAAAGAATATTTTGAAGATTGTAGAAGATAAGAAAATAGAAATTTAAAAACAAAGAATGATCAAATTTGTAGGAACTGATTAAAGTAAAATACTAGTAGATGACATTAATTCAAGAATAACACTTCACTTCTAGCAAAATAAAACATGAAAATACAAACAATGTTTTATTTTTATCATCATTGAACAATTAGTTTGAAATAACTACTTCCTTTACCGAAATTGTTACAGAAATTAATTTTTGCATCTGTGTAAGTATGACTGTCTAGAAATTTGACATGTTGCTATCTTGTTACTTCTCAAAATTTTGAAAACAAAGATATGGTTAACTTATCCTTGTTTTAAAAGACTTATTATTGAAATATAAAAGTTCCAACCTGCATGATCCTGAGTGGTCCTGACAATGTCTCTGTTAACTTTGGCATTTCATTGGCTTTCTCATCAAACACAAAACAGCTGACTAAAGCACAACACTGCTGAACTGTCAAATCATTGAACACACCGTTAAATAACAACTCTGTCATTAATAACTCATCCCCACTGTAAAAAGAAATACAAATAAACATTATACTCGTTTTTTTGCACATCATGCCATTACACAAAATGTAGTGTAGACCTCTAGTAATAGCATATGGACTGCCTCCATTTCAAATCTGTAAAATGGCATCCTGATTTGCTTTGGACTTATCAAAATTGTTACCAAGGTTCACAAACTTGTTTTGAAAAGAACATGTGTATTATAAAACAGTTTTTGATAGTATTAAGTTGGTCAACCATACTTTACCATATAATATTCAGTATCATAAACAAATTGATATTAAGCATCTAAACTAGAAGTGTATTTATATTCAGAAATATCATTAATGTATTACAATGTCTATCATCTGTATCATCTATCTCCTAAAAAACCTAGATAATTATCATTTAAGGTTGCAGATTTCTGTTTCAATCCAGATTTTATTTTCTGTAAGATGAATAATACAGTGAAACCTGTCTAAGCCAAACCATTAATTGACTTTAAGACTGGTTCAGTTAAGACAGGTATCCAGTTTAATAAGGTTTCAAAATACATTTAAGGAGGTAGACCTAGGGTAAGGGACACAACTCTTACAAATCATAGGAACGTTTATATTCAGCATTTTACATCAATCTCATGTAAGCATCAAAGTAAGTTGGACTGATTTCATTCTGTTTCAAATGAAAGCTTGATAGGCTTTTGTGAAATTGAATATGATACAAACATATCACTGATTTCAAGAGTTACGTCCCTTACCCTAGGTCTACCTCCTTCAACTGATTCATGTATATGGAGGCTTTAAAAAATGTGTGGTTTTTGGATTATTCAGGATTCAGCTTAGGTAGGTTTCACTGTTCATGTACTACGTTAGGCATGAATCTGTCTCATGACAAGAACTACCAGTAACATGCTTTAGGGTTTAAAGAAGTCTATTTACTACTCTAACAAAAATAAAGCAATATGAAAATAATATTACCTGCTGATTTCACAAGCCACCCTGCCCTTCAGTTCTATAACATCTGATGCTGTACAATATCCTAGTCTCCTGAGAACTCTCTTCCGACACTTCAACTCATCCATTTGTAACAAGGATTTCTTCTTTTTTAATTCTGATTTTAAGTTTTTGATTTCAGCACCAACCTATTTGAGAAGAGAAATTGTCAAAATTCATTCTTAAAACATTATTAATGCCTGATGTTTCTATAGTTAAAAAGCATAGAAATGGCGTTTTCTAGAGTTCAGAAAAAGATACTATAAATGTATAAATTTTCGCTATTTTCTCTGTGGACAGAAAAGTGTGAAACATTGTACCAGCGAAATTTATTTTAACATTATATCAAGCTAATCATTTTCTAAAAGAGCAAAAACTGATACCTGTGAATATGTTCATCTGACAAAATCCATGAAAATTAAAATGTTTACAGTAATTAAAACACTAAAAAGAAAGCTTCAAATTAAAGAAATAAATCAGCACATTTGTTAACACTAGTCATAAATTAGCATTAGAAAACATAAAGTGACTCTTATCAATATATAGTGTAACATACCTTTGCTTTACTTTCATACAGTTTGTAGATGTCTTCCAATTTGGGATCTTTATGTAACTGATGAGAATACATTCTATGTTCAAAAGCCTCTATTTTCTACAAACAGAAAAATATTTTTAATAATAAATTACATTTATGATTGTACTGTAGAGCTGAATTTGTCAACTTCGATACTGCACACAAACATGGTTATATCCGTATTATAACTTTATTCTAAAAGTAACATACCTTGATACATTCTTTGAGACCTTTCTCTTTTATTCCCATATCTTCTATTGGGTCTATCAATGGCACACCATCAGGAAATCTCTTCTCTACTTCCTACAAACAGAATATTCATAGATATAGACGCCACCTACATCTACTTTGGTTACATGTATTTGGACCGTGGTACTAAATTTAGATCTAAGAAAATAAGTCTAAATGAAACTTGTGTTCCATTACCATCCAACGGAAAGTATAATTATGGTAACAAAAGGCAAATGATCTTTATATACAGGATAATTTTACATAGAATGCATTACATAAGGATACAGTCAAATTTCACTCACTCCAACTCAGATGGCTTGAACACCCAGGATTTTTCAAACACAATTTGAAGTACCAAACTTTTCTCCTATATAATCAATATAAATAACACTGGATTTCTCGAACTTCAAATAGTCAGTTCGTTCAATAATAAATCTTAAAGATTAACACTTACTAACTCGAACTTGTCAGCCATTTTGTCAGTTTGAATAATAAAATGTGTGAAAAACTGAAACCTTATCATTAATCAAAGTGTCATTTTAGTCAATTACAGATAATGATGAAAGCATCAATGAAAATCAGATGAAACAAATTAATGACCAAGAAACTCGAACTCGGAAAGTTTTTTTTAAGAGCAAACACAACATTTTTAATGACTACAAATCAACATAACCTTCCAATGAAAATCCAGAACTTACAACACTTTGTAGGAAGTAAGCAATTTCTAACAATAAAGTTGAACTCGGACTGGCAAAGAAAAAAAATCTGGAAATCTACAAACGTCAATTTCTTGAACTCCCAATAACTCGAACACATTTCAATGGCTCCTTAGAGTCACGCTAACGAGTTTTGACTGTATTTTAATCATATTCTCTCTAAGACCAGTTATTGTTGAATACTGATGGTCACTAAAAGAGATTGATTGTTGAGTTTAAATTTTTATGAATTATAACAATGTCAACTGTGAATAATTCATTCGATCTTTTTTATTAGTGTGAGTAAGTAAAAAAAATTAATAACAAAACCATTTCCATACCTGTAATGACTTGAGAACACTCTGTCTGTTATCTGTTGGACGTAAATCTTGAGGAATATATAATCTGACAGCACTTATCTGTTGTATTAAATGTGATAGAACTGGAATAACCTACAATAAGTTAAATATGAAGCTACACACTTTATCATGCTAGGTATATCCCCACTTGTATGGCATTCCCACAAAACAGGAAGTTCATAAGCAACTAAAATTTCTAACAATTTATGTCCCATCTATATAAAGCCATATACCCAATTCAAAATCAATCAATCCATTGGGAGTGAGATAATTATGATTGAATCTAGATGAATGGATGGAAGACAATATGATTCCCATATATCACAAACTCACTGAGTGTCAAAATATATATGGCATAACCTGACATGTAAAAAAAATAATTAAAAAGATAAATATAACATTCTCTAGAACTTTAGTTTTCAGTAAAATTTCAAACAAAAGATAGCTCAGATGTCTCATACCTCAACTTTCTACACATATTTTCTAACCATGTCACATGGCTTTACTTGTTTTTTTATGCTTTATTAACAAGTTACAGTACATGTCATACATGAATGGGATAGATAGAGTGAATTACCACTGTAAAAATAAATTCTACACCTTTGACCAATCAATTTTATGTTAAGATATTGTAAGCTTTAGTTTTACCTGCATTTCTCCCCTATGACCTTTCTGACAAGGTTTGATATCAGCTGAGTTCCTACTTCTTGCACTTTCTTTTGTAAGATGAGCTAAAACCTCAGCTACATAAACTGGCACTGAATCCTGTGTATTCTGGAAAATACAAAATAACAAAATTTACAATAAACAAAAAAAACCAATTGCTTTAAAGACACAAGTAGTCATGAAGTGTATGTTACTAAATGAAATAGAAGCGATATCTATCAAAATAAGTAAACCATCACTGAAATAACAAAGAATTCAGTCTCACCTGATCACACAATGTAGTTTATCAATAAAGTGTATCAAAAACATCGTTATGAACTGTATTTTATCTTAAATGGGAATTGTATCAAATCTATACACATCCATATTATTCAGTTGAATACATAAATCTTTATTAAGACAGTGATATTGTTGGCTTCATTCAAAACTACCCCATCCGTATAGGTGTCGGTTCTTTCAATTGGAAAATTTTGGATAATGGTACAAAACCTTGAATTTGAAATAGAAATCATTAATCTGATAGAGGATAACAAGAAAAACACAAGTCATAAACAATTTATCTGTGTAATTTTGAGGTGGAACACCATATTCAATACTGGGAAAATATTTATCTTACTTGGAAAAATTTGTTAGCCATGTTTTGGACAAGTTGGGAAATTTTTATCAGGGGAATCAGCCTTATTTTGGAGGTAATTTAAGGCGATACACCTAGAGTAAGGGAAGTAACTCTTGAAATCATTGATGTGTTTGTATCCTATTCAATTTTACCAAAGCCTATCTAGCTTTAATTTGAAACAGAATGAAATCAATTCAAGTTACTTTGATGCTTACATTGATGCTAACATGAGATTGATGTCAAATGCTGAATACAAATGTTCCATTGATTTGTAAGAGTTGTGTCCCTTACCCTAGGTCAACCTCCTTAAGGCTAACAATACCACTGCAAGACTTTCAATTACAATTTCCTATACTACCTTGTTTTGACTGGCTTTCTTCTGTATGTTAACTACTACAGTCCAACCAAAGTCATCATTACCATTCTTAACCTACAAGTTAAATGTACAAATTATCAATAGAACAATCATTTGAATATCAGTATTTCTGCTTCAGTTCATATTACTATATCATAAAAAGTAAATGAGTTATAAAGCTGTGAACATATAAACATATAATCCAAGAAACTCTTTTTTTTTCTGAACAAAACATGACCATTTAGATCATAAAGAAAAGATGTTTGAAACTGCTGGACCTGTCAGAACAAGAAAATTGATTGAAATAAAATTCTAATATGATGTAGTCTGAAGGTTTTTAAGACCTCAGCTATGATAAACTTGATGGGTTTTTTTTCTGATGTCATAAATGCAGGTTAGTAAAACTCAAATTTACCAAGTGGACAGCATAAAGTGACAAACATAAATGGCTCAGTTTAACATGCTAATAATGTAGAATACCTTTTGTTTCATTTCTCCATAATTGAAGGTGCACTTTTTAGTATAGATATAAATACTGTGCAAAGTTTAATAATATTTGTTTAGCACCTTTTGAGTTACAGATTATACAAAGTACCATCAATAAAATAATGTGATGAAAAAATGGATAAGTGCAACAAACTAAATATGTAAGAAAAAAAAATGTCAAATTTCTCCATAATAAAAGATGCACTTTTTCCATATGTATATCAACACTGCACAAAGTTTGAATATTATTGCTTCAATACTTTTTAAGTACAAATTACACTATATAGGTACCCTTAAGTGCCAGACAGATGGATGACTGAGTCTTAAGCAGCTACTAGACCTGCTATCACTATTGCAGATGTAGGTAAAAATTAATGTAATTGTTTCTGTGTATAATCTCACCTTTACAAGTCTACCTGGTTGTAGAAAAGGTAATAAATACTGAGGTTTTTGTATAAATGTTAATAAATCTTTCCCAAGATTATCTAACTGTTGACGTAATTTATAGTAAGATGCCACTTGGTCCTCATTTGGCACTTCCATCTTATTGTAATCTTCCTCAGTCTTCCTAAGTTCTGGAATAGTTAAATTGTAAATCCCTTTATAACTTGATTAAATAAAACTAAAATTATAATTATAAGAATAGATAAGAATAACTCTACCTTAAAAAAAAAGGCAGAAGATTCATGCATATGTTAATCCCAAAGATATTTTGATTGGAAATTACTCAAAAGGCCTAATAGAAACTGTATTCAACCAAAAAGAGTGCCAATTGAAGTTGGTCAGTAGAAATTTTGGTTACTTTCTACTATTAAGAAAAGTATGGGAAAATTTCCCACAAGAAATTTTTACACTATAACCAGTCAAAAATTTTTTTTACACTATAACCAGTCAAAAATTATTTCATGCAATATGCAGATCCAAGAAAATTAATGTAGAAAGGGTAGTTTATAGGACGTAACAAATGTTTTAGAACAGTTTCACTGATAATTTTGAGATATGATGAATCACACCTGCCTGATTTTCAGACAAATCCACACTTAATACAGACCTTACATAAGTTATTATCTCAAACCCCTTAAAAACAAAGTCCAGAAAATTCTCAGTAAAAATTCAAGGGCCATAACTTTGTCTAATAACATTTTATCAAAGTTATGGTCTCAGTATCGTATTAATTTTCCCATAGACTTCTATAGTGAAGTGCATATTTTTAGGATTTTTTAAAAAATATGTAAATTGATTCAATAAAACTTTCACTTATGTAGCATTTCTAAGGACATGTGAAAAAATAATTTCCCGCAAAGAAAATAGGGTGAGTCCACGAAGATCGGACAGAAAAGTAGTCTCGAACTATAAATAGCTATTTATTTGAAAGAAAAACAAAAAATAAAAAAAATATTCATTTTTTCATATATAAGAGGCAATGTATGGAAAATGACTATTTTCAAGTCCTAACCACATACTTAAAATGTGTTGTAACTTGAAAACTATCCTTTATGCAGGAGTATTACTTGCTTTAGGTTACATGAATATAGATATGCTCATCATAAACAGTCAAGATAATAATTTTATTGAACTGATATTATACAAATTCATGAAAACAAAATGCATTTCCAAATTTGGTAAAGATTAACCATAAATGCAAAAAACCAGAGCTACCATAAAAAATCAGGTTCAAAAGTTGGCTAATTCATCTTAAAAGTGTTACCTGCATTGGGGTACTACTTTTTCAGCTGGTAAAGACCACTTGCTGAATATCCAACTTTACTTGAAAAACTGGCTTACTAGGTCTCAGTATCGTATTAATTTTCCCATAGACTTCTATAGTGAAGTGCATATTTTTAGAATTTTTTAAAAAATATGTAAATTGATTCAATAAAACTTTCACTTATGTAGCATTTCTAAGGACATGTGAAAAAATAATTTCCCGCAAAGAAAATAGGGTGAGTCCACGAAGATCGGACAGAAAAGTAGTCTCGAACTATAAATAGCCATTTTCCCTACTTTCACTTTCGTTTTGCACTCACCAAACCAACCTTTTCAGTGGAACATTTTTATGATATTATGTTAGATTTTCTTTTAAAAAAAGTTCTTCATCTTACAGTGTGATGTTTGCTCTATTTTATAAGTCATTGTTCATATCTTTTGACAAAATATTAGTTTGTAGAGAGGCAGAAAGAAAATGCACTATATTTTTATAGCATCCATGTTTTGACATACACCTGCTCAGGGATATGCAATACGATACTGGTACCTATTACTAATAAACATTTCAATATAATCATAAAAGTTGTTGTTTTTCTGCTAGAGTATTCATTTTCATACTGAAAATTCAGAACATCATTGCCCTGCTATAAACATGAGTTTTCTATTAAAATTTTTATATAGGTACCCTATTCCAGGCATGAGACTAATATCTCAGTGTTAGCCAGAAAATATTACTTTTGATAAAAAGCTGCTTCATTAGTCAAACTAAGCAAATTTGTGGTTTATTCTGACATGGTAGATACATGAGCTGTACTATGAGTTCCAAATCATTATTTAATCCCCACTTGTGACTTCCATATATGGAAATATTAATATTCGAACCTCCGTTTTTGTCTTTAACTCAAGGGAGCCTCTTGTTTCAAGTAAAGTATAATGACTGGTACAACCAACTGTTTTAAACTATAGATATGGTCATTTCAATTATAATAAATCCAAAAAAAATTATACCAATATCATAGTTTTAAAAAAATATAGCTTTTCATATGCAGAAAATACAGATTTTAAGCCATTTTGGTACCCCAGGCAGATACAAAAGGACCTCAATATGACAGGAAAAGGACTTTTTCTTTAAAACAGATAGCTATGATGCAAGAAAAATATTTTATTGGTATAAATATTATAATAACAACTGTCTGCTTTAGATACTTTTTGAAAAAATTCAGTTTTTATATGAAAAAACACCTTTATTTTTCTTGCCGCATTAGAATCTGTCCATTTGAACCACTAAAAAAAGCCCACTAAAAAACTGGCTGTTGACTTTTGTGACATTTCTGTGTTTAAATCAACCACACAGTTATATGGCAACTCATTTTAGCTATTTATTTGAAAGAAAAACAAAAAATAAAAAAAATATTCATTTTTTCATATATAAGAGGCAATGTATGGAAAATGACTATTTTCAAGTCCTAACCACATACTTAAAATGTGTTGTAACTTGAAAACTATCCTTTATGCAGGAGTATTACTTGCTTTAGGTTACATGAATATAGATATGCTCATCATAAACAGTCAAGATAATAATTTTATTGAACTGATATTATACAAATTCATGAAAACAAAATGCATTTCCAAATTTGGTAAAGATTAACCATAAATGCAAAAAACCAGAGCTACCATAAAAAATCAGGTTCAAAAGTTGGCTAATTCATCTTAAAAGTGTTACCTGCATTGGGGTACTACTTTTTCAGCTGGTAAAGACCACTTGCTGAATATCCAACTTTACTTGAAAAACTGGCTTACTAGGTCTCAGTATCGTATTAATTTTCCCATAGACTTCTATAGTGAAGTGCATATTTTTAGAATTTTTTAAAAAATATGTAAATTGATTCAATAAAACTTTCACTTATGTAGCATTTCTAAGGACATGTGAAAAAATAATTTCCCGCAAAGAAAATAGGGTGAGTCCATGAAGATCGGACAGAAAAGTAGTCTCGAACTATAAATAGCCATTTTCCCTACTTTCACTTTCGTTTTGCACTCACCAAACCAACCTTTTCAGTGGAACATTTTTATGATATTATGTTAGATTTTCTTTTAAAAAAGTTCTTCATCTTACAGTGTGATGTTTGCTCTATTTTATAAGTCATTGTTCATATCTTTTGACAAAATATTAGTTTGTAGAGAGGCAGAAAGAAAATGCACTATATTTTTATAGCATCCATGTTTTGACGTACACCTGCTCAGGGATATGCAATACGATACTGGTACCTTATAATTTGATCTGAAATAGTGACTTATCTAGCTCTATCTACAAACGTTATTTCTAGTCAATATCTAAAACTTTTTATAAAGAGAATACTTCTGAAAGACAAAGAATGATGTATGGAGTGATGGACAGCGAAACCAATGGATGGAACTTTAATAAATTGTTTAATATAGATACACCATTAGGAGATTAAAAATTGAATATTGCACTTTAATATTTCCTCTAACTTTCAACAGATATTTTTTTAAATGTCCGTGATAAACAAGTCAAGAAACAAATATAATGTAAGAAAATCTTGACATGATGAAATCTCTATCAATATTCCGCACAGTAAAATCATTTCATTTCTATAAACACAATATGTCTTACTGTCAAACATGTCTGGAATAGCAGCATAATTCTGGAATTGGTAAAACGACCTCTCTAACATGTACTCTGGATTGATTTCCTCGACTCGTAACAAGTTCAAAACCATATTATATGTCAAATGGAAGGCAGAGTTCAGATAATCTGGCTGACCCTGCAATATCATCAAAATGGTTACTAGTCATAAGGAGTTGTTCAGAACAAAAACAAACAACTTTTATAAGTCAATAGAAAATTTTGCCAATTGATATACTTTGTGAAAATTCTATTTTTAGAGAAAATTTAACCTATACTTTTATATTTTACAATTTAAATGGAAGTGAAATGATTGATGACTTGCCTTAACAATCTGTTTTCCAGCCTGTGGACTCATCTTTTCATCTACCATTAGTATAACAATACCTCTGTCATCTATACCTCTTCTTCCTGCTCTACCACTCATCTGAATGTACTCTCCTGATGTTACCTAAAATATACAATTTAACTTAAAAAAACAGACTCATAAAATGAATACACTTTCCAGGCTTAATAACAAACAAGTTAAGATAAAGATTCATCCCAGTGCTTCAAGAAATACTGGTTATAACAGTTACCTAGATGGCTAGCATTAAATTGAGGAATAACATCTAAAGCCTATTCCATAAAAAAAGTGTGTCCTGGGACAAGAAGGCCAACACACTAAAATTAAGATGCAATACATTTGTCTTGTAAGAAAATTCAAATTTAACCCCCACCAACATATTTATCAACTGTGTTCTGCTCCCAGAGACATTTTTTTCTGGAATAGTACTAAATATCACTTTCTAGGATACATGTGTATTAAATAGGACTTGATCAAGAAGTTATTTTAGGAAAATCCTCCTGATGTTCACTATGCATAAATTACATACCCATCTAAAATCTTTTCCATCAAACTTTCTTGCACTAGTAAACAATACTGTTCTAGCAGGCATGTTCAATCCCATAGCAAATGTTTCTGTGGCAAATAAGGCCTGAAAGTATTGTCATTGTCATTGTAATTGTACTATAAATATCTATAACTAAGTCTATTAAAATACCTGCTTAATGAATTTGATGAGGTTCAGAACTGTTCAACCGCACTGTTATGTCAGAAATATTTTTAAGCTAAGGATGCAGGTTATACACTGATATACATGTGATTCCTAATCAAATTGAAGAAAAATACTGTGGACAAAATATGACTGCATCGAAAACTAAACTATATTGCAAAAATCAAACAAACAAATTTGCTATTTAAACAAAAACTAATGAATGGGTTCACATTTTAATATTTCAAATTAACAATACCATATACCATGATGAAAGACACATGCCAGTAGACATACCTTAATCAGGCCTTCAGAGAAGAGAATCTCTATGGTTTCCTTCAATAAAGGTAACAGTCCACCATGATGTATACCTATGCCCTTCCTCAACAGAGGTAAAACAGCCTCAACCTGTGGTAACTTCTTATCCTCATCTGACAAGGCATCTATAGCATTGTTAAATACCTCATCTACTAAGGTTTTCTCCTCCTCTAACAGAACAAAAATTTGAAAAAAATGAATTATGACTTTTTCCAATTACAAAACAACAAATTTTACTACATGTATTTCTGTAGATCTTCTTGCAAAAGGAATACCACATCTAATTTCAGACAGAATTTAAAATTTGTTATGGTACTTTTATACTTTGCTTCAAATTATAAATTTGTTTTATCACAGACTACATTCTTCTATTCCAAACTATGAATCTATTTTGATATCAGAAGAAAGTTGTTTTGGACCATTTAACATTCAATAATAAAAAGCTGAAGTGAGAAAAAATGCTTGTTGTTTTAAGAATTCTGTAACTATTCAGTAATCCTTAATTCCATTATTTCAACAATTTCATTTATAAGATACCTGTATTAAAATCTAATTTTGACATCTGTAGAGCATAGGCCTCACAATCTTTCTTACTGAAACTGAAGACAATGACTGGGGCAAAATTTCTCTCCATTATCATCTTAATTATCTTGTAACAATTTGATTCATTGTCTGAAAAACCCAACATATACATAAATTAGATAATAATTTACAATGGAACACATTCTTCAAACTTTTATAGAGTATTAGCTGAGATGCATCCAAAATGTGCCTTCATTAAGTTTTAATGCCAACTTTGAAGCTGAAGTCACTAAACCTATCTCAGCTGCACAAAAATGTGAGTAGATGGCAATAAATTCAACAACTTTAAAAAGTCCCAAAACATTGGCAACTGAGGTTTCAGAAGAGTTGATATTTGAAAATTGGCTAATCAGAATCTAAGAAAGCCTGTGAAATCCATTCAGTTTGATCAAGTGGAATCCACAGTAGATTATTTGCAGACAATCATTTACTTGTCATTCCCGTAAGATTGGTTTAAAGAATCAAGATTATATAAGTAAATGAGCAAAATATTAACCTCATACAAATCATAAGTCAAGTCTTTGGCATCAATCAATTCAAGAAGAATTCTTCTTTTCCATAATAAGAATAACTGTAAACTTACTTTTAAATCCTCCTTTTCTTCCTCTCTGGTCCCCTTTAGAAGCATCTCCTGAGTCCCTCAGTACTGACATAGCAGTGTTAAAGTTCTCTTCTCTGAATTCTCCCTAAAGTCAAGACAGGTAATGGATAAAAAAGAAAGGGTTAATGGTCCTTATGCATTTTTGGGATAAATATCATACAGAAAGATACAGCATTACAAATGCATTAAACACCGCCACATTATTTCTAATATGAATGATAGTGCAATTTATAGAGTATGTGTCAAAATTAATTACAGATTGATAAATCTAGACAATATGTGCAATCATTTAGGGTCTAAAAGAAATTAAAAAAAAAATCAATGACAAATTTTATGCATCACCTGACATGACAGAAAAAAAATATCAGTAAAATAGCTCATGATACAGCTGAAATCTGCAATAAATCCATCCAAAGACAGATGAATAAATATAAAGCAAATTAGTTAGAGAGAAAATAATTTCACCTATTTATGGAAAAAAACGGGGGAACAACTATGGACAGACAATTACAAGTAAAGTGTAGTATATGGTTCAATGTGTGACATACATTTTCATCAACAACTAGATGTATGCCATCTCCACCTGCTGGGAATATGTAATGTTGTAGAGGTGTTGGTCTGTAGTCTGTGTATACAACATGGCATGGCTGAAACAAACAAGTTCTACATATAAAATTATCAACATTATAATAGCAGGTTTGGTAAACACAGCATGGCTGAAACAAACAAGTTCTATATATATAAAATTATTAACATTATAATAGCACGTTTTCAAAAAATTCATTTTAGTACATCCATGTTTTTATATAGCAATGCAAAAAGTTCAGTGTAGCAACTTTGAAGCAGAAAGATAAAATTACATTTAAAGGATTTTTCCAGGGGAGATAATTCATGAACACAGTAATAAAGCCTTCTGTTTATTTTTGTCTCCAATCTTTTCTTGGACTTTTGGCATCAGTCCTATAGTTTCCTTACAACAATCTCGTAGCTTTGAAGACATAAAAAGAAGTATAATTTTTTTTTTCATTCAAACCTGTTTATGAAGATGACAAATCCACTCTGCAAATTGTCTTGCATTAGGTATCGTAGCAGACAAGAAAACATAATGTACATTATCTGGTAACAATATAATTGTCTCCTCCCACACTACACCTCTCTCTGTAATTTAAAAAAGAATATTGTTAAAGACAATTAAGATTTTTGGAAGGTTAATAATCTTAACATTTTTTTTTAAATCATTGCTATTATAGAATATTTTAAAGAAATGTCAACAATTGCGTTTTGAAAATCTTAGGTAACTGTGAGCATAGCCAGACTCCCCACTCCTCACCCTAGTCACTGTATCTTCAAAATATGAACAATATTGTCTAACAGAATGTTGATGTTACATCAGTCCAAAATCAAATCTCACAATATGCCATACTTACACATGTATAAAACTTCTATCAAAATATCAATTGAATGAGATAAGTAGAAAAACTGTATAAACAAAAAAGTTGTCGATGGACAGACAGACACCATAACTACTATAAACCTCTCAAACAGTTGGTGGTATGAATATAAATGTAACAATAATGAGAATTGCTAAGTGAACTTACCTTTATCTCTCATATAATGAATTTCATCAAAGATGACCCATGCAACTTCTCTCATGATCTCCGATCCTCTGTACAACATACTCCTTAAAATCTACAGAAAAATGAATAATTTTTCATTAATTGATTGATTATGGTTTAACATCCTATTGTAGATAATTCATGCATTTCCAGGAAAGAACAACTGACCAATCAAATAGACTCTGCTTTGTACTGAGCTGAGTCTTTATTGCGCTAGTTTACAGAAGCAACAGCCCTCGGGTAAGCATGCCATCCCACTTGGACACATAATTATGTCTTAGAGACAACAAATTGTTACTTTATCCCCTTAAATACATACTTGGTGGACATGCAGGGGCTATCAATTTTAAAATCTTTGCTGTGACTCGCCCGGAGATCAAACCCAGCACCTCCTGCACTCATGGTGAGCATTCTACATTGAGACCAACTAGGCGGTTATATAGTATTAAAAATAAGTACTTAAATAAACTGTATCTGATCTGAAACTTCAGTGTGTACTGGTAAATAAAATGTGTTTAATATTTATTTATAATTTAAACTCAGAAATGTAAATTCAAACTGGTATAGATCATTATTTCTGAAACTTTAATTCTCAACTTCTTATTTTTATATAAGTAACAAACCACTTTTCATCAAAATACATGTAAAGCACTGTAAAAGAAGTAATGTCTGTTGGATATCAGTCTCTTTTGATATTTTGAAGGTTCGGTCGACCCATAAAATAAAAAAAAAAACAAAATGAAACGTTAAATTGACTCTTAAATAAAAGACATATTTATCTCCATGAACACAAAACCTAAAAAACATGAAAAATAATGCCTCATATATTAGTTTCTTCACACCATAACTTAGACAGTATATAACTTTTCTACCAAATGGCAGTTATCAGTGAGCATACCTCAGTGGTCATGATAAGGCAACTTGCAGTAGGATTAATGGTGACATCTCCTGTCATTAAACCAACATCTTGAAACTCTTCATACAATTCTCGATATTTCTGGTTACTTAGGGCTTTAATTGGTGTTGTATAAATAACTCTCTGTTTCTGTTTCAATGACATTGCAATTGCATAACTGAAAGATATACAGTATTAACTAAATAAAAAACACATCATTTATGACTCAAAACTTATTATACACATACAGCTATAATCCAAAATATTAACATTAAATTGAAGCTCAATACTCAAAAGACTGTAAATTTTTTTTTCTCCATTTTTCCATTTTATTTTTTGAAGTATTGTATTCAATTCTCCTGCGTTCATAATAGTATTATTAAAATGCAAATTTTAATTACTTTTAACAATCAAACCTGTGTGAACTGAACCCCTTATGGACTTCCAAGATTTGTTCAGTTTAAACAGCTGCTCAAATACAAAAACAGATATTAAGGACATTTATAATGTCTGGTTAACAGTCAAACCTGTGTAAACTGAACCCCTATAGACTTCCAAGATTTGTTCAGTTTAAACAGCTGCTCAAATACAAAAACAGATATAAAGGACATTTATAATGTCTGGTTAAGACTGGGTAACAGAGAATTTTCAGGGTTTGGTTTAGACAGGTTTTAATGTACTTAACTGCTGTTGTATTTTTCCAAATATAAAAGCCATTGTAATAAGCTCAAAAATTCATAGTAATTTGAAAGCATTTTATCTGGCAAAATGACCATATTAAAGAACTATATCAAGAATCATGGAAACAATAATTTTTTGCAATTTATTAACTAATTTAACTAAAAGTTTATAAAAGTATAAACATATTCAGCCATACTTGTTAACATTTGAAACAGTTCATGTGGGAGATTCTGCCACTGACACATGAGAATATGTGAAAAGATATTTTAAAACTTGAATTACATATAAATTTAGGGTTTACATGGAAGAATTTTACATAAAAGCATTTTGTTTATGTAAAAATTTCAATTACTGAGTATTTTTCACAGATAGTATAGCATTTTTAACCGAAAGCCTCCCACACATCCCACACTATAATGTTGAAAATTCTAAATTTTTCATTGATTTTGTGGGAGTGTCCGTCCTATTGTGGGAGGGTTAACAAGTATGAACTGTATGATTCAGCATAACTTGTCCTTAAAGGGCTTAGCATATTGCAACTAGAATAACAATTTATAGAAGAACCTTAGTAATTGTAAAATAAACATAATGCTTACACAGCTACCACAGTTTTACCAGCTGAAGTATGAGCAGATACTAAAACAGACTGATGGTTCTCTAAACATAATAAAGCCTCTTTCTGGAAGGGATCTAATATGAAGGGATACTCTTTTGCCATGGTTTCAGGCATCTTCGCCAAGGGAACAAATTCAGCATCTGGTGGCAAAGCAACCTACAAATATTTTCAATAAAATTTTGAAATATATACTATTTTTTTTATTCATCTTTTCCAAAATGCATATTAGTTATATTGTTACAATATAGTGCAAACAACATTTTATTTGGATCTTATTTTCTTTAACAAGAAATTAAAACTGAGAATATGTGAAAACATATTTTAAAACTTCAATTATAATATGAATTTAGGGTTTACCTATGTGGAGTGGAGCTATTTTTCCTCAAATAACAATAGACTGTGTTGAAAATGAACGGTTATGCTGTTATATCATATATTTAGATTAAAATATAACTTTTTTGCATATGCATTATAAGTGTTTGTTTAAGTCTAATATTGTCTACCCTATGTCACAACTCCTGACCTATATTGCATACCCTATATCACACCCCTAGACCTATGTCCCATACCCTATATCACACTCCTTTACAGACCATACTTGAAGTATGGTTAAAATATATGATATAATGAATATGACATGTCAAAGTCTGTATCGCATGCTGTATCAACCGCGAGACTCCTATATCACCAGAAGGTCCACCTTGTGCATATGTGTCAAAAGTTCAAGCAATCACTTCCTGACTCCATACGTCATTTCTAATTTACATCACTTCCAAAAGAAGATTTTCAGCCATTCAGGTTTCAGATTATCTACATATACAGGAAGTCACTCACACTCCGTCCCTATTATTTAGACAAATTCATACCTCATGTAGACAGGCTTCAACTGTTTCAACAGTATGTACTTGAATTCTTGGCATTACTTCTGTGGACCTAAAATAGTAGCAATAAAAAATGATTAATCACCGAAATAACATTTCATTTTAACCTCATTCTGCTTCATATTTTTTTCAACTTTCATTTCAATCTGACATAATCATATTTTTTTTCACATTTGGTGCACTAAAAACATTGTGTTTAAGTTCCACAGTTGTTGCATGAAGTAGGAAGTGCCACATCATTATAAGAATTCTTGATAAAATATACCGATTACATTATTACCCAGTATCATCTGTTGTGTTTTTCATCTTCTTGGTTTTAGGTTCATCACTAGTGCTTCCCTCCCCATCAACATCAGGAATATGTCTTTTCTTTCCAGCAATACTCAGAAGCAAATCATCAGCTCTATCAATAAATAACATATCATGGCAAATTTGGTTTAAATCATCAGAGCAATCAATAAATTGAAATGTACAAATTTAGCATTCGAACACTGGAGATCAATTTCTCATTAATCAATTTTGACTTTTGTAATAAATATACATGGTTCCATAGTGTTAGTCCAATGGTCCATTAGAACAAGGATTTTCATACATGTATTAGTCAACTTTCTAGTAATCATGCATGAAAATAAAAATTGTTGTATTGAATTATTAAATACAGTTTTATCATTCTGAATTGTACATCCGGTTAAACAAAATTCCAAAGTAACAGAGTTCACAAAAACTTTTTTTCTGCTGTCAGACATAGGACTGACAAAGGCAAATGTTATGTCAGTCCCACTCAAAATTTGTTGGTCCCATGTAATCAGACTTCACAAAATCTTTTTAACCGCTTTCAGTCATAGGACCAGAACAAGAGGTTGAAATGCTGGTCCTAACCAAATTGTACTTGTCAGGACCAGCAATTTTTGCGAACTCTGAAGTGATGAAGTGAAACTTTTGAATTACATGTAACCACTGAATTGTCATTACCTGTTTAAACTTTGTTTTTTCCAAAATATTCCACATTAGTAAAATTAGTGACCTAATTCAAAATGTATAGTCATTTTGAAAACTGTCTCCAATTACACGTAAAATGTTTCTTGGGATTTAACATCAGTTTAGGATTTGTATTGCTTGATTACTGGTACATGATAAAAAGACCTTAAATATTTTAAAACACTTATTAAGTAGCTGTCTTTGTAAGAATCATGCCAAATCTGAAAAATGTGATACACCCCCAAAAAGGCTACATATTTTTATTTTTGTAATTAAGTTGTTTTATGGGTCTATAGTATGAAATATGTAATTATTCATTCAAATCTGCCTGCTCTTAGGAGATAATCATCATTGAAAATACAGTAGATTCTACTGTATTTGAGTGCCATTTACAAAGTTATCTCCCTTAATTTTGAAATCTACAGTGCATTCTATATAATTTTTATCTTCTAAGAGCACGGGTTAAATGAAAAACCACATGTTTATTTCTGTTTACTATGAGATTTCAAACAAAATATCAAAAATAAAAATATGCAGGCTTTTTACCCATGAATCACATTTTGCATGATCCTTAGCTGGAGTGCTACTTTAGTACTAGTTTAGGGTGAACAGATTTGAAGCGACTCCAAATATGCAAAATGCTAGAGGTTTAGAAAGGCAGCAAGCAGGAAATAGCTTGTCAGACAACCTCTATCATTGATGGAGTACAATACAACCAAGTAAGCAATGATGATCATAAGTTTTCACCACAAATATAATCAAATAAGTTACCATTTGGTTTTAGACACATTTGGGCTTCATAGGAGATGATAGAGATAATAATTATTACTTGTCCTTCATCATTATTTGACTTCCAAAAAATTTTCTTATTGGTATTCTCTCTGCACTTTGTCAGAGGTATCTGAAGTTGTACTCCAAACACAAAATGAAGCATACTCTTTACCAGTACTGTTCATTCTAATCCCTTTTGGGATTCAGCCCTGGCAATGATTTTCATAGTGGACAGGACTGGAATATCGTGTAAATTTACACAGATTGTATGTAAATATGTTGCGTGGGGAGAACAAGCAAGACTACCCATGATACAATTCGCAGATAATGCACATGGGTTCATTGAAAGGAGGAATTGTTCATCGCTTCATTTTTTGAAACAAGTATTAGTACATGCATGTATTTGAAGTCTTAAGGGTGAATTGTGAAAAGAGTTTTCAGATATACCCATTCTTAATGAAATACCAACTATAGGACAGCATACAATGCTTACAAATGTACTTTATCAATGTTTACCATTAATTTGATATCCCTTTTGACCATATTTAATAGCCTGCCTATATATAATAATGAAATGATGGGCTGAAAAACTAATTAAAAAATCAAAGTCCTCCCACAAGGTTATTTTTCTCAGATACTTTGGTAGTCATCTGTGTATATAAGCAATATTACTGAAAAACTACCAGTGCCTTATCCTCATTAACTGAGTTTATCAACCAACAATATCAAGACACTCTTTTAAATATCAGGCCTGTAAATATCAGTGACAAGTTAGGTTAAATCTCAATACACAAGATACAACAAGAAAGTGGGATTACAATCCTGTCTTGTAAAAATCCTTGGCGCTAGAGATATTTTTTAATTCTGACTCCATGGACATGGTGGTCAAACAAAAATATATCACCAGCGCCAAATCCCAGTTCACTCCTTATTAAAGGTGAAGATTTTGTGGGTTACTTGGACATGAAGGGGCAGACCTCCTCCTTTGGATACACCTTTGCTGACAACATCTAAACAAGTGTCTGTGGTCAAGATCGACAACAACTCAAGAAGTGAGTACAGCATTTCATTAATTTCATTTACCTTTGTTCATCTGTTTTGTCAGAGTCGGAAACGTTTAGAGGTGTCACTTTATCTCCCGACTCTTGATCAAATACATTGAACAGATCATCACCAAATGCGTCTGACATTTTTCTATCAGTTTTTGTTTTCGATTTAACTTTCACATGTGGATGTTATTCGGAAATTACAGTTCCGAAAAATAAATTTACTGGTACTTTTTTCGGCGGCACGCTCCTTTACAAATGAAGAAGGGAACTAGTTGAACTGGGTTTCGGTACTTTTTCTAAATCCATTCTCCTTTCAAAACGATAAATCTGGACCAGTACTTTAGTAACCGATCGAAATCCAGAAAATCAACGATGGATATTCTACTCTGTATTTTTGTCTTCATTTCTTGTGTTACATCAGCAATTGCTAATGATTTGGCGAGAGGTATTCATATTTATCCATTTTTTGCGACACATTGATAAAACAATGTTTTATGTGGAACTGAACAAAATAGTTATCCGAACACGTCATCACAGAAAACGACAGTTTTCTGAAAATTTATTTGTTTTGAGTTCCAAGCCAATGTACCAACTGATCAAATCCGTCTTATATAATTATTACTGTATTCATTTACATGTTTTATGAATTTGGCAGTAAAAATGTATTATCACATAATGTCCATATATCAGTAAGTCCCCTATTCATGAAAGTATAAAGGGTGTGATAAGGTTGATTAAGGTAGTAAAATATAATTCTAATTGTTGTATTGACCGTGTAACAGAATTTACATGATTTTTTGCCATTTTGGAAGTTTAAAAGCTTTTCTCAATATTTTGACAATGAAAAGGTAAAAATTTGAAAAAATAATCTGTTAAAAACCTTTTTTGGTGGGCATCAATTTATATTGTATATGTTCTAGTTAATATCTACTATACTATACATATATATATATGACATGCATATTTTTTGTTTTCAGTGTTTTCAAGACTTATTTTTTCTTTAATGCTATGCAAAGCTAACCATATTTTTACAGGGTGGAACAGTGACATTGCATGGGTTACTTTGGATGAAGGGAAGAAAACAGCTAAGGAACAGTAAGGCATATATTTTGTACTTGAATTTATTTATGACAAATATCTTTATTCTTTGGTTAGTATTAGCCTGGAGTACTTTAAGTCTTTATAAAACTGATATTTTTGCTACACAATTTATACTGAACAACACACAAACTGATTTTAAGGCCCCAAAGTATAGTAGTCTTGCTACCACCAAGAAAAATATAGGGTAGGTAGGGGAATTAATTTAATTTTTCAAAGACGTTTTACATTTGACTTAACGGGGAAACAATCTAGACTTTAACAGTGCTTGAGCCAAAATGGCCATAAAATGTTTAGAGTTGGCACAGAATACTAGGATAGGTAGGGTAGCAGGAAACAGACATATTTTTCTTTGGCCTAAGCTCTGTTCATGTCAATTTTTGTCTTCTGGAAATTTCTTGAAGCTTATAGTATAGTTATTATTTTCATAATTTCCATTAGGATTTGTTGTATCTATATATGAATTGTATATACATGTACATGTATTATCATGGTTTTCCAACCATACCAATTGGTAAACTTTTTCTTTAATCATTTTTATAAGGAAATCTGTCTAGATATTTCGTTGATTGAAGTGGTTGTGTTTTTAAAACTAATTTTTCTTCTAGAAATAAACCAATGATGCTGATAGTACACAAGTCATGGTGTGGAGCTTGTAAAGGTAAGTAGAAAACATTTTGTGTGATTCATTATATGGAGCTTGTAAAGGTAAGTAGAAAACATTTTGTGTGATTCATGATGTGGAGCTTGTAAAGGTAAGTAGAAAAAATGTGTGTGATTCATGGTGGAGAGATTGTAAAGGCAAGTAGTAAACACTTTGTGTGATCACACAGTTTTTATATGTCTGTATTTCTGAACAGGGCATATAATGGTATAGTTATACCCTGTCCTCCATCCATCCATCCATCTGTGGTTCACACATTGCATAATAACTCAAAATTTGGCCATCAATCAGGGTAGGAAAATCACTCAAATTCTAGCCAGTCCTGAATACAATTTTTCAATAAATTTACTATATGGCTATATACTTTTTTGCTAAAATTCGCCAGTCCTGCCCAAAAATAGCCAGTCTCGGGCTTGCGGTCACTACTATTTCTAACTCTGCATCAATAGTGAATCCTAACTATTAAAGGTGAGTTATGGGACTTTAATTGTTTCTCTGTTTTCAGACTTTAACTCAATAACACATTGTTAGTTGTGTTGGTGTCATGGTTTGTATACTTTTTGGTGAAAAATCCTGCTCTTGCCTTTTAATATGATATTAAATCAAAAAATGATTCCAATTTTTATTCAAATTAAATTACTTAAAAATATTTCTGAAAGGAGTTACAATGTATTCTGATATATCAAACCATATATAATGCATTGAAGTAGTCATGCTTTGTTATCAATCATGAAACATTCCAAAATTTTGTGAATTTATGAAAATATACCATGCTTTAGTCTTCAAATTTGTTAGTTCAAGTACATGTTTCCTCACATCAGAATAGTAATTTAGTATTTTTACCCAGTGGAAATACCACTATAAGCAAATTATGGATAATTTTTTAAAAAATCATTAACAAAAACCCTTTGCTTTGTAATGTTTGAAACATTGCATACAATTAAGTTCAGTGTGAATTGACATTTTATCACATTGAAAAAAAGATCAGTGTGGACTTAGTACTATTTGATGTGTTTGTTCCTTTAAGAACAGCTGCTGCTTTAATTACTTAATAACTTTCTTTCATTTTGTTTCATGCAAAAAGCTCTTTTTATTAGTCATGAAACAGTAAGAGGATTGGATTACATTCATATTGTAACACTATTGATTTTTTTTAAATAATACATCATTTATTGCAATACACTATGAAAACTATTTTTCACACTTTTATGATTTGTTTCTTTTAGGTGTCATTAACTCCTACAAGTCAGTTTAGCTTGTAATTTTTAAAGTTTTATTTAGAAGAGGGGAAAAGCTGCCATCATAAGACCATTTGGTTTGCAATTTACTCCTTTGGAAATCTTTTATTAATTACTAATAGAAACATTTGTTCTAAAATTTTAGGGTAGCCACAGTTAAAGCAAACTTCAACATGTTAGATCATGATCCAATGTACAGTGATAAATGAAATATGAGAAACATTCAAAAATTCAAAACACACATTTAAGGAGGAAGACCTAGGGTAAGGAACATAACTCATGAAATCAGTGATATGTTTGTAGCATGTTCAATTTCACCAAAGCCTCTCAAGCTTTCGTTTGAAGCAGAATAAAATGAATTCAAGTTAATTAGATGCTTACATAAGATTGATGTAAAATGCTGAATACAAACGTTCCAGTTAAATTCTACAAGTTGTGTCCCTTACCCTAGGTCTACTTCCTTAATTCAACTGGACTACTGAAAGACTGGAAGCCCTAATCCAATGTCACAACAACAAATTGTCTTGCTCAGTCATCTTTGAAATAAAAAGACAGTGTGTTTATGTACAATGTAGCTGAAAGATTAATTTTTACTGAGGGTTAATTTTAACAATGTTTCTAATCATTGCAGCTTTGAAGCCCCAATTCGACAGTTCAAAAGAGATAACAGAACTGAGTAAACCCTTTGTGATGGTAAACGTATTGGTAAGTTACAAGTCTTGTCTTCCTTCACTGACCACTATATAATCATATTGGTTTGCACTATTTATGTCACCATGTTGTCATTCTTTCAAATGTAGTTATTCAATTCAAGTAACAACTGTTGTTAAGTGTCAGTCCCAGTAAGAATCAGGCAGTAGGTGAAACATGGTATGAAAAAACCCATCATTTTGATAGTGTAATTTGACTATTTGCACCATCAGAATCAAGGAAAACAGACAAGATTTTCCATATTAAGCTGGCCTATTGAGTTACAGTTTCATTGAAATGCACTGAAAATAAACATTTCAAGAGCAGATAACTCGGTCAAAAATGTCATTTTTCTAAGATTCTGTTGAAATTTTTTTTAGCAAATCCAATGATGCAGAGATCAAATAATAGTCTTTTCAAATAGACAAAGCATCCTTTGGTGATATTATATTGTCAGATCAGTTGGGTTTTGAAATGCATGTTTCTGATTTTTCCAATTTTATTTGATTCTTATTAACACTTGCACTTAACAGTTTAGTCATATAGTCCAAAACATGTCATTTACTAGTAGTTGTACTGAAAGTAAAATTTTTTGCTCAATAATTTCTTTTTTGCATGATAGTTGATAATTAAAGTAATATTGAATGTTTCAAAGTAAGCAGCTAATTGATAGTTGAAAATTACCAGTAAAGTAATTCTGAAAATTTCATAGTAAGCAGATAATTTTCCAGATTTAAGGTACAGGATAATCAACTGTTCAGAAAGAAAGATTCTGTTTATCTGATGCAATTTTGATATTTTCTATGTATGAACATAAAACAAATTAGAGATTATTTTTGTTAATTCCTCTTTATTTTTATAGGATGATGAGGAACCAGAAGGTGATAAGTATTCCCCAGATGGTGGATATATACCCAGAGTACTATTTTATGGTCAGCATCATTTTTATGGGGATAAAACAATGTCTGTTACAATTGACTGAAATACTAATAACTTGTTTTGTATTAGAGAATCCATTCAACTCATGTTCAATATAATTATTATACTCTCCACTGTGAAAATGTAGGAGATATATAGGGTCATGCCTTCTGTCTGTTCCCAGTTCCACTGGCAACTCTTCCAAATCTGTTAAATGGAGTTCAATAAAATTTTTAACATGTCATTGTGTACTTCCTATTTTGCATTTCAATCTGAATAACTTTTAGGGTTTCTTGATGCACCACATGTACTATGTCTACATCAACCAGGGAGGGGTGGGGTATCTTTCCATCTGCAACTCCTCCAAAACTGCTGAATGGATTTTGATGAAACTATCACACATTATTCATCTCACGATGCCATTGTACACCTATTTTGAATCATATAGTGAACAAAGCTCACAGTTTTTTCAGTTGTTTTTTTATATACATTGTATCTGTGTAATTAAATCCTTGTTTAAACATGTGCTGATGATAATGTGTAATGTTAGCTCAGATATTTTTGATATTTTCTTAGTTTTTAATTTGAGATGTAAACATGTTTTTTATTGTTAGACTTGGTGCTAGGGTGTGATTTATATCATGAGTGTTTGAACACCTTTTCCATTTTGTTTTCAGACCCAGAGGGAAATCTTTTAGATCAGTATAAGAATGAGAATGGACATCCAGATTATAAATATTACCATTTTAGTGCTAATACAAGTAAGTATAGTTTTAATTTAATACCTTCACATATAACAGCTTTAAATGTAACACATTGCACTGACGATGTTATTTTTCATCTATTGAATAAATTTTGTATATTATTGTAGAGAAAATTGTGATTATTTTCCATTCAACTCCTTGAAAAAATAACTGTCAATAGATGTATTTGTGTTCAATTTTTTTAGGATATAGATTGTAATTTTAACAAAGAATTAGTTATTGGGATATGTTTTTTTCATATTTTCAATAGGGTTTTTCCTAAATATTTATATATTTGATTTTTTTTTTCTCTAAAATTATTTGTAAAATAACCTTTATTAAATTTCATTATTCTTTTGTTTCAGTTGCTGATACTATGAGAAAAGTTTTAAAAGACAAAAACATTAATTTACCAAATGATGAGTTATGATCTGTGGGATTATCTCCCTTTATTTATAAGTTAGTTCTCAGTGTTTTGACATTTGATATATATATATATATATACATAGACCGACTGTCTGTATTTATTGATTTATTGCCATGTTTAATAGTCATATAGTTACAAATTTACTGGAAAGCATTTTGCTACAAGTTATCAAATTTTGAATTAGATTTTTAGAAAGTTATTAATGTATTATTGCTAACATTAAGTTTTGTTTTGAGGAAAAAAACAAGTATGCTTTAACTTACAGCTTTCTAAGAGCCACTTCCTTACTTTTGCCATTTTTCTAAGAGGAGTCAAAATTTTTATTTTAAGAACTTATAACACCAATGTTTTTTTGTACTTGGAAATATAATGTCAGCGTATAATTGTGTTTGAGACTATCGTCAATACATATTAATGGTTTGATTACTGTATATTCAGGTACTTGCAAATTATAAAATAAACAAAAATGTTGTAAATATAATTGTAATATAATATCCTGGAAAAAAAGATGAAACTTGTTTTACTTATGCCATATGAACAATATCCTCACAATATCATGGATCCTGTGTCCACTTACCTTTGTCCCATGGATACACTTTTGTCCGTCCAACAGACACACATGGACACAGCTGCCCTGACATTGTGAGGATGTATGAAAGATACATTCTCTAATTACAAATTAAAAGGTATGTTAGTGACCTACATATATCATGACATTATGTAGCAGTCTTTATAAAAATCAGACAGGAGGTGATTCATGCATGTCAAAAACACACCAAATTCAGTTTTATTTCTTGTTCAGAAACTGTTATAGATCACATAACCAGTCATAGTTTCTCATATTGGGGTTGTGCTTTTAAAATAAAATTTATATAGATAGTACATGAAATTAGCACTTTGTAGGAGTTATCGTTCTTGATTTGGTTGATTTTAGTGGCATGTTAAAGAGTACTTTTATCAAAAGTACAGATCTAAATGCAGAAAGGACTTTTGTCACATCAAAATATAGCATATGTAGACCAAAAAAGCATCACCTGATCCATGGGTTATTTACACCATGAATCACCTTACCATAGGCAGTTTCTGAATTTTATATGGACTGGTACTTTAAAACATAGTATTGATAACTGATTGAATGGAAATCTTCAAATTTGTCATTTTCCCTCATTGTTATGAAAGGACAATTTTTTAAGCTGGTTGTCACTGAAAGCCAATGATATATAAATAGATTTTTTGTCAATATATATTAACACTCAATAAAATGTTTTAGAGAAAGCTAGTAACATTATCTCTGTGAACAATGAAAAGCCATTTTATTTAAAATACCATTCCCAAGTTTTTGGATACTGTTTTCGAAGTTAACCAGTACATTAGGCTGAGTTTTTTTTTAATTTGATACACTAAGAGAAATAGCACTTAGAAAGAATTAAAATCTAGTCCCAGAACAAAATTTCACCATTTTCCATTGTTATTAATCTTGAAAAGCGCATTACCTAAAGTTCAAGACATGTTTTTGTTTTGATCAGCAACAGAAATTATCTAATTATAAACTTACTGAAAATGGTACCATTTACAGATCAGGGACAGATCCAGGGATTTTGAAAAGGGGTTCCAGGCTAGTATTTTTTGTTTTTGCCCAAATTTTGCATGAAATTATCGAAATTTCACAATAAAAGTGGGATTCCAAGCAACAAAACCTCCTTGATTCCCCATTTAAGTAGTTGGAAAATCATTTATTAGAATTATTCCTATTTCAGAATAAAAAAATATTCAAATATCCATTCTAAAGAAAAAAGATTCATGAAAATAAATGGAGATGTAACTTCACAAAAGATAACTTAAATAGTGCAATACTTCCTAAAAATAATTTTAGGAATAATGATGTCTCACTATCCCTTTGGTCAGATACTGCAAAGAAAAAGCATTAGTTATTTCTGTGATTCAGTGCTCATTCAGAAGTACTATGATCAGTAAAATGTGATGTGTTACTTGACAGCACATTGAAACCTGTCTAAATTGAATATCTTATATTGTTTCCCTGGAGATCGTCGTCAGCATTAGTATTTAGTGTATTAATTGAAGCTGCTTTTTCATTCGATAATACTTTCTTGGATGCTATGGTTTTACACACGAACATGTTTCTCAACAGATCTAGCGATTTCAGGAAGGGGGCCACATGCTATTATTTACTCCCCTTGTCCAAACTAAAATTGGAAGAAAATTAACACAATTTTCTTAAAAGGGAGTCAAAACCCATAACCCCCTTTCTCTAGATCAGCGAAGGCTATATTAGTGTACAGATCGAAATAATACATGTATTCGGGATTTGATAGAAAACCTTCCAAATTCCTTTTCACGGTAAAATAACTTAAGTGACGAAATAGGATAGAATATTATGCATAGATCATCACCAATGCCTACTTCGTTGCATAAGAGGTTTAATCGTATTGAATAGTTTCAATAGAGAAATGAAAAGTTAGTGGTTGTTTTCTGTACATTGCGTGTATTTAAATGAAGTTTGATGCGGATGCTTAGTTAGACATTAACAATTATATTTGATGTTTTAAACATGCTTTCTACTACGTAAGACACGAATTCCAAACAATTTGGTGTAAATAAGTGCATTATGTCTGTAAGGCGTCATATATCCATTCATCCTAATTGCATCTTTTATCTACTTAGTCCATTACGGAAGTGCGTACATTTAAACGCACAATAGATAAATTGAAAACTTTAGAAAATTGTACTTTTTTGTATTTAGTAATTATTGATTTAGTCCAACCTTATAGATATTCTCTAACCCCACGACAAAATATATCGATATATTGTGTGATACACTGGCTAATTGCAATTATATATTTATGTTTCCTGCAATCTTCTGTTTAATGTTAGGTTGAAATAAAAAATCGGTGACGTAGCATTTTGCAACTCGGTACGCGCTCAAGAACAAGCAAAGAATGCTTGCCCTGTCGGTGCACCTCAACGGTCCAAGCTTTTCGTGGTTAATTTAAGGTATTTACTATTTATCTTTTTTAATTTGCTTACTTTATGTACGTGTTTGTTATTTTTGTCTTGGTTTGTCTTTGCTTCGTCTCGCCTATATGGTCTTTGTTTTACCATGTATTTTGCGTTAAAAACTAGGCGGGTCATGGATGAACTAATGTTATAATGCTACAAGATGAAAGATATTTTCAAGTTGATGCCATATAATTCATATATATCAACAAACTTTCAATTTTCTAACGTTCAATATTCATCATTTAAATCACGTTTTGTACAATTTTTAACACGAACATTACACTGAAGGGATCAAACATGGTGATTTATTTTAATCCAACCAATATTGTAATCCTAGTGTCAACGAAATGTGGAGACCTTTACTTATGAATCTTAGTAGATGAATATAAATGTGACAGTTTTGGGTTATCTCTATTGGCAAGGGTTTGTTTGGAAAATCTTTGCAGCATTCCAATTGTATTAATTCGGCTTTTTCCCTATGCTTTAGTATTGTGGCTTTGAAACATTCCCGTCAGAGTTTTTCCTGTTTGAGTTATTTGTAAACTGGACATGCTTACCAAGAGGAATTTATAACACAGATCACGAAGCTCTTCTCTAATCTAATTGTTGTTACTTGAGTTTTACGACTTAATGATTTTATTGAGGGTTACAAGCAACATAGAAGTTTGTTAGTAGAGGCCGTGTATTCTTATATCGTATAGATATACTTGTCGTTAAGAGCACAAGATTTACTTTACATGTGTTTTCTAGATTTAAGGTGAATTTAAGTACAATATCAAATGATTGTAGAAACTATGTTAATGAATTACAACCGTGAATTATATACCACAAAAAGGACTTAAATGCACTTTCAAGTTCTTTGGTCTTAAATTATTTGCATATATTTTCGAATTATTCTAACTGTAAATACTTGAGAGTGTTTACAAGTAAAATTCTTGTGAACAGCTGTATTTTTTAAACCCTGTAGAACTTGTTTTATGATACATGACAAAACTTTATGAGGTAACTAAACAAACATGCTGGTTTTTGTTAAATAGCTGAAAAAGCACGATACTTTTTATTAATGGTTATATAAAGACACTGACCTTTGAAATTGGATTTGTCCAAGACCTAATGGACCCACAGTGTATACATATTTAAATAATTAAGACTGCATGTAAAAAGTCTCTTTATTGCTTTCAAATACAATGGCTTTATAAAGAAATACAGTTAATCTTTTCAAGTTAGACCTATCAACTGTTCCATTAAGCCAATGCATGCAGTTAGTAGATTCAATTTTAATTAGATTGTAATATAATATACTTTTACATTACTAAAAAATGCAAATACTTATCAAAATTATATTCGATGTACTTTTTGGTATTGACCTTATAAATGGTAGAAGTGCTGCACGTAAAATGGACGGAATAACACTATTAAATATCACAGATAAATCTTCAAGATTGAATTGAGAGTGTAAGACTAATTTTCTGCAGGTGTCTTTTTTCAAGTCCAATTGTCATTTATTTGTCATAAATCCGAATTAAAAAATCCCAACTGCCTATAAACAAACTTAGCTTCACTAAATATGCAAATAAATTGGCAGTTATATATTTTGGAGTGCAGTTAAAACATAACTTCAGTGCATAATTCCCTGGCAGTTAAATGTAAATACTTATGTTGTGTGCATAAATCATTTCATTCAAAATAAGTTGCGAACATTGTAGCAACGGCAAATAGTGAACCTTTCGAGTAGACCGCCTCAGCGAAATTGTCTGTTTCTTTATTCCATAGACATCGACTTGAATAGTTCATACCTTGACTTCCGTTCTGTCCTATCATCACATTACAAACTAGTTTATATCTTGGAAACCCAAGTTCTTTAACTCGTTTCTTAATCACATCGGATAATTCCTGTGTGTGTTTAGCACAAAGTTTAGGCTCATAGACTTCACCATCTAAATATGATGCTAAGACACCGCTCATCATTTTTCGAACAGTCTCTGGATTAAATTTCTCTGTATTTTCTGGTTCTAGTCTGTATGTGTTTTGAATCTTCACAGGTAAAACATGTTTAGCGCCTATAGAGGTGCCAGAGATACTGGTGCGAGAAACTTGAGACATACGACGACCACCAGCCCCATATTGAATACTTGGTCTAGGTTCTAGTCTAGAGTAACGTCTAAGACTGGGTCCACTGACCGTAGGACCGACTCCATCACTTCCATCTTTGTGAGCTGTTGAAAACTTTCGGCCTTTCGGTGGTGTCTCTTCCACTTGGTGTTTTTGTAAAGCCTCCACAGTCAGACTTGCCATAACCCAGTTAGTTAGTCAGCGTACCTGGAATAAATAGACCATTATGTTATTTTAAGGGGTTGACTTTATATAAACGACCAAGTTTATTTTTCACAAATAGTAATATTGAACATCAATGTTTGGACGGTTAAACAAACATTATTTTATAACAAGATTCCGTTAGGTCCCTAATAAAGTTTATCATGTATCTGGGGTCAGGAAAGGTCATTGTTTGGCCTATGTTGGTAGATTGCAAACATTCATGTTGACCTTTTTTTCGGACCTCATATGATCTGCACGAGAATTAATAATAGAGCTTATATTTACATGTCTAAGAATTATTGCTGCGAGCATTGTTCAAGTGGACATCTCTTTTTGTCCAAATGGTGTATGTTGATGTATTCCATGGAGGGATATGAATGTGTTCAGGAGTAAATAGACCCGTTTGTGCTAACGGTGGTCTAGTCGATGAGCATGCTCCATAAACACTTCCGCGAGGAAAATTCTTATGTTCTACTCAAGCCCTACCTGGCGGAAGTGTATATTGAGCATGCTTACCAACTTACCACAAAAGGGTCTATTTTATTGTGTGTGTGTGTTGTTTCAGATTATTTTTGACCTTACATTAAAGGAGAATGATTAGGTCTTGAAAAGGTAGATTGCGCGCGCCTGTCTACAGTTATGAGATGCTGGTAATTAATGTTATATAACTTTTTAATCTGATTTTGAAAATTTGTCATCGTTCTGTTACCATGGATATTTTTACTTTTGTTTTCAGGGCTTGTAGTTATAGAAAGACGAGCGCTTTGTCAGGTTCATTTTTAATCAAAACTAGTCACAACCACTGTCAAAAGATTTTCAAAGGGGGGTTCCAGTGGCGTTCCAGAATAGTTTTGGATTACTTTTGTCCTAATCTTGTACGAAATTAACAAAATTGACTATCACAAACACCAGGATCCGCTTCTGACAACTGTCAATTTCACTCGAACTATTTGATACTTAGGCCATTTTATCACAGAAGTTCGAATGCATATCGAGCTTTTTCATCACTAAGCATCGGCAGCACTGTAGTTGATTAAATATATTCTCAAACTCATTAAAGGAACTCTCTTTTGTCTATAATTAACAATTATTAACCAACTACCCAAAATACGTTAAAATATGTCAAAAACTGACCAATTGATATGAATTCAAACCGGGCATCTATACGGGGCCAATATGGATCAAACCAGGGCCAATACGGCATCAGAACTTCCGGTCGTTTGAAACCGCCATTTCGAATTAGATATTCTCACTTCATTATCCTGCTGGATTATTTATGCATATGTACCATAACATGTATATAATTTACCAAACAAATAAGAAACTTAGAATAAGGTAAGAAAACTTTATTTTGATTTGGCATGTCATTCAAATACAATCACAAGCTCTAAGGAACTTCAGACCAAATTGTAATGTCCAAAACAAAAAAGCATAATATATCTTCAATTGCACATTTGTATAACTAAAATGTGCTTTCAGAATTGTGTTATTTCAGGAACTTTGATCACCAGGACTGAAAGCAGCAGAAACACACAAAGATCTTCCATTTTATACAAAAGGATACTTAAGACTTGGCCATGTTATAGGTTTCGGTCGATCATATTGGCCTCGACGGCCGTATTGGCCCTCGGCGATGCCTCGGGGCCAAGACGACCGCCTCGACCAATATGACAGACCGCAAACCCATAAAAGGGCCAATATCAAATTACATATTTATTAACATATAATATAGACATTGAACGGCCTTATTTCAATGGAATGTTCTCTAATGATTGACCCTTCTGTAACCAATATACCGTAAAACCTGCTTAAAACAAACCTCTGTTGAACTTTAAAAGTGGTTACTTTGGTTATGACGGGTGTTTAGTTTACACATTTTCCAAATACATTTAAACTTATATAAAAGGACAGTTAAAAGCGTCTGATTTTGATGGGTTTTCGAATTTCTAGGGTTCCATTTTGACGGGTTTCACTGTATGTGCTGACTAATGCACTCGGTCTGATCTACCTACACCGGTGTTTATACCTGATTGTACCTACCAACCTTACCCGCCAGTTGGTTTTGTGGATATTAGAACAATTCAACCCATTTGTTATCTGTATCATCTAAATAACAATTAATATCCCACTGATATATTTGATGAAAATGAGACCAAAAAGTCATAAAAATTTGACATTTCATTTTCATTCATTTATATGGGCATTGAAACGTTTTGTTGTTCAACAAATAAAATTTTGTGATTTAAAAGTTTCTGAATGAAGAGATTTGTAGATTTGAAACTTTAATAAAATGAGAAAAATATTTGATAGTAAATCATCGGCATGACAAGCATACAAAGGAGGATTGTATGTAAAGGAATCAGCTGATCTGATGGAATCTATAGTTCGATAATCTGGGTGGGAAGTACAACTTATTTAATTACTTTTGTGGAAATAAATACACATTTATCATCTTTTATGTAGGTGTAAAAATACAAGAAGAAGAGAAATAAAAGATACAAAAATCTTAATTTATATTTCTTTAAAAACTACCTACATTTTTCTTCAAACTCATGGACTTGCATTAGTGACATGGTGTCCGAAAGGATACGGGATAAAGTTATGATTTATAGGAAAAAGTGGGAATTGAGTTCCTTCTTATAAGTTTGGTAAAATACTTTGCTGTGCGTTTTGGTTACAAAGCAGACCCACTTCAACCATAGGCTGCTAAACAAAACACGGTTGTTCTATGTAAATATCTTCAGATAAAATTTTAATGACAGCATTTATAACACAATTTTGGCAAATACAAGATTATAAACATCGATGTCTCTAGTCTTTTCTGGTTCCTATAAAGTAGTTAAAATATATAATTGCTTAAAAGACATTTATAAATGTGAAGTATGTTGTCAATGTTGCAAAAATCTTTTCAGATTTTTTGTTTTTACAGGCTATTGTTGCTGAATGGCCATTTCTCGTTTTGGAATTTGTATTTTTTTTCATTTACAGTTTTTACCTATTACTTCAGCAATATCCAAGCATAAACTAATTCCCAACTTGTTTCCGTCATGGTGCCTAAATTTTATACATTCCGATAAATTAGTTTCATATATTTTTACGAATCTGCTTAAAATATTGCTATTTTTTTCTGAAGAGTATTTGGACACAATTTATTGAGTGTGCGTGCTTTACTTATACACATTTCGAATAATTGTTTAAATATTCTAAAACCAAACCACCAAACAATACCACTTAGTTGCAAATGACTTAAGAAAACATGCAGATTTGCATTAAAATGCAAAGTTTTTTTTAAAAACCAAAATCCTCCGAACCAGACCGCCTTATAATGTTTAAATTTGATACCATCTATTTGCAAAAGACTCTTTAAAAAACCCGTAGATTTGGACTAAAAAGCAATGTTCTTACCTGTTAAATATTGACAAGAATGTATCATTCCTTGTACTACAGCTATTAGCTACGGGATATCACTTTAAACATACATAGTGATTAGACCAAAAATAAATGTTTAAACAGTCAAAGGACAAGCCTGGGTAACGTCACATCTTTTAGCGTGTCTATGCACAGATTTATTAACATAATATTTCAAAATCGTATCATTCGTTTGATCGGAAAGTTAAATATTTTGGTAGAATCTCAAAGCGATTATGTCACTAAGAAAGCTTTAATTGTTATCTAAGAGAAGACACGACGCTGTTCATTATACTAGTAGTACAAATCTTTATAAACATTGTTTTAAATCCGAGCATCGGATGAAAGGCCGAGGGGGAAAAATCTGAATTATTATTGGTTTAAATAACATCATGGTTATGGAATATTGATTCTACGGATTTCGATATATTAGATAATTAATATAACTTTAATAGGGTATATAGGTACACGAATATCCATTTTCAGATCAATGAAAAATTTGTCCCATATAGTTTTAAAACAATTTTTGGGGTTTTGTTTTTGTTTGTTTATTATTTTTTTTTGGGGGGGGGGGGTGGTGGTTTGTTTTGTTTTTGGTGAAACTACATTTAGTATGTTTATTCCATTCAGTTCTATACACCATACCAGTAATGTATTCTATTTGTAGTTTGAACAAAAACATGGATAAAATCGACCCGATCAATCTCTGGTTTTTAACGACATCGTGTTAATAATGATATTGTTTCTCTTTGTGTCGAGAAATATAATCCGATCTTAAGAGAAATTCTCTTCAAACATTATATCGATAGAAAGCCATACAAACTGTAAGAGATGATAAGAATGGTTACTCTGCTACAACTGAGAAAGTCAGCCACTGGTAAATGAAGGGTAAACAAAACAAAATCATCTAACTCATAAAAACTATAGGCAACATAGTAAAAAAGGGTAGTTCCGGGCGTATAATACATATCAATAGAAGGGTAAAACGCGAAGAATTGGAAATCACCGTCCTGATCCTGACTTGGCACAGGCATTTCCGATGGAAATTGTGGGTAAATTCATACTACGATGAATTTAAATATTCCATTTACATTGCTAAAGTGCAACTACCTTTATCTATAAGAACCTTTGCTGTCTAGTACTAAGTATATAGTCAATTGAGCAATATGATATACGTATGTAAGATATACGATTTACTGTCATTTAAGAAGATAATCTTCAACGAAATGTACACAGTAATGTTAAATCCACCTGTATGCTAGTTTGAAATGGGTCAGCAAAAATTATCATTGAAAAAAAAACTTATAATAGTTCTTTGTTTTCAGTGGCGGATCCGGGAGGGAGGTCTCTTCCTTTGTTTGGAAATACTTTACTTTGAAGTTTCCTGCAAAATTTGGGCAAATGTTAGGAAAAAGTAGTCTGAATCCCCCTTTTTTGAACCCCACTTTTCTAAATTTCTGTTCCACTGTTTTACTATATATTAGTTTATAAAAAATGAATATGTTCATTCTAAAAGCTGCAATAATGAAATTATACACAAAAAATATACAGATGTCTTGTAGTATCACTGATACTTTCCAATCAAACACCGTAAGAACAAATAAAACAATAGTTCAGGAACTTACCTTCAACAAATATGATTATTCTCTCTTATAAAATAAAACGCTTTAAAGTCACTTCTATTTCAAACCTGTATGCATTGATCGATTGGTATAAATCAAATGATTCCACAGAAAAAAAAACACCAGATCATTGAATATATCGATAACCACTCAATACAGAGCTCATCGGGTATTCAGTACTACACAGAAAAAAAAACAATGATTCCAAGATGTCATTTGACAGTGAAAACGAATTAAATAGTTAACAGGAAACACATAGGAATGTCGTTTTTATATGCGAACCTGTATCCCGATATCAAATTACATGTAAGTGATATTTTGTGCTGTCAATATTACTTTGATGATATCCAGTGTATGAAAGTCGTCATAAGTCATACTTTTAAGCGGAATTAGAAAATGACGGGAATTGCACTGGACTATGAATCGTTTGCCTGGGTAAGGGGATGACCATTTGATTTTTAGAGGAGTGGGGTCTTGGATGATTTTTGTCAATATTTTGACTCCGACCATTTTGAAAAAAAAAATTGATCTTAATTGATGATAGGAGAAAAAAAAGTTTGGATGACTATGACTATCTCATTGGCAATCATACCACATCTATTATTTTCATATTGACCCCTCAAATCATTCTGATCCCAACATAAGCTTATATGTATGACAATTTATAATTTGATTTGATGTGTACATGTGGAAAATAAATAACTGTTAATAAAGTAAAAAATCAATATTTTGACACGAAGAAATATTCCATGTCCAATCCCCTCAATATCAAATGGTCGTCCCCTTAAAGAAATTTTGACAAAAAAAAACAAAAACAAAAAAAAACAAAAACAAAAAAACATCAGCTTTGACGAAGTACATAAATGCAGTAATAACTATGATCGAGTGAGAAAACTTATACAGAAAAAACAAAGTTGATAATACCTTACCTCAATTTAAGATTAATAAACCGTCACTTTCTCTTAATGAATCAAAAACTATATCCGACTCTTGTAAAGTCAATCGATTCTATAGAAACCTATATAATGGTACAAGTCAACAACCAAGAACTAATTTACAAAAATCATTAATTGTTGGGTGGTTTAAAGAATATCATTTTGATGTTTTGTGGAATGAGAAATTCATTCAGTTTTTATACTTCAATTTCCATGTGTGAATTATACTTGAATAGAAGTCCAAAGAATACAGAAAAAGTAATTTAACCAACTCCTAAAATTGATAGTTAGCTCAGCCAGAAGTAATCACTATTATTATTATACAAGAAATAAACGGGTTGAATACCTGGTGAGTTGTAATGATCAGGAGGAACTATAAATCAATAACTATACCATGAACATATCCCGACATAAGCAGGAAGTTTTCTATATCAATATTTATATACAAGTTATTAAATTGAGACCTTCGTGCTGCTAAATCATTATATAACCATAAGAAGAGACCTTCGTGCAGCCTTATTGTCATGTATAAGAATTCCATGCAACTATGGTCCCGATAAAAACTCATGCATGCTCATTGTAAATGTTGGTGGTAGTTTCTAAATGAATTGCATTATAATGAGCGAAATGAAAGGAAATAAATAAACAAGAATAATGTAATCTATGATGCGAACTGTAAATTAACTCCATCAATATCATAGAAATGACCAAAGGCGATCGGGATATTCATTATTCCACTTTTTCATTTTTTTTCCGACGCAGTCGGTATAGTTTCGCTTTTTACTCTTTGACCTTAAAGACGCCCTTCCATGGAAACGCAAGTCACCTGATCGCAATTCTTTTTCCTGATTGGATAAATACTGATAACTAAATAGAGTTCTAAAAAAAAACTGTATCGAAAATTGCGTACCAGGTGTTATATTTCTTGAATGAAATGTAAAAAATCATAAGTAAAATAGAGAAAAAATTACTGCGTCGGCTATCTTTTTTAAAGACAGTACTTGTTTTGCATTCTGCCAGAAGGCTCGGGTAAGAATTCGATATACCGGTACCCTTTTATTATTGTTTTTCTCGTATTTTTTTTTTTTTTTTTTTGTTGCAAGTCAAAGATTATATTTTCTTGCCCCAGGAAAGAATCAGAAATTACCAGGATATAAAGCTTTTGAGAATACTAAAAAGCTTAACAATTATGACGTGTTAAAGGGAAATATTTCTTGTAAGTGCCTAAGAATTGAGGGGTTTTTGCACTAATTGTAAACACATATAGGCTGCGCAATTAAAAGTCGTTACTGATCGAATCAAAATCAAAAATCCCCAATGTCACTCTCATGTTTTCCGATTATAGAAACTTTTATAGTGGGAGCATTTTAGAATTAGTTTTAATCACATTAGAGGTCATACTATATATATATGTGACATGTCAAAAGGTAACTCAAGAGAACGAGAACCAAAATTCTAGCGGAAATCAAAAGAATGTAATCCAAGGGCAAAGATCAGGCATGGAAATCAGACACACACAACAAAGAACATACAATAATTAAAATAATACGTACAAAGTAATAAAAGTATATGAGCAACTAGGACTCCACTCCAGGTGCACCGGTAGGGTTAGCGTCCTCTGCTTTTCTAGAAATTCTTACCGAGTTGCTCTCCAGGGTAGACGAAAGAGAAAAGGAGAACTACGGTACGTTTAACAAACCAGTTCTCATGTGGCAGATGGATACACAGCAAAGATCCACAAGTTCATGATGACTACCATAAAACTTCTGTAGTGATTACTTCAATCTTGTAGCAGCATAGCTCTGTTCCAGTAGCATAACTTGGAATCGTGTTTTTACAAAGTATGAGAAATCACTACCAAAATTGCAAGGACTACATTGTATAAACATGCTCATTGATTGCAGTATGAGAAAAATAAATACAGAATCACGTCACTTTGAATAACTTATTGGGTACTTACCGAGACCAAGATGTGTTTTTTGTATTTTTTTTCTATAACCACAGTCTTGGTGTCAAGTAATATTCAAATTGGAACGTTTATAATGACTAAATCCATGTAAATTTAAATTAACATTAGCTTATGACGACCATACTGTATGGCTGTATGAACTACCCAATCCTAGAACTGATCCCTTAAGTATTGACTATTCTGTTACGTTAGCACAGCGTCTTGCGTTTAATGTTGGGAAAGTACATTTTGGAGTTTAGCTAGAAATTAATTAAAAATGAACAAAGATAACTCAATGTTTTGCATTCACACTCTTTCAGAATGGCAGTAAGATCCATGATTTAAAAAAAAAATTCTGTATAAAAAGCACCAAAAATAGCATCATCTCACCATTAATAGGTTGATAAAGGAACTGGAAATTAGAACTAATCGGGGCAATCCAATATCAAATAACCAAAAAACGACGCTTTCGGAGAACAAATTTATTGATTATGACAAATCAGTGTTACGTTTCCAAGAAAGATCTCCCTTAATAGCACTGGATACATAAATTTCATAAGTGTCCATATAAAGAGCATTTCATTGCTTGGATAGTCAAGTGCGCTACCGAATAATTTTCTTTTTGCTTATAATTCTATCGAAATAACCGAAAAAAGTATTGTGATTCTTGCTTTTGACCAGATGTATATTTTGAAAAATTCAGAAGACCTTTCTAAAGAATCACAAATCTAAATCCCGTTTTAAAACCTTTCGAATATTTTTTTTTCACCATATTCAACTCTCCTATATTTGCAGCTAAAATGATAGTAAATTTTTGATTTTAGACCTTTTTTTGACAAAGGACGAGAAACGCATGTATGTTTACCCCGTCGAAGGCCATTATAAATCTTGTTTTGTGCAAAATATGATATTCAAGACCCAACAATGATTATACAAGTGATGAGATTATCACTAAATATTTCTTTATGGACAGCATATGGACAAGTGTATCAACAGACGGTAGACATCATGTTGGACGCCGATTGTGCATACTTGCTTTTTGTCCTAAACTTATATAGGACAGACTTTATAAAATACTTACTTCAACAACGGGAATATATTGGCATAGTCTTGTTATTTTACATGGATGATGTGTTTTCCTCAATAATTCTAGGTTTTGTGACTATCTTCATCTGAAAGAGCTCGAGAAACAGTGACACCGCTGATGATCTCAAGAAACAGAATCTATTCATATGTCCGGAAACCTTTAGTTGAACCCTGATTCAGGTGAGGTTCGCACTTGCTTTATTTTGCACGTTTCTGTGATATTTTTGAATCATTTGGTTTTGTACGATGTCTTTTCTTCCTTTACTGTCCTTTTGGTGTTCCTGGCATTATTTGTCCTTTTTTGTGTATCTGGTGTTGTTTTGTAATTTTTGATAATCCTGGCATTTCTTTGTCTATTTTGGTGTTCCTGGTTTTGTTCTGTTCCTTTTTTCCTTGTGTTGATTTGTCTTCTTTTTTTGTGGGGGGGGGGGGGCTGTTTCTGGCGTTAATTTGATGTTTCTAACGTTGTTTTATGTTCTTCTTGGTGTTCCTGACGTTATTTTATTCTTGTAATGTTGTTGGTGACATTTCCTCATTTTTGTGTCCCCATATATATAACCAGCGTTATTTTGTCATTTCGTTGTTCATGGCGTTATTTTATCATTTTAGTGTTTCTGACTTTTTTGTCCTTTTTGTTGTTACTTGTGCTATTTTGCCCTTTTGTTGTTCCTGGCGTTACTTTGCCCTTTTAGAGTTTCTGGTGTTGTTTTGTCCTTTTTTTTTACGGGGGGATCTTCCTTGCGCTATTTAATCCTTTTGGTGTTCCTGGCGTTATTTTATCATTTTGATGTTTCTGACGTTTTTTTTGTTCTTCTTGGTGTTCCTGACGTTATTTGGTTGTTTTAATGTTGCTGGCGATAATTTCTCATTTTTTGTTCCTATATATATAGCTAGCGTTATTTTGTCATTTCGGTGTTCATGGCGTTATTTTGTCATTTTGGTGTTCCTGACCTTTTTGTTCTTTTTGTTGTTCCTGACGTTTTTTCTTTTTGTGATGTTTCTGGTGCTATTTTGTCCTTTTGTTTTTGTACATATCAAAATTGAAAAAAAAACAATTTCAAGCAACCTGTATCAACCTGTAACCTGTCCGCGCACACAATGTACACGAAAGAACCGACGGACAGACGAACGGACGGCCGAGTTATTACTATACATCTTTCCAAAACTTTGCTTATGTTTACTCTGCTGACATTAGAATTGTTTTAAATTTACATGATAATTTCTTAATTTCTCTGCACAGAGAACAAAGGATTTAGATAAACAAGGTCATCTGTTTTCAGTAGTATTTTACAATAATTCAATACAAATAAATGTTTCTGCTTTCAGAACGCATTTGAATACCATTTTACATTCACTTTAAAATGTTGACATTTGTCTAGCATATTTGAATATAGAAAATCCTGTAAAAAATCTAAAGTCAAGGTTTTGTATAAAAAAAAACTTATGTGAATCGGAGAAATTCTCATAAAAGTCTTTATAAACACAACAACAGCTTAATCGTTTAAATATATATTGTAAGACAAAGTGTATGGGAGGTAACTTAATTTGTAAAATGTTACATCAGTTATCTTTAGTTTGTGATAACTATAGCATTTTAAAAATAAAATACGATTGTTCCATGGTATTGTTTAAGCTACAATTTTTCAAGTTTTTTCAAAATTAAATCCCTTCTTTATTTTCTGTGAGAAATTACTTTTGCTTCCTTTTTCGAAACGTTTGTTTTGAAAACTTTTTGTATACAATTATTTTTTTATTTAGATTTCCTATGTATCTGATTCTAATACTACTGTTGAGAAGTTACTCATCGAAACACATGTACAAAATAATATATGATTGGTATTTTTGTATTAAATCGGTTGATGCCACCTCTGTGGACCAAGGGATTCCGATAGTATTAACAAATCCAACAGTCAGACTTGTATGAACCTGAATTATATCAGATTTTATTTATCGTATTTATAAAAGTTTTATTAAAACACTGAGGCTTCATTTCTTGTAATGCACCTGGTTGAACCTCTCGAAGTTGGATTTTACTTCTAGTATACAATGAATTTTTGGATTAAGATAACTTGAATTATTTTTCTTCAGAAAAGGCTAATTAGAAAAGGTATTGTTTAAACTTATAATTATATCGGATTTTAGAAAATAAGTGATAAATGGTTTATAAAACTAACCTCTTACAATTTTACCTATTTCTTCTTGCGGTACGTCAACGTTAGATAATTAAAGGCAAGAAAGATTTACTAAACCAATTAGGATAAACGTGAAAACAGATTAAATATATAAAGTTCAAATAGACCTACACAGTTGTAATCAACATATTGAAGAACCACAAATAATTGTTATTATTATTATTATTATTATTATTATTATTATTTGTCGAAATTAAACAGACCTGTTTAACTCCTTATAGACAGATTTGAAAGCGAAAACAAAAATAGGAACAATACGGTTAGATAACATCAATTTAAAAAAAAACAAACTTTAATTTGATCACTAGACCTCCAAGAAGACAAATTACAATCAAGTCATTGTCCAAACAAATGTCAACGGATGACAATGACGACGCGGACATCACCATATAAAATTATGAGCGACCGCATATTTTGTTTTGCGGTCGTTTAAAAAGGAAGACTTTTATCACTTATATCTACATAAATACATATCGACCGATTACATATTCATTATAATAATATATCAAATTTTAATTCAATTTCCATGGAAACATATCCAATAAACACTATCCTCTCAATATGTTCCTACTGCTTTAAATCGTTTTGATTCCATAATTCAAAATTTCAATATGTCCCTTGCTCAACTGTTCGTGAAACTCCAGAGCACGCGTAGCATTACATAAATATGGTCTTTTGGTTTTGGCTTCTACGATAAATATAACAGAAGCAGATGTCGATTTTTGAGCTATCAGAATTTTTCCTTTTTGATTCTTGCCAACAAATTCTTTGTTTCCCGTTTTAACACAGTGAAAAAATTCTCCAGCTACAGACAGACTGAATACGGGTAGTTTACATGTAATTGTTCTCTTCAATGCTTTATACAGGGTATCGAATGTTGAAAGTGAATGTTCACATTTTCCATTATTTTCACTTGAAATAAATTCTTCATCTCTTCCATAAATAGCAAACGATTCAAAGTTACCTATATTATTTAAAAATGATAATAGATATTGGTATTTCATTATTCAAATTTATACATTAAGTAAATGATTCATGTTCTTCGTTTTTTTATTCAAATCTATATACATGTATGTAAATGTTAATGCGGAGTAAACGCTGTTAACACGTGCCTCATTGTAAATCCTTATTTCCATTCATATTACTTTGTCATCATATAATGTGATAACAACAGATTAAAAATATCATGTTACACAACTTGGACCTTGTGAGATCAAGGCATTATGTATTATCGCATCGTAAATCCCGTTGTAGACCCTAGATTAAGGTTTTTCAAAGTTCCAATATCTTTTTATTATCCATTCAAAATTTAGTCTATATTATGCATCCCAAATAACAAAGGCCTATATAATGTACAAAATTGTTTGTTTCCTTTTTCTATTTTATACATTTGTATGCTTTTTATAGTCAAAGCAATTGACTATGTTTATACAAACTTTGAAAACTGAACTTTTTCACCTTGCAACTGTCAGTAGGTTTTGTTTATACATGTGCATGTTGACATGTTCTACAGCCTATTCTAATCATGTAAAATAGTTTATTAATGAATAAAACCTATTGGTTACAGATTTGAAACACCATAGATACACAATGCAATTTGGTTCACTACCCGAGTAGATTTATATAAGAGAATGTAGATTGATTGCCAGTTTGGTCATCTTTATAATAACAATAGGAAAGTATATTTTCGAAGTTGCAAACTTAGTTTTCAAAGTTTGTACAGGCTTAGTCTATTGTTTCACCTATAACATAACTTGAAAACATTAAAACATGGGTAGGTATGATCTGTTCAGCAGTATGACCTTAATCTATCTCGGACTGCCTGATTCCTGCTGATCATGGCATTTAAAGTTAAAATACTGTTAGTACAAAGTTTGAAAGGAAACAATTTAAACGTGAAAACAGAAAAAAATTTATATACATATAAAATTCTGTATTGATGGTAACATAACATTCACTTAAAAGATGCTTAACTAAAAATATCCACGTAATGTCACTTAGAAAGTGTAAGTTTACATTTGGAAATATAGGTTAATGTCTAAGAATGAAGCAGAAGAACGGGTAGATCAAATATAAGTTATACTTGAAACGAGGGATAAAACCCTGTAATTTTTTATTCGGTTCGCTACATGTACATAGATCGTGTCTGTTTCATGTGTTCACGTGAAGGCCATGTTTTTTTTTTTGGATTTGGATTTTGAGTGTATTTGAATCAACCCACTGCTGACGCTTCGGTATTTTTTGCAGATATTTAGACAGTCTTTTGTTCAGAAAAAATAAAAATATTGTGGAGCATTCTCTAAGTTTGAGTTCGTGACTTTGTCGATGTTATTCAATTAGAAAGGGTCTCGATTTTTGTTCTCTTTTAGCCAATTTTCTTGTATATTCCTCAACTGAACCCATCAAAATCATGATGTTATGCTTCCAGTTGATATTCTAGAGCACACGGTATTATGATCCTTTTGTAAGAATATCTTGCGCTGAAGCATTTTCAACAATACTCATGTAGGTCACCCGTGTTGACATGCCCAGCAGGACTTGAATTGAATGATGAAAAATAGTCAAGTAGTTTCGACTTTGTTAACGTCATCAATTTTGAGATTACGCTATACCACTTTTATGATTAAATTAGTGGCTGTGATTGATTTGGTGTAGATGTAGGATACGATTGAAAGTTTTTTGTCTTTAATGTATGAAGGAATTTCAAATGTAACAGTTGTCGTCATGGCAGACAACATCTAGGTCATTGTTGACAAAATTGACTTTCAATAAGAACGTCGCTTTTGTTCATTTTCAGTATTGCCAGTGGGTCTAAACATCTAGTGATACCAACGCAATGGCGATCAACGATTCAAGAATAGGATTTATAGCTTGGTTAAAGTATGCGCAAATATGAATTTTATTGTCCTTTGCTTCAAATCAATGACCACACATTCTTTTGATTAAGAAATACATTGTTTAACCAACATTAAAAGCCCACACTGACATAGAGTACATCCTAGAGCATAATTCAGGTTCATTGAGTGCATTTCAGGTCATCATAACTGACTTATTAGCTAGGTTACTAATTGTCAGTAATTAAAATATTACAAATTCAGAATAAAGACTTCTTCGAAATTTAAAACGTCTTATAGTATAGAACATGACCTAATATGATATGAAGAGTTTATTGAATAGTTAGCTGAAAAATACAGTGCTCGAAACCACCATTAGTTTTACATTTGGAAATAATTTTAATTCGATTTGTAACAAGCTTTCTGGTTGGTTGATTCTCTTTGAACAAACCAGGTTACTATGTATAACCTAGCTTGGTATTTTGACGTCATTAACGCTGATTGGTCAGCAATTGGGATTCAAATAAATCAAATCAAAATGACGTTTTGATAACAAATCAACTCTTAACATTTAAAATGTTATTCATTAGAAATTAAATCATAATATAAACAGGCCCAATTCTCTATTCATCAACTGTAGTCAAAATGTTCAGAGAATAATAAACTCAAGTACTGATAACTTGAAACAAGAACATTAGAACAGATCATATCTAGTCAGATTCAAATTCTTCGGAATATAACATAGGTAAAACAACGAACTATATAAGTATACACTAATGAAAACTAAGGTTAATCATTGACAATCAATTTATTTCTGTTTTAAATCTACTAAGGTAATGAATCGAACATTAAATGGTGTATTTATTGCGTTTCGTGATAAAGAAACACTGTACAAAAATATTGTGTTACAAATGATTCTGTAATTAATAACTTTAAAAAAAAATACAAATTCAGTTTCCAAAGTTTATAAAACATAGTCAATAGACCCTTTTGTGGTAAGTTGGTGAGCATGCTCAATGTACACTTCCGCGAGGTAGGGCTTGGGTAAAACAAAAGAATTTTCCTCGCGGAAGTGTTTACTGAACATGCTCTACGCATGCTCATCGACTATCCTACAATTAGCACAAAAGGGTCTATAGCGTTGACTATCAAAATTATACAAATATACATAAATACATAAGCAAAAAGGAAACAAAAAACATATATACATGATATAGGTCTCGCTATCATTTTAGATGCATAACATATGTTTAATCTTTTAAAGCAAACTAAAGGGATATTGGGACTTTGGATTGTGTTCCGGGGTCTATAATAGGATTTATGATATGGTGATATATATTTCATGATCCTTCAAATCCAAGTAGTGTGCCATGTGATACTGATTTTTAATTTGCTGGTATCACATTGAATAATGAAAATAAAATCATATGAATATAATTAAGGAAATACAGGAGACACGTGTAAAAGGATTTCGAGAAGCTTTCATTCTGCTGCGAGGAAATTTTGTTTTTAACAAAGACGAAAGAATATCATAAAATCAGATTCCCGGAAAATATTAACAAGAATGATGAAATACCAATATCTACGTTCATTTTTGAATAACATAGATGATTTTGTATCCTTTGCTATTTTTGGAACAGATGGAGATTTTATTTCAAGTGAAAATAATGGAAAATGTGAACATTCACTTTCAACATATGATACCTTCCATAAAGCATTGAAGAGAACAATTACATGTAAACTACCCGTATTCAGTCTGTCTGTAGCTGGGGAATTTTTCCACTGTGTTAAAACGGTAAACAAAGGATTTGTTGGCAGGAATCAAAAAGGAGAAATTCTGATAGCTCAAAAATCAACATCTGCCTCTGTAATATTTATTGGAGAAGCTAATAGCAAAAGAGCGTATTTATATAATGTTACGTGTGCCCTGGCATTTCACGAGCAGTTGAACAATAGTCATATTGATCATTTAAATTATGGAATCAATACGAGTAATAGCAGTAGGAACATATTGAAAGGATAGTGTAAAACCGACATAATTCCATGGAAATTTATTAGAAATTAAATAATAAATATTTATGGATGAAAAACTGTTATCGGTAATCGGAGTATTAGTGTAACCTGACCGTAAATTTATGTGTGGATATACTTTCCAATTGTCTTCCTTTTACATTTGTTGTCATTGTGAATGATGGCATGTACATCTTCCGTGATTTTCTCTATATTCATAATAAAAACTATTTATTATTTTAACCATCTTTACTGTACTTATGTATGTTTGGAAACAAAAATTGATTAACAAAACTACAAAAGTAATTATAACGCACAAGTAATGTTAATTTCAATACTACTGTTGGTAATGGTGTATTGTGTAAAATATATTGGAAGATGGGATGTTTGTCTCTCCGGTATGAAAAATTTGGATCTAGTCATACTTTATCGTGTGTTTTAAATAAAGTTTTATTTATCCTTATCCCATCTATCGTACCACAAAATACCCCCTAAACATAGGCTCATCTGTGAGGAGGCATAACGGTTTAATTGTAAGTATGTGGATTTAGTAACACGAGCTGTCATCTTTGTTTCTTGAATACATTTGTATATATAGCTGGTGCGAAATAATATAATGCGAAATTACGTGTAGTAAATACATTTGTAAATTTCGAGAAATATAAAAGGCGACGTGATCATTTAAAAGCGCAAGCACAAATATCGACAAAATGAGTCTAGAAAGACCTCAGGCTTTCCATCTCAGTCAATTCAAAACCAGAAAATATTTTGAGCAAATGTTATATCAAAGATATATGATAAGTCTGGCGTGTCCGCTTTACAAAGTGAATCGTACGTATTCCACCGCGATAGCAACTGCAGTAAAGAAGTGACACTGAACCAACAATTCAAATATATACCGTCAGGAGGATATGAAAACATTTTTAGATCGTCCGATACCATTTATGACGCACACCATAATTTATGAAAAAGAAGATAACACAATATACTTTTACCCATTAGAACACAAAGCGCTAGAACCAGAAACACTCAAACAACTATGGGATGTGACATCACTATTATTAAAATACATATTTCGGAGATCATTTGGCTTTGGATTGCCCCTTAAGTTCTATTTGCGGAGGTTACTTGACTCTGTTTAAGATCTGCATGAGTTGTCATAGAATTAAAAAGGAGAAACTTCCGAAAGCTTCCAAAAATTTTAGATAAGGAACATTCGTTATTTGCCTCCTGTTAAAAGTTATCAAAGTTTGATCATTCTATATTTCATGAAAAAAAAAAAAAAACAAAAAGAACTAGATGAAAAATAGATATAGCAGATATCTGTAATGTAACAAAATGTTTCAATCTCCACAGGACAAAGTTTCAAAAATTGTGTAAATAATTCTATAAATTAACAAAACATCATTAGATTTACCATACGCAACAATATAATCGAACTCGGCATACTAACACAGTTTAGGCAGTATCAACTGTTTCGGTCAAAGTATCCATTCTGGCCCAAAAGAGGTTAAGGCATAAACAACCTATTTAAAATACATTTTTGTATACTTTAGTATAATAGTGCAATATGGGACCCACTACATAAAAGAAACTAATAACAGCAATGTTAACTGTGACGAGCAAAGATCACATTCGCCATATTCTATAGTATACAAAGCATCAATTGATGGCAAGTTCCAAAAAGGTAGCCTTTACCTTAGCGGATATTTTAATTTCACAATTTTATCTCTCATATAAGTGTATAAAGTGTAGAAGAATTAAAAAAGAGATGAAAAACTGTCTGCTACTCGTCTGACTTGCTTTCCACTCTTGTAAGTTCGAATTAATTGTGTTGTAAAGAAAGGAATTACATCTTGTTAGTTCATACAATCAATGGTTCCAGCCATATATGCTATATCATCACTGAATTATTCACGTCTCGTATCTACTCTAAGAAGTAGGCAAAAAACGGAAATCTGTGCGACAAACTCGATGACTTTTTAAACCATATTGAAAGGTATGTTGTAGCTCCTGCGAACGTTCGAAATTCACTCTTGAGTTAGTAAGACAGAAACTTTAATTAATGCTGCTATGTGAAGATTGAATACTGCAGTATATTGAACTCGTCACTACCGTCTTGCTAACTTGTCAATTGACGTGGAATATCTCTCTTAAATACGGGAATATTTACCGGAAACATGACACTTGAAAAAACTCAGACCCTGCCGATGCATCTGATTCGTGCTACCTACTTTTTAGAGGAATGATAGGGTTTGATTATTTCATATAAGTTTTGATTTTTCTTTCTCATATTCAAATATACAATCAAACGAACAACATTGATACAATGTGATTCCTTGTATGGCCGTAAACTATTTAAAAACTACATTTTGAAAAAACGAAAAAAAAAAATGATTTAGAACAGCTGTTGAATTTAATTTATAATAATTTATAATAAGCATGTACAATAAAATCATATTTCCCCAGAGGTTTCATGTGTTTTATTCTTGTTCTGGAAGGAAGGATTTAAATGGCGTGTTTTACAATGAAATCCGTTTTTGGTTTGTCAAGAAAATATGAAACAAAATCACAACAGTTATTAACATGAGGTATATGTTAGAATTGGCTCATACAGATAAAATGTCAATATGTGAAAAATATTCTACGATCGCAATACTGCAGTTCTTAGACAACACTATTGTTTGTTTGGATTAAATCAAGTTATCCTGAATTTGGTTCTAATAACTCTTTCTCATTGTTTACAGTTTATAGTTTCCAGAAAAGGAAGTATCAGAAAAAAATAGCCTCCTACCCTGAGCACGTACATATCTGGTCGGATAGTTTAGTCATTAGCTTTCCTTTTCCACAGATCTCTAGGTGTAGGTCAAGATACGAGGCTAACTTTACAGTGTCTTCAATATCCTTTATCCTTTATCTCAAGTTCTTTGGACAATACGACAAACGAAATGACTTTTCATTCCGTATTGTCAACTTTCCTTTCATCTGTGGCAAATTTCCCTCAGCACCCGCGTATGTAGTTTTCATATCACAACTCATACGTTATACAGCGCTAGACTTATGGTTACATAAGATTTAGTTTTATTTAATGAATATACACATTATTAATATTGATAATTTGTGACATGCCATGTCCTATAAATGTTTTGTGTGCATCTAAATTAAACCTTGTAGTACCTATACTTTCTTCAATAAAGTCTTTGAATTAGCTTTATTAATTTAATATAATTCTTTCTCAATTAAGTTTAACCATCTTACCGTAAGCTTAATAAGCAATGTCCAAGATTGAAGAAGACCGAAATACATAGATTCATTTGGATAGCGTAATGAATTAACCATTTTTTGGTAAAAAATTGTTCTAACATTGAGTTATCGCCCATTGTTTCAGAAAAAAAGTATCAATATTATATAGCCTAAATTATGCTGTTGTTTGGTATTTCGAACTATTACTCATCGGACACTAACCGAATAAATGTCAATCTAACTGGCAAAAAAAAAACAAAAAAAAACAAAAAAACAAAACAAAACAAAAAAACAAAAAAACAAAAAACAAAAAAAAAAACCCAAATAATAATAAGAAAGTTTCAATTTAATAACAAGTGATTATCACAATTGTCAACATAAATTTGTTTCTTAAAAATACAAAATCGATGGAACACTTTTTATAGGTTATTTTCTAATGAAATTCCTTTAGGAACATTTGATTAATTAGGTTTAATCCGTTAGGAACATAAAAAAAAATTCTGTAATATTTATTCTCTTGGAACTTGTCTGATGGAGGAACTGCTGTTCCGTACTTAGTGCTCAATAAAATTTATCACACGTTTTAAAATAAAATAATAAAGACAAGTCATAACACCATTTTGTCAATTCAAAACATGCAAATAATTTCTCCCGATTATTAGGCGAGGGAGTATACCCGAGCCCCTTTCTTTTGATTTGCTCCAGGTTTGGGTATAAAATGTGCTTAATAAGGTAAGATGCTATTAGTACTGATTTTCCCTTTTAAGAAATAAAAATAAATAAACAGAGAGAAAGGCTTCAATAAAAGCAAAATTCATGAAACTTGAAAACATAATTACATTAAAACAAAAAAAAGGTATTAATCAAAAAGTTATTAACACGCCGGGACAGCAATATTGTAATCGTTGGATATTTTGTTTTTCGAAATTCCATTTGTATGAACTAATTCAAACGTAGGAATACATGTATTCCATTTTCATGAGTGACTGTTGTGATAGTGTTCTACATTTCCTTGACTAACTAATGACAGATGATTACACTGTAAAACGCTCCCTTTTAGGTAGATCATACCTACTATTCGAAGTAGATAGATAAAAGAGAAATCAAGGGAACCAAGGTTATAGCGGTAATCAAAAGAATGTAATCCAGGGACAAAGACCAGACATGGAAAACAGACATATACAACAAAGAACATAAAGTAACTAAAATCATACATACAAAGTAACAAAAACAAATGAGCAACTCGGACTCCACTAAAAACTGGGAGCCTGGACCAGGTGCACCGGTAGGGTAAGCGTCCTCTGCTTTTCTGGAAACACCCGCCGAGTTGCTCATAAAAAGTCAAGTCCGGGGCAGACAAACGAGGAAAGGAAAACTATGACCCGTTGAATAAATCAGTTTTCAAGGTGCAGATGGATACAACATAACGATCCACGAGTTCATGATGACGACCATAAAACTTCTGTAGTGATGACTTCAATCTTGTAGCAACATAACCCTGTTCCAGAAGCCTATTTGTTAGAGTTCTAGCGCGATACAAAAAGTCTGCGTAGTTTTGGCAAGCCCTGGCATTACGTTTGAGTTGTGATATGACATATTATATTTAATATATAAATATTAAATATACATGTTATATTTACATCATGTAAACAATAGTAGTTAATTGGAAGTATATGTGTCCATTTGATTTTGCAAGATGACAGGAAAGAATGTGTAATAGGTATTATCTACCTTAAATTGCTTGTAGGGATAGTTCATTCTCTACAGCAACAACAACAACAACAACAACAACAACAACAAAACAAAAGTATGAGCATACTGCCAAAATACAATTTTCACGCACATGTATATCATCAATTCAATTCAACAGCTGGAATAAAAACAATAATTTTGTTCCTTTTTTCGTTTTAAATAGTTTAAGGCCATACATGATTTTCTGTAAAAACAGTCACGTAGTGGTAGTGCTGTTTGTCTAATTGAATGGTTGACTAACACCCTTATATTAGGATATGAGAAAAGAAAATCAAAATTTATAGTACCTAGTAAATCCCTATCAAAGTCTATATAATCATATAGCATGAATTAGGGGCATCCGCAGGGTATTGATCGCATTTGGTTTTCTCGACACACATGCGGCTTCCAAGTATCAAACGTCTGGTAAATATCTTACTGTCCACATCAATCAACAAGTTAGTGATGATGGTAGATGTTTTGAAGAGATAACTTCAACATACACTATTACCCAAGCTTCACAGTGCGGCTGATAAATCCCTAAAATAGTAAGGCTTCATTCCTTGTGTTGTATATGTTAAAAGTTCTTGGTAATGGATTTGAGGTCCTATTTTGAGTTTTGGTTTTGAGAACACTTTTTATATACAATATATTCTTGAATTCAGATTGTCCTTTGTGTTTGATTCTAATGCTGCTGAGGAGAAGTTACTCCTTGAAACACGTGTATAGCATATGCAATATTTATATGATATTTTTGAATTTATTTTGCTGAAAACAACGATTATGTGTACCGAACAAATTTAGTTTTATCTTTCAAACAAAGTCTGCTATTAATTCGGCCTTACAACTGAGAAACAAATTAGATGAGTAGGGAACACAGTTTGGGTTATTCCTTCTTTTCTTTTTTTCTACCCCTATGCATGTTGAAGCCTTGTATAAGTGATAAAATTGTACAATTAAAAAATATTTACTTTTGTAATCAAAAACAAAACACTAAACCTGATCGAAATTTGTCAATTGTTGATGCATGGTGGATTTCGTTGGAAAAGCGTTCCAGATAAGTATTTTCCGTGGCAAGATAAATAATATGCAAGTGTTTGACAAGGTGTAAGTGGCTCTTAATTCGTTTTGCGTCGGTTTCTGCTGCCAGGATAAATTTGTAGCATGGATGGATTATCAATAAAGTTGTATTTAATTTCTTGTATCTGGGTCCCACAATGCACATCTGTGCTAAAGTATACTCAACAATGGGTCTTACAATGTAGTTTAAGCAGCAGGCCGCTTTGGACAGGGGTGGATTTTTCGCCTGAGAATGCTGATGAAAGAGTTTGAATATTATCGGGGATGGGATATAAAAAAGGATGTTCACAATTGTATAGAACATGACGGATGGTGTCTTTTCTCCTCGCTGTTAAAAATTCTTGGATTTAATTTCTTGTATCTGGGTCCCATACTATACTACTAGCAAATAGCATGCACAAGAATGTGTATTAAAAGTGTTGTATTTGCAGCAGTCTTGACCTCTTTTGGGCAAGAGTGGATATATCGGAAATTCGATGAAACAGTTGACGTGAAGTTGATTCATATTGATGTGTGGAGTGCTGGTTATAATTTTGCTGATGGCAACCCGAAGGTCTCCTTTGCGAATTCCAGTATTTAGTTGTGAATATAGTTGTTGAAATCAATCTATTTCGTCTGCTTTGTTTTGTTTTGGAGATTGAACCATTATGCTGCATAAAATTTATCTGCTAAATTTTATCCAATTCTTCTATTTTTCTTACATTTAAAAAAAAACAAAACAGAATGATTGTAGGGCATGTTGAACACTTTTATGGGAGTCAATTAATGATTGTGCGATGCCTTGTTTTCCTTCAATATTTACATGTAACTGTATTTTATTCTGATCGCTACCAGTATGTACATCGTTTCTCTGTTTTCTGTTTTCACGTTTAGACCATGTACTTGGATTTTGATGTATCTAAATTGTCCTAATACTGAGGGTTTATAGTTTATTATTTTTGCCGATATGTAGTTCGCATGATAGTCTTGCTTTGAAGCCATGACGACAGTAAGTGTTGTGACAAGTAAGTGTTGTGACAGTAGGTGATTTGACATTAGGTGTTGTGGCCATTACGTTATCATTAATTATATGTTATAATAACTTACAACATTTGGCTGTTAAAGACACCCGGCTGTTGTTGAAAACTTTCGAAAGTCTCCCCTTTTTAATACATGTACAGTTCAAACAGGTCTCCAGTCTTGAGGTACAATCCAGAGCCAAATAATCTCTGAGAAATGCATGTTGAAGCGAATTAAATGATGATGTTCAGAGAATAGAGATGGTCTTCCATTGATTAAAGGACGATCACCTGATGGGCTAAATGGGCAATTGACAAGGGGATTTGAACTTTAATCAAACTAAGACAAAACACCTGTGAAATGATAGAAGTTTAAGTATCCGTATTAATTATTGCCCGGTTAAGGTATATTTACACCTACACTTAGAGATCGATGGTAAAGGAAAACTATGGACCAAACTTTACGACAAACGTGATTACTTTCCTTTCATCTGTGGCAACATCCCTTCAGCTCTATATATCACAAATCATATGTTATGCCAGAGCTTGCTGTAACTACGCAGACTTTTTGTATCGCGCTAAACTTCTTACAGTTTGGTTTTTGGACAGGGTTATGTTGTTACAATATTGAAGTCATCACTACAGAAGTTTTATGGTCGCCAACTCGTGGATCGTTACGGTGTATCCATCTGCACTATGTAAATTTATTTGTTCATCGTGTCATAGTTTTTATTTCCTCTTTCATCTACCCCGGACTTTACTTTTTATGAGAAACTCGGCCGATGTTTCTAGAAAAGCAGAGAACGCTTACCCTACCGGTGCACCTGGTCCATGCTCCCAATTTTTAGTGGAGTCCGGGTTGCTCGTTTGCTTTTGTTACTTTTGTATGTATTATTTTAGTTTCTTAATATTCCTTGTTGTGTATGTCTGTTTTACATGCTTGGTCTTTGTCCCTGGATTACATTCTTTTGATTTCCGCAAGAACCTTGGTTCCCTTGATTACTCTTTGTATATATTATGCAAGATTTCAGAAAATAATGCTTCGTGTTGTAGGGAAGATCTACTTTACCTATCTAAGACATTTCATCAGGTTATGGCCAAAGGAATATAAACTCTGTTCCCTGAAGATAATTACTACATGGTTCTGGTGCTTTGTGCTTTAATCGAGTATTGAAAAGCATGATAGCTCCGTATTTGTTATCTTTTTTGTATATGCCATAAAGTGTACTGCGGGAACTGGGGTAAAATTTGTCCCAATGAAATGAACATGTACATGTTATGATCAAGTACACGCTTTGTCAATATTGCTTCAGTCTTATTTTGGTCTGTTAACTTCTGGCAGTTTTACAGGAGGCGCTAAATTACTATGATTTATTTATACATTCAATAGACAAACCCCGCAAATCATTCAATGTTTTGCTTTTTATTTATAATCTGATCAAATACTATGATAACCTTTTTGGAGTACCATATCTATCTGTAATTATGTGTACATAATCTTTTAAACTTTTATTCAGGCCTTAAAGATGAGTAAATTGCTACACTATTACCCTATATTTGTGCCTACCCTGAACATTTTATGGCTTTTTTGGCTTAAGCTATGTCAAAGTCTAGATTCATTCATAAATGACTCAATATAAAATGTTCTTTGAACAATAGAATAAGTTCCATACCTACTTACACCCTATCCTGTTTTGCTTGCTGGTAGTAGCAGGAAACAAGACTTCCGCGGAGGGAACGACGAAAAATTTGCTTCGCAAATTTGACAGTCCTAACATCGTTGGGAATTTTTCAGACCACATATATAGCTATTGAAGAAACAAGGGTAACAACTCGTCGTATTAAAGCATAAACTAACTATTTCTCCGTTATGTCCACTCACAGCAAATCCCGAGTTTACTAGTTTCTATGGGGTATTTTGCAGTATGTCAGATGGGACGAACATGATTAAATACATAACGGCAAAGTATGGACTAGATCGAAATTCTTCAAATACGGACAAACAGACGGACAACATATCATATCTCCCAATAGATTTCACATAACACACCATTACAAGTACCAAAAGTATTGAATTTTAAATTACTAGTGCATTTAAAGTACTTTTGTCTTTTTTAATGTATATTTTTTTAACATACATATAATTCTAACAAGTATGACTAAAATAAGGAATGGATTTTATTATAAAAATAGAGAAAATCACGGAAGCTGTACATGTCATTTACAATAATACTGATAACAAATATAAAAGGAAAACATTTGTCAAATTTATCCACGTAAATACACAGTCAAGTTATATTAATACCCCGTTTACTGATATCGGTTTTTCATCCATAAATATTAATTATTTAATTTCTAATAAATTTGCATGGAAACACATTTTTACACTATCCCTTCAATATATTCCTATTGGTATTACTCGTATTGATTCCATGATTTAAATTATCAATGTGTCCATTGTTCAACTGCTGGTGAAACTCCAAAGCACGCGTAACATTACATAAATACAGTCTTTTGTTAAATAATAATAATAACTCCCAGTTTTTAGTGGAGTTCGTGTTGCTCGTTTGCTTTTGTTACATTGTATGTATTATTTTAGTTTCTTAATGTTCTTTGTTATGCATGTCTGTTTTCCATGTCTGGTCTTTGTCCCTGGATTACATTCTTTTGATTACCCTATAACCTTGGTTCCCTTGATTACTCTCCTACATAAATAGAACCAAAATTATCAATGAGCTCTGCAACCCCATTGTTATGGTTATGGCCAATAACCAAGTGTTTTGTTTCGTTTTTTGTTCATGTTGGCTAATGTTATAGGATATATTTTTTCACAACACTTTCATGGCGATTGGAGACACTGTCAGGTGCTTAATGTACGAAGTCAACCAGAGTGAGTTAAATAGATAAAAAAATTCCGATTAAGTATTTCAACCAGGAGGATGTTTGGTAAGAGTAAGACCATTGAATGGTTTCGGGTCCTCAAAGAGCATTAAAATCAATATAACGACATACTTATCATTTGCTTTTTAAAAAGGAAAACAAAGAACTTACTATGTTTTGAATTTGTTTAGTTTGCACAAGTTACTGGTCTATCCAGTGTTTGGTTTAGACAAGTTTCATTGTACTTAAAGAATTACTGAAACTATTTTTTATTAAACTGACTGGTCATAGTAGACAATTGTCGGAAAGTTTGATAAATACAGCACAAGACAAAATTCATCTGTTAATCATCACATGGTAAATATGAATTGTGGTTAAGCTTAAAAGTCCTACCCTTTGTCAAAAACAATATTAAAATAAATCTATATTTATGGCTAAATATATTTAAAAATAAAACATGGTTTTCTCTTGGTTTTTAGACCCTTTTATGAAAAATTAGGTGAGAACGAGATGAGAGTGAGACACTGCTCCATCGGATCAAATTGATACAGGTAAGATAATGTAAAAAAAGGTATGAAAAATTCCCAACGATGTTAGAACTGTCAAATTTGCGATGCAAATTTTTAGTCGTTTCCTCCGCGGGACTCCAACTCGTACCGCTGTGACATCTATGGCAACACCGCCTGCACAAAGTCCAGCTAGACTATATATGCATAGGATGTATAGGGTGTATTCATCTTCTATGTGTCTACATAGTAGTGTACTGGCAAGTAAGATGGTAGAGTTGCCTCACCCCATTATACTTTTTATATGTATTATATACTTGGTGTGCCTCTATTTGTATACTGTTATAGATCCTCTATTGTCTTACTCGATACCATCAGAGGTTGCTAATGTTTGCGCTCTAGATTTACATACGAGGAAGTATCACTCTGTTAACGAAAGCTATATTTTGTAGCCTGGTTGGCCGAGTGGTCTAGAGCGTTGGACTTAGTGCAGGCGGTGTTGCCATAGATGTCAGAGAAGGGAAGGGGTTCGAATTCCGCTAAGGGAGCGACCAAATCTGCAAATTTTTATCTATGGCAACAGCACCTGCACTAAGTCCAGTGCCCTAGACCACTCGGTCGGATAGGCTATATATTATTTTTGTTACCTATGACCCAATGCATTATTTTTCGTTATTATTTTTGTTGATGGAAGTCTGGTAAATTATAATAAATTATGAGGAAAAGAAGATAAAGCTTTCGGTAGTAATTCTTTTTTATTGTCTTTTTCTTATAAACTGATTCTGAAAGAACCTTTTTTAACCCTTTAACAATATCAAAATTATCTTTTTAAATGGTTAAATGAGATATAGTTTTATTTTATAAAAAGACGCATAACTGATATTGATCATTTGTGATATGCCATGCCATATAAGTGAGTTGTACCTCTAAATTACGTATTGTAGTATCTGTGCTTTATTCTAAACCATAATAACTAAAAACATTATTTTCTCAATTAAGAAAGTTTGACCATCTTGCCGTAAGCTTAATAAGCATTTGTTCCAGGGGTGAATAAGATCGAAATACTTAGATTTGTTTGGAAAATGCAAATCATTATCTTGACATTGAGTTATCTCCCTTTATGTACGAAATAAATCGAAAAAAAAGTAGTAAAAATGTCAGAATTGCATAGCTATGCTGCTGTTTTTTTTATTCTGAATTATTACTCATTGGATGAGTAACAAATGATTATGACAATTGTCAACGTCTATTTGTTCCTTTAAACAGATCTTCCAATACAACATATCATTTTGATTCTGTAGATAATTTTCACTATTTTGCGCACTAATTTCTTATAGATTTATATAAAGAACAATTAACTGACAAATATCGCCACTGTGAAAACCAATTCCGCCAATTATCTCACTTGAAAAGGGCATTTTACATTTCATTTTTGAAATTTTACCATGCAAACTTTTATGTAAAATACGTCTAATATACTGTATTTACATCATGTAAACAATAGTAGTTAATTGGAATTATTTGTGTCCGTTTGATTTGGCAAGATGACAGGAAAAATGCCCTGTGTAATAGGTATTATCTACCTTAAATTGCCTGTAGGAATAGTTCATTTTTCTACAGCAACAACAAAAAAAGTATAAAACTACTGGCTAAATACAATTTTTATGCGTGTTTATTATCAATTCAATTCAACAGCTGGAATAAAAACAATAATTTTGTTCCTTTTTTCGTTTTAAATAGTTTAAGGCCATACATGATTTACTGTAAAAACAGTCGTGTTGTATTAGTGCTGTTTGTCTAATTGAATGGTTGACTAACACCCTTATATTAGGCTATGAGAAAAGAAAACCAAAATTTATAGTACCTAGTAAATCTGAATAAGCATGTTGCATGAATTAGGTGCATCCGTAGGGTATTGGTCGCATTTGGTTTTCTCGACAAACTTGCGGCTTCCACGTATCATACGTCTGGTAAATATCTTACTGTTGGAGATAGGCTCTCCACATCACTCAACAAGTTAGTGATGATGGTAGCTGCTTTGAAGAGATGACTTCAACATACACTATTACCCAAGCTTCACACTGCAGCCTGATAAATCACTAAAACAGTAAGGCTTCATTCCTTGTGTTGTACATGTTAAAAGTTCTTGGTAATGGATTTGAGTTCCTATTTTGATAGAAAGTGTTTTGAGAACCCTTTGTATATACAATATATTCTTGAATTCAGATTGTCCTTTGTGTTTGATTCTAAAGCTGCTGAGGAGAGGTTACTCCTTGAAACACGTGTATAACATATGCAATATTTATGATTGATATTTTTTAATTTATTTTGCTGAAAAAGAACGATTTTATGTACCAACCAAATTTAGTTTTATCTTTGCTATTAATTCGGCCTTACAACTGAGAAACAAATTAGACGAGTAGGGAACACAGTTTGGGCTATTCCTTCTTTTCTTTTTTCTACCCGTATACATGTTGAAGCCTTGTACAAGTGATAAAATTGTACAATTAAAAAATATTTACTTTTGTAATAAAAAAAAAACACTATAGTCCAATTCACCTCAGATTGTTTGCGGTTTTTTGCGTTTATTTTTGTAATTACTCGACGGTTCTTTTCAAAAACTTGCCATTTTATTTATGTCGTTCTGTACTACGATTCCCTTACAATTATTTTTCGTTCTTACCTCCGAGATTGAAAAAATTCAAAATTTATTTTTCCTACGAGAATTTTGCATTGAATGTATTTTTTAGCCGCCATCTTGTTTCTATGGATATTTTGAAATGTTCCCTATTATCTCACAATTGAAGAGCTGAAATACCATGATTTCCCGCCATATTTCTGCTCTTTACCTTTAGTAAAAGACAAAACCAGAAGTTCCGAATGAAAATGTTACAACTGGTACTTAATAAGAGTCTTACCACATAAAGTTATAAATTAGCAGGGAACCAGAAATATGGCGGGAAATCATGTTATTTCACCTCTTCAATTGTGAGATAATACGGAACATTTCAAAATATCCATAGAAACAAGATGGTGGATAAACAATACATTCAATGCAAAATTCTCGTAGGAAAAATAAATTTTGAGTTTTTTCAATCTCGGAGGTAAGAACGAAAAATAATTGTAAGGGAATCGTAGTACAGAACGACATGAATAAAATGGCAAGTTTTTGAAAGGAACCGTCGAGTAATTACAAAAATAAACGCAAAAAAACGCAAACAATCTGAGGTGACTTGGACTATAAACCTGCTCGAAATTTGTCAATTGTTGATGCATGGTTGATTTCGTTGGAAAAGCGTTCCAAATAAATATATTCCGAGGCAAGATAGATAATATGCAAATAATATGGAAGTGTTTGACTAGGTGTAAGTGGCTCTTAATTCGTTTTGCGTCGGTTTCTGCTGCAAGCTTAAATTTGTAGCATGGATGGATTATCAACAAGGTTGCGAAAAAGTATACTCAACAATGGGTCTTACAATGTTGTTTAAGCAGCAGACTTGATCACTTTGGACAGGGGTGGATATTTCGCCTGAGAATGCTGATGAAAGGGTTTGAATATTATCGCGGATGGGATATAAAAAAGGATGTGGATTTAATTTCTTGTATCTGGGTCCCATACTGTACTACTATGAAATAGCATGCACAAGAATGTGTATTAAAAGGGTTGTATGTGCAGCAGTCTTGACCTCTTTTGGGCAAGAGTGGATATATCGGAAACTAGGAAACAGTTGGCGTGGAGATGATTCATATTGATGTGTGGAGTGCAGGTTAAAATGTTGCTGATGGTAACTCGAAGGTATCCTTTGTGAATTGCAGAATTTAGTTGTGAAAATGGTTGTTGAAATCAATCTATTTCGTGTGCTTTGTTTGGTTTTTTTTTGGAGATGAAAACATTATGCTGCATAAAAGCTATCTGCTAAATTTTTATCCAATTCTTCTAGTTTTCTTACATTTAAAAAAAAACAGAATGATTGTAGGGCATGTTGAACACTTTTATGGGAGGCAATTGATGAATGTGTGATGCCTTGTTTTCCTTCAGTATTTTACATGTAACTGTATTTTATTCTGTTCGCTACTAGTATGTACATTGTTTCGCTGTTTTCTGTTTTCACGTTTAGACCATATACTTGAATTTTGATGTATCTAAATTGTCCTAATATTGAGGGTTTATGGTTTTTTATTTTTGCCGATATATAGTTCGCATGATAGTCTTGCTTTGAAGCCTTGATGACATTAAGTGTTGTGACAGTAGGTGTTGACATCGCCCTTTGTATTTCTCTAAAATCATTTACTACACTTATTTCCGTCTTCATTTTTTATGTAAAATTCCCAACGATGTTAGAACTGTCAAATTTGCGAAGCAAATTTTCGCTGGCCGGGTCATTCCTTCTCGGAGGATTAATATAGGGCTGTAACTTATTACACTATGTATGGTAGTACGGGACAGTTCATCTAGGTGTAATTATGTAGAATAGAGGATCAAATTAATGATGCATGTCACAACAAATCAAAATTATACAACGTCTCAGAATGTGACGACTCTATTCGCTACATTTCTCCATCGGGTCAAATTGATACAGGGAATATAACAATAACTTATAGAAGGGTCTGAAAAATTCCCAATGATGTTAGAACTGTCAAATTTGCAAATTTAACAGTTCTGACATCGTTGGAAATTGTTCAGACCCTTTATATATGTATTATATAGCCTAGCTGGCCAAGTGGTCTAGAGGCTGGACTTGGTGCAGGCGGTGTTGCCATAAATGTCACAGCGGTACGCATTCGAGTCCCGCGGAGGGAACGACCAAAAATTTGACAGTTCTAACATCGTTGGGAATTTTTTCAGACCACATATATAGCTGTTTAAGAAACACGGAAGCTGTAGATGTCATTTACAATAATACGGATAACGAATATACAAGGAAAACATTTGTCAAATTTATCCACATAAATACAGTCAAGTTACATTAATACCCCGTTTTTTCATCCAAAAATATTAATTATTTAATATCTAATAAATTTCCACGGAAACACATCTTTTTACACTATCCCTTCAATATATTTCTATTGGTATCAATCGTATTGATTCCATGATTTAAATTATCAATATGTCCATTGTTCAACTGCTCGTGAAACTCCAGAGCACGCGTAACATTACATAAATACGGTCTTTTGTTATTAGCTTCTCCAATAAATATTACAGAAGCAGATGTTGATTTCTTTGCTATCAGAGTTTCTCCTTTTTGATTCTTGCCAACAAATCCTTTGTTTCCCGTTTTAACACAGTGGAAAAATTCTCCCTCTACAGACAGACTGAATACGGGTAGTTTACATGTAATTGTTCTCTTCAATGCTTTATGTAAGGTATCATATGTTGAAAGTGAATGTTCACATTTTCCATTATTTTCACTTGAAATAAAATCTCCATCTGTTCCAAAAATAGCAAAGGATACAAAATCATCTATGTTATTTAAAAACGAACGTAGATATTGGTATTCCATCATTCTAATTATTATTTTCCGGTGAATTCAATTTTATCGTTTTCTGTGTTTCCATGTTTCAATCGATATATGCAAATTAAATGTCATTGAACTTTCCACTCATCGTAGTAACAGCCGTTCAATTTGTAAATTCTGGAATTACTTTACACGTGCTCCACCGAAAATCCTTATTTCCATTTATATACTTATTTTCATCATACAATATGGTACCAATCAATAGATTAAAAAAGTCACATGTCACACAAATTGGACCTTGTAAGATCAAAGAATATATTTACACCATATCATAAATATCATTATAAACCCCGGAACATAGTGCTTCAAAGTCCAAATCCCCTCCTATTCTCCATTCATAGTTTAAGTACATACATATATTACGCATCCCCAAATATAGGGGCTCATATCAAACATCGACCTAAATATGCATATGTATGTAGAAAGTTTATATACACACTTATTTAAATGATTATAAACGAGTGTAATACAGGGAAATATATTTTTCAATATTTTAACATTTTATTCGTATTTTATGTGTATTTAGTTCCTTTTTACCGCGGCTATTGTTCACTAATTCATTATTCTTATTTACGTTTAATTTGTGCCATTTAACAACATATATCATTTCTATAATACAGGGAATTCGAAGCTTGCACACTATTTAATGAAACTTTTAATTCATGGAAACACAATATGAGTTTGACCATGCAAATGTTTGATTTTTGTTGTATTTGAAATTATAAATGAATCCATTTTTAGAAAATTCGAAGTTTTTTTTTTTTAAATATTAACACAAATGATTAAATGTATGAAAAATAACATATGCCCATTCACAGCTCAGGTAATCTTAACAAAAAATAAATACCATGCAGCTTGCGGATCCAGATTTTGAAAAAGGTGGTGGGGGGATAAAAATGGATTCCAGGCTATTATTCTATCAGTTAGAATTCGCTTAACTGAATTGAAAAATCTGCTGCAATGGTGGCTCTTAAATTCCTAAACGCTTTTAAACATGTTCTTGTCAATATTTTCAAGAGATTAGGAACTTAGTTTCAAAAGTTTTCCTTTAAGTGTGTGTATGGGTTATTTTTATTTATTTATATATTTATTTTGGCTTTTGCCATTTTTGTTCATGTTTGTTTATGATTGTTTTTTTTTCATCCTCAATCACATTTCAGATGTATGGAGTTAACCACAGTTAATAACTAGTTAATTCTTAAATAACTTGAAAATCCATTTTCATTAATTAGATGAAGTGGTTCAACCAGGAAGACTTCTACACTATGAATACATGTAAGATGTAGTACTTCAAAAACTTGTAAAATATCAATACTTAATACTAATGATGTGATCTTTATTGATCTAGAAGTCAACAATTTTACTAATAATAGTATAGGGACAATACTGAAACTATTAAAGATCATTAGCAATGGATCAATACAGAGGGGACCCTGGATCACCCCCTCCCCCACCCACACTTTTGATAATTTTGTGCAAATTTGGGATTAAATGAGCAATAACAGCCTGGAACTATCTTTTAAATTATCTGGACCAGCCTCAGATCAGATCTAGTGCTTTAGTTTTGCCTCTCTTAAAAAACAGCCTGCACCATTAAAAAAAAAACTAGAGGAAAAAAATGTAAACATTCAATAATTTCTTATCTAGCAAACATGTCTTATGTGATTTATACTTTTAACATCACTGCTTTAAATTTTCTTAACTGTCTCACAGAATATCAAAATGTTGTGTTAATACAAGGTAATCATTTGGGCAATATTTGGCCATTCAAAGTAAGTTTCTTAGTTCTTGGGATGAAAATCAATGTGTTTGGGCAATCATTTTGACCTTTCATATCCCCAAAAGTGATGAGAATGCTTGTTTTATTGTTGATGATAAAAAAATCAAAGTACTCATGTACTGAATCAATTTATATCGGTTTTTTGAATTTTTGCGCCTCAAATAATCGTCAAATTGCATTCTGATTACGAAGGACATTACAAAAAGAACACACCAATTGCAGAATGCATTTAAGCAGTGTGCCACTTTACGTAATATTCAGGTCCGATGACGGTAAATACATGGAACACCTAGATAGATGAACACAAAACCCTCCAACATAATGCGTAATTGAACTACAAAGTAATAGTCGGCCTTTTCCGGTTTCTAAATATTTTGAAGTCGAATTTTAATTTATCGTCCTCCAGGTCCAAACTGTCTGTCAAATCATCCAAACTTAAGCCCCCCCCCCCCCACAATCATTGAAATAAATGATGTCCTTAGATACATGTCCCTCTCCACTAGCTACATTCTTCAGTTGATGAGCTTTATAGCTCTAGTGCTACAAGTTATCGCATAGGCATCTATGTGTCATTTAAAGTGCTTAGTTTCCCATGCATCTAGTTCCAGACACACGTACATTAACATAAACGCCAAAGTCTAAGAATACAATTTCAACAATTATGTATGTTGTAGACAACTCTAGCCATGCACTGGAGCACCGGCAGCTCTAAAATCTTGGTCCATTACACATGGCCAAAATAGCCCAATAGAAGGATTATTAAAAGAAGCAATATCACCAGACCACACACACTGACATCATTCTCGATAAATTTATCATCGAAATACCTATGCCATCGTTTAAGCAAAATTTAATTTTTAGGCCAGGTGAGCTATTGCCGTCACTTGGCGTCCGTCATCGAAGTCGTCGGTCGTCGTCTATAACAATTATACAAAACTCTTCTCCTCTGAAACTACTTGACTGATTAGAACCAAACTTGGTATGAATGTTCCTTGGGGTTTTCTGCATAGAAATGATGTGGGGATTTTTGATTTGTCGAAAAACATGGCCGCCGTTACTAAAAATAGAACATTGGGGTTAGACAGTAGTTTTTCACATATATCTCCCAAGCCATTAGGTTTAGCTATAGTCTGACACAGTTAAAGGGTTCAGCATGATGAGATCTATCTCTGGTTAAATTTTGGTTTTAATCCGTTAAGCCATGTTGGAGTAATTGCTCTTTTTCAACGTTTTTTGCTATATTTCAAAAATCTTCTCCTCTAATATTAATGTACCAATTGAAACCAAACTTGGTATGAATGTTCCTTGGGGTATCCTGCACAGAACCAATGTGGGGATTTTTGATTCGTCAAAAAACATGACAGTCGTTACTAAAAATAGGACATAGTAATCAGCAGATTTTTGCATATATCCCCGAAACCATTAGGTTTACCTAAAGTCTGACACAGGTAAAAGTGTTCAGTATGATGAGATCTATTTCTTGTCAAATTTTGGTTTTAATCCGTTAAGGTCTCACTAACCACTTCTAACGTTTCCATTACTTTACATGTTAAAAAAGTAATTTTCAAAGTCTCACTGTGAATTCCCAGAACAAATGATATCTTAAAGTTGCATACCGTTGCAAAGCTTGGAAAGTAAGGCTTCCAAAATCATTATGCTAATGGTACAATGATTGTAGAAATTCTTCACAAAAATTACTTGAATAAATTATACTGAAAATCCACATTTTTACCTGTTCTGCTAACTGACAGCATGAAGGCAAATTACTCACACATGTAAACAATATTTATACATTTTTGAAGTTAATTACATATATGATTTTAAAGTACACATTCTCAGCTTTATTTTGACTACTTTTAATCATAATACAAACAAATAATGCACTTACAATGCATATGTCTAGGATCAGTGTGTTTTTGGTACTACATAGGGGGGTGGCCGTTTGACCCGGAAGTGGTTAGAGAGACCTAAGTCATGTTGGAGTAAGTGCCCTTTTTCAACGATTTTTGCTATTTTTAATGTTATTTCTTTCAAAAATCTTCTCCTCTGATACTAATGAACCAATTGAAACCAAACTTGGTATGAATGTTCTTTGGGGTATCCTGCATAGAAATAATATGGGGATTTTTGATTCATCGAAAACATGGCAGCCGTTACTAAAAATAGAACATAGCGTTGAGACAGTAGTTTTTTCCGGTGAATTCAATTTTATCATGTTCTTTGTTTACATGTTTCAATCAATAAATGCAAATTACATGTTATTGAACTTTCCACTCATCGTAGTAACAGCCGTTCAATTTGTAAATTCTGGAATTACTTTACACGTGCTAAACGTTAATCCTTATTTCCATGTATATACTTTCTTCTTCATACAATATGGTACCAATCAATAGATTAAAAAAGTCACATGTTACACAACTTGGACCTTGTAAGATCAAAGAACATATTTACACCATATCATAAATATCATTGTAAACCCCGGAACATAGTGCTTTAAAGTCCAAATCCCCTTTTATTCTCCATTCAAAGTTTAAGTACATACATATATTCCGCATCCTCAAATATAGGGGCACATGTCAAACATCGATCTAAATATGCATATGTATGTACAAAGTTTATATACACACTTGCTTAAATAATAATAAATGAGTGTAATACAGGGAAGCTTACATACTATTAAGAAAATTTTGAAACATGAGTTTGACGATGCAAATGTTTTGATTCTTGTTGCATTTGAAATTATACATGAATTCATTTTTAGAAAATTCGAGTTATTAGAATATTAACACAAATGATTATATATGAACAATAACCTATGCCCACTTACAGCAGGTAACGTTAACAACAAAAAAATAAATACCATGCAGGTTGCAGATCCAGAATTTGAAAAAGATGAGGGTAAAAAATGGATTCCAGGCTATTATTCTATCAATTAGAATTCAGTTAATTGTTATGAGGCTGATTTTATAGGTAATCTCCTCCAAAGGAAAGCATATCGTTAGCCATGTCCGTTGATCTCAGTTTCCGCTATTTAGATGACCTATCATCGTTAAACAATCCTAGTTTCGGGGATTTTATACAACCCATCTAGTCCAAAGAACATGAGATTAAGGATATCAAAGACACTGTGAGGTGAGCCTTATTACTTGATTTTCACTTAGAGATCAACCTAAACCACAAACGCGATGACTTTCATTTCTGTATTGTTATTTTTCCTTTCCTTTCTGTGACAATATCCCTTCACAGTTGCGTATCGAGTTTTCATGTCACAACACATACCTTATGCCAGGCGGGCAGCGGGTGTTTGTGGAAAAGTAGGCGCCTACCATACCAGACAACCTGGTCCACGCTCCAAGTTTTTATTGAAGTCCGAGTTGCTCATTTACTTTAGTTTCTTTGTACGCATTATATTTGTTTTTTGTTGTGCGTGTCTGGTCTTTGTCTCTGGATTACATTCTTTTGATTACTGATTACTCTTTCATAAAGTCGGCGAAAAATGCCTAATTCTGAAAAATAATTTAAATTAATTTGATTCTGCAAGCATCTTGAAACAAATCGTACTATAAAATCTTACGCTTTTGGATTCTCCATATTCTCTTTAAATTCCTACACCTGGTCCATGCTCCCAGTTTTTAGTGGAGTCCGAGTTGCTCATTTGCTTTTGTTACTTTGTATGTATTATTTTAGTTACTTTATGTTCTTTGTTGTGTATATCTGTTTTCCATGTCTGGTCTTTGTCCCTGGATTACATTCTTTTGATTACCGCTACAACCTTGGTTCCCTTGATTACTCTCCTACATAAATAGAACCAAAATTATCAATGAGCTCTGCAACCCCATCGTTATGGTTATGGCGTTTCAATAACCAAGTGTTTGGCCGAGTGGTCTAGAGCGTTGGACTTAGTGCAGGCGGTGTTGCCATAGATGTCAGAGAAGGGAAGGGGTTCGAATTCCGCTAAGGGAGCGACCAAATCTGCAATTTTTTATCTATGGCAACAGCACCTGCACTAAGTCCAGTGCCCTAGACCACTCGGTCGGATAGGCTATATATTATTTTTGTTACCTATGACCCAATGTATTATTTTTCGTTATTACTTTTTTTGATGTAATTCTGGTAAATTATGGTAAATTATGAGAAAAAGAAGATAAAGCTTTCGGTAGTTATTCTTTTTAATTGTCTTTTTCTTAAAAACTGATTCTGAAAGAACCTTTTTAATCCTTTAACAATATCAAAATTATCTTTTTAAATGGTTAAATAAGATATAGTTTTATTTTATAAAAAGACGCATAACTGATATTGATCATTTGTGATATGCCATGCCATATAAGTGAGTTGTACCTCTAAATTACGTATTGTAGTATCTGTGCTTTATTCCAAATCATAATTACTAAAAAACATTATTTTCTCAATTAAGACAGTTTAACCATCTTGCCGTAAGCTTGATAAGCACCTGTTCCAGGGGTGAATAAGATCCAAATACTTAGATTTGTTTGGCAAATGCAAATCATTATCTTGACATTGAGTTATCTCCCTTTATGTACGAAATAAATCGAAAAAAAAGTAGTAAAAATGTCAGAATTGCATAGCTATGCTGCTGTTTTGTTATTCTGAATTATTACTCATTGGATGAGTAACAAATGATTATGACAATTGTCAACGTCTATTTGTTCCTTTAAACAGATCTTCCAATACAACATATCATTTTGATTCTGTAGATAATTTTCACTATTTTGCGCACTAATTTCTTATAGATTTATATAAAGAACAATTAACTGACACTCTCTCATATTCCAAAAAAATAATTGGGTGTCATCGAACTCTCTCTCTCTTGAAATACAACAAAAGCCTAATTCCATTTGTATCTCCATAGAACCAATTCCTGCCAAATATCGCCACTGTGAAAAAAAAATTCCGCCAATTATCTCCCTTTGAAAATGGCATTTTGCAGCTCATTTTTGAAATTTTACCATACAAACTTTTATGTAAAATACGTTTAACATATTGTATTTACATCATGTAAACAATAGTAGTTAATTGGAAGTATATGTTTCCGTTTGATTTTGCAAGATGACAGGAAAGAATGCGCTGTGTAATAGGTATTATCTACATTAAATTGCCTGTAGGAATAGTTCATTTTTCTACAGCAACAACAAAAAAAGTATGAAACTACTGGCAAAATACAATTTTTATGCATGTTTATTATCAATTCAATTCAACAGCTGGAATAAAAACAATAATTTTGTTGCTTTTTCGTGTTAAATAGTTTAAGGCCATACACGATTTACTGTTAAAACAGTCATGTTGTATTAGTGCTGTTTGTCTAATTGAATGGTTGACTAACACCCTTATATTAGGCTATGTGAAAAGAAAATCAAAATTTATAGTACCTAGTAAATCTGAATAAGCATGTAGAATGAATTAGGTGCATCCGCAGGGTATTGGTCGCATTTGGTTTTCTCGACAAACTTGCGGCTTCCACGTATCACACGTCTGGTAAATATCTTACTGTTGGAGATAGGCTCTCCACATCAGTCAACAAGTTAGTGATGATGGTAGCTGCTTTGAAGAGATGACTTCAACATACACTATTACCCAAGCTTCACACTGCAGCCTGATAAATCACTAAAACAGTAAGGCTTCATTCCTTGTGTTGTACATGTTAAAAGTTCTTGGTAATGGATTTGAGTTCCTATTTTGATAGAAAGTATTTTGAGAACCCTTTTTATGTACAATATATTCTTGAATTCAGTTTGTCCTTTGTATTTGATTCTAATGCTGCTGAGGAGAGGTTACTCCTTGAAACACGTGTATAGCATATGCAATATTTATATGATATTTTTGAATTTATTTTGCTGAAAACAACGATTGTGTGTACGAAACAAATTTAGTTTTATCTTTCAAATAAAGTCTGCTATTAATTCGGCCTTACAACTTAGAAACAAATTAGACGAGTAGGGAACACAGTTTGGGTTATTCCTTCTTTTTTTCTACCCCTATACATGTTGAAGCCTTGTACAAGTGATAAAATTGTACAATTAAAAATCAAAAACAAAACACTAAACCTGCTCGAAACTTGTCAATTTTTGATATAATAATATGCAAGTGTTTGACAAGGTGTAAGTGGCTCTTAATTCGTTTTGCGTCGGTTTCTGCTGCCAGCGTAAATTTGTAGCATGGATGGATTATCAACAAGGTTGTATTAAATTTCTTGTATCTGGGTCCCACAATGCACATCTGTGCTAAAGTATACTCAACAATGGGTCTTACAATGTTGTTTAAGCAGCAGACTTGATCACTTTGGACAGGGGTGGATATTTCGCCTGAGAATGCTGATGAAAGGGTTTGAATATTATCGCGGATGGGATATAAAAAAAGATGTTCACAATTGTATAGAACATGACGGATGGATTTAATTTCTTGTATCTGGGTCCCATACTGTACTACCAGGAAAAAGCATGCACAAGAAGGGTTGTATGTGCAGCAGCCTTGACTTCTTTTGGGCAAGAGTGGATATATCGGAAACTCGCAAAAAGTTGGCGTGGAGTTGATTCATATTGATGTGTGGAGTGCAGATTAAAATGTTGCTGATGGTAACTCGAAGGTATCCTTTGTGAATTGCAGAATTTAGTTGTGAAAATGGTTGTTGAAATCAATCTATTTCGTTTGCTTTGTTTTTTTGTTTTGTTTTGTTTTGGAGATTGAAACATTATGCTGCATAAAAGCTATCTGCTAAATTTTATCCAATTCTTCTAGTTTTCTTACATTTAAAAAAATAGACTGATTGTAGGGCATGTTGAACCCTTTTATGGGAGGCAATTAATGATTGTGTGATGCCTTGTTTTCCTTCAGTATTTACATGTAACTGTATTTTATTCTGTCCGCTACTAGTATGTACATCGTTTCTCTGTTTTCTGTTTTCACGTATAGACCATGTACTTGGATTTTGATGTATCTAAATTGTCCTAATATTGAGGGTTTATGGTTTATTATTTTTGCCAATATGTAGTCCGCATGATAGTCTTGCTTTGAAGCCATGACGACAGTAAGTGTTGTGACAGTAGGTGTTGTGGCCATTACGTTATTATTAATTATATGTTATAGCATCTTACAACATTTGGCTGTTAAAGACACCCGTCTGTTGTTGAAAACATTTGACAAGGAGACAACTTTAATCAAACTAAGAAAAAACACCTATGAAAGGATTGAATTTTAAGTATCAGTATTAATTATTGCCCGGTTAAGGTATATCAAACCCAATATTTTCAGTATATAGGTTTCAACATTTTTTTCTCATTTTTCCCAAAAGTGCATAACCTTAAACTGTCAAATTTTAATATGAAAACATAGGTGATCGAACTAAATTTCTAGATAATTGAGCCTAAATATAGGTGTTTTTGTACAAAATTTTATATAGATCCTGTAGGGAATTTTCATTGATTTGCTATCTATCAAAACAAATGATTTATAGCATTTCTTAAAAAATGTGTGTACAGAATAACCTGACATTATTTCATATTTCAAAAAGCAAATTGAGGGTTACCGAACTTCTTTTCTTGTAATACTAAATAAAAACTAAAATTCCAATTAAATTCTATAGGCAATTGTTTTATACCAATCATTCCAAACACTAGTTGCTGTTTAAAAACACATACTTTTGTCAGCCTCATATCTTGACCTGTACTTAGAGGTCGATGGTAAAGGAAAACTATGGACCAAACTTTACGACAAACGTGGTGACTTTCCTTTCATCTGTGGCAACATCCCTTCAGCTCTTTATATCACAACTCATATGTTATGCCAGAGCTTGCTGTAACTACGCAGACTTTTTGTATCGCGCTAGACTTCTTACAGTTAGACTTCTGGACAGGGTTATGTTGCTACAAGATTGAAGTCATCACTACAGAAATTTTATGGGCGCCATCATGAACTCGTGGATTGTTACGGTGTATCCATCTGCACTATGAAAACTGATTTGTTCATCGTGTCATAGTTTTTCTTTCCTCTTTCTTCTACCCCGGACTTAACTTTTTATGAGCAACTCGGCGGGTGTTTCTAGAAAAGCAGAGGACGCTTACCCTACCGGTGCACCTGGTCCATGCTCCCAGTTTTTAGTGGAGTCCGAGTTGCTCATTTGCTTTTGTTACTTTGTATGTAATATTTTAGTTTCTTAATGTTCCTTGTTGTGTTATGTTTGTTTGTTTGTTGGGGTTTAACGTCCTTGTTGTGTATGTCTATTTTCCATGCTTGGTCTTTGTCCCTGGATTACATTCTTTTGATTTCCGCAAGAACCTTAGTTCCCTTGATTACTCTATGTATACTTTGCAAGATTTCAGAAAATAATGCTTCGTGTTGTAGGGAAGATCTACTTTACCTATCTAAGACATTTCATCAGGTTATGGCCAAAGGAAGATAAACTCTGTTCCCTGAAGTTAATTACTATATGGTTCTGGTGCTTTGTGCTTTAATCGAGTATTGAAAAGCATGTTAGCTCCGTATTTGTTATCTTTTTTGTATGTGCCATAAAGTGTACCGAGGGAACTGGGGTAAAATTTGTCCCAATGAAATGTACATGTACATGTTATGATCAAGTACACGCTATGTCAATATTGCTTCAGTCTTATTTTGGTCTGTTAACTTCTGGCAGTTATACAGGAGGCACTACATTACTAAGATTTATTTATACATTCAATAGACAAACCCCGCAAATCATTCATTTTTTTGCTTTTTATTTACAATCTGATCAAATACTATGATAACCTTTTTGGAGTACCATATCTATCTGTAATTATGTGTACATGATCTTTTAAACTTTTATACAGGCCTAAAAGATGAGTAAATTGCTACACTATTACCCTATATTTGTGCCTACCCTGAACATTTTATGGCTTTTTTGGCTTAAGCTATATCAAAGTCTAGATTCATTCATAAATTACTCAATACAAAATTTTTTGAACAATAGAATAAGTTCCATACCTACTTACACCCTATCCTGTTTTGCTTGCTGGTAACAGGAAACAAGACTATTTTTAATTTTTTCGCTGGCCGGGTCATTCCTTCTCGGAGGATTAATATAGGGCTGTAACTCATCACACGATGTATGGTAGTACGTGACAGTTCATCTAGGTGTTATTATGTAGAATAGAGGATCAAATTAATGATGCATGTCACAACAAATCAAAATTATACAACGTTTCAGAATATGACGACTCTATTCGCTACACTTCTCCATCGGATCAAATTGATACAGGGAATATAACAATAACTTATAGAAGGGTCTGAAATATTCCTAACGATGTTAGAACTGTCAAATTTGCAAATTTAACAGTTCTGACATCGTTGGACACTGTTCAGACCCTTTATGTATGTATTATATAACCTAGCTGGCCAAGTGGTCTAGAGGCTGGGCTTGGTGCAGGCGGTGTTGCCATAGATGTCACAGGGGTACGCATTTGAGTCCCGTGGAGGGAACGACCAAAAATTTGACAGTTCTAACATCGTTGGGAATTTTTCAGACCACATATATGGCTATTGAAGAAACAAGGGTAACAATGTCGTATACAGAATAAACTAACTATTTCTCCGTTATGTCCACTCACAGCAAATCCTGAGTTTACTAGTTTCAATGGGGTATTTTGCACTACGTCAGAATCGAAATTCTTCAAAAACGGTCAGACAAACAGACGGACAACATATCCTATATCCCAACAGATTTCACATAACACACCATTACAAGTACCAAAAGTATTGCATTTACGGACAACATATCCTATATCCCAACAGATTTCACATAACACACCATTACAAGTACCAAAAGTATTGAATTTTAAATTACTTGTGCATTTAAAGTACTTTTGTCGTTTTGGTTTTTTTAAACATACATATAATTCTAACAAGTATGACTAAAATAAGGAATGGATTTTATTATAAAAATAGAGAAAATCATGGAAGCTGTACATGTCATTTACAATAATACTGATAACGAATATAAAAGGAAAATATTTGTCAAATTTATCCACGTAAATACACAGTCAAGTTACATTAATACCCCGTTTACTGATATCGGTATTTCATCCATAAATATTAATTATTTAATTTCTAATAAATTTCCATGGAAACACATTTTTACACTATCCCTTCAATATATTCCTATTGGTATCACTCGTATTGATTCCATGATTTAAATTATCAATATGTCCATTGTTCAACTGCTCGTGAAACTCCAGAGCACGCGTAACATTACATAAATACGGTCTTTTGTTATTAGCTTCTCCAATAAATATTACAGAAGCAGATGTTGATTTTTTTGCTATCAGAGTTTCTCCTTTTTGATTCTTGCCAACAAATCCTTTGTTTCCTGTTTTAACACAGTGGAAAAATTCTCCCTCTACAGACAGACTGAATACGGGTAGTTTACATGTAATTGTTCTCATCAATGCTTTATACAGGGTATCGAATGCTGAAAGTGAATGTTCACATTTTCCATTATTTTCACTTGAAATAAAATCTCCATCTGTTCCAAAAATAGCAAAGGATAAAAAATTATCTATATTATTCAAAAATGAATGTAGATATTGGTATTCCATCATTCTAATTATTATGTTTCCGGTGAATTCAATTTTATCATGTTCTTTGTTTCCATGTTTCAATCAATAAATGCAAATTACATGTTATTGAACTTTCCACTCATTGTAGTAACAGCCGTTCATTTTGTAAATTCTGGAATTACTTTACACGTGCTTCACCGTAAATTCTTATTTCTATTTATATACTTATTTTCATCATACAATATGGTACCAATCAATAGATTTAAAAAGTCACATGTCACACAACTTGGACCTAGTAATACCAAAGAATATAATTACACCATATCATAAATATCATTATAAACCCCGGAACATAGTGCTTCAAAGTCCAAATCCCCTCTTATTCTCCATTCAAAGTTTAAGTACATACATATATTACGCATCCCCAAAGATAGGGACTTATGTCAAACATCGAACTAAATATTCATATATATGTAGAAAGTTTATATACACACTTGCTTAAATGATTATAAACGAGTGTAATACAGGAAAATATATTTTTCAGTATTTTTACGTTTTATTCTTATTTTATTTGTATTTAGTTCCTTTTTACCTGTTAAACGCGGCTATTGTTCACTAATCCATTATTCATATTTACGTTTAATGTGTGCCATTTCACAACATATATAAAGGGAAGCTTGCACACTATTTAGGAAAATTTTTAATTAAGAGTTTGACGATGCAAATGTTTGATTCTTGTTGCATTTGAACCTATTTTTACATAAATCCATTTTTAGAAAATTCGAGTTTTTTTTTAAATATTAACACAAATGATTAAATGTATGAAAAATTACATATGTCCACTCACAGCAGGTAACGTAAACTACAAAAGATAAATACCATGCAGGTTACGGATCCAGAATTTGAAAAAAGGTGTTAGTGGGGGGGGTTTCAACCAGGAAGACTTCTAGTTGGTCTACACTATGAGTACATGTAAGATGTAGTACTTCAAATACTTGTAAAACATCAATACTTGATACTAATGATGTGATCTTGTTTAACCTTGAAGTAAACAATATCATTCATACTAGTATAAGGACAATACTAAAACTATTTAAGATAATTAATGATGGACCAATACAGAGGGTCCCCTGAATCCGCCCTCTCCTCTCCCCCCCCCCAGCCATTTTTTTTAATTTTGTGCAAATTTTGGAATAAATGAGCAATAACAGCCTGGAACTGTCTTTCAAAATATCTGGACTAGCCTAGGATCAGATCTAGTGCTTTTGTTTTTTCTTCCTCTTTAAAAAAAGCCTGCACTATTTAAAAAAAAAGCTTGAGGAAAAAAATGTAAACATTCAATAATTGCACTGTCTAAGGTGATTTTATAGTTTTAACATTACTGCTTTAAATTTTCATAAGTGTTTTACAGAATATCAAAATGTTGTGTTAATATAAGGTAATCATTTGGGCAATATTTGGCCATTCAAAGTAAGTTTCTTAGTTCTTGGGATGAAAATCAATGTGATGGGGCAATTATTTTGACCTTTCATACCCCCAAAAGTGATGAGAATGTTTGTTTTATTGTTGATGATAAAAAAAAAAAACAACAATGGGCGTGCATTATCATATCTTTTATTGAGAAGGCGATACAAATTTGTAATGTGTCATCCTTAAAATAGGATAGGAGGGAGGTTCTGAAAACCTGAAATCTGAGTTATTTATAGCAGCAATTAATTATCTAAGGATTATAATTCAATCACAGGACGATCAATTCTATTCCATGAAGTTAACTATGTCATTTGCTGTAGCAAGAAAATATTGTCTATTTTAACCAGAGTATTTATCAATCTGACATGGTTACATAAGGTTTAATTTTATTTAATGACTACACACATTAGTACTATTGATCAAATAAAAGAAGATAACAAGATAAAATCAAAGGGCATTAAAAGTTCAAAGTAATACACATGATGAATTATTAATCTATACACTTAACAATACAAATATAAAATTCTATAAATATTTACAAATTATCCCTGATAATAACAAAAACAACAATATAATAATAAAAAAATGCATAAAGCTAAACATGACCAGCATGTTAGAAAAGATAACAGTATGATTCAACAAATACATGTACAGTTATTCGTAACTATCAGGGAGGCAGACAGACCACAATAATTCATTTGGTCTTCTCTTGTACACAATTATAAAAGTCTGATTATTATGGTGAGTTCCTACCTTATCTTACCATTTGATAAGCTCTCTGTCTTTTTTTCTTTGTCTTAGACCTATTATTATTAGTCTGATAAAAAGCCTCAGGAAATTAATCGAGTTCTGATCTCGGCTGATAGCATTTTTTATGGCTGGTGTAACTGTGATGGTTTTTGTTCATTCAAGTAGATCATACCTTATATGTTTTGTCTACAGACTTTTCTTGTTTTTCTCAGAGATGGTGTTGTATGAACATACATTTATTTGTATTTCAGAATTTTAATTAAAAAATATAGGTCACCAAACTTGAGATTTCATGATAAATTGAGCCTTAAATCAAGAGATTTTTAGAAGGCTTTATGTAATTATGTAGGGAATTTTTCTAAGTTAGGGCACAATTAATAAGTAGTTTATAGATTTGAAAAAAAAAGCAAAACTCATCAAACATTTTTTCCACATCCTCACAAAAAATAGGGGTCACGGAACCTTTCTTTGTGCAATTTTTTAAGAAACAAAAATTCCCTTTACTTTTTAATTATTATTTTCCTGCCAATTATCTCCCCCTTGAAAGAGTGTTTTTTTTTTAGAAAAAATATTTGTAATTTATCCATATGTAGTTTTATGTTAAAGTCACATGGTAAAAATTATTTAAAAATAATTTAAAGTCTATACATCATATGAAGCACTAAATGCTCATTTAACGCATGTATATGAATTTGCAAGATGACTGAATAAGATGCTCGGTGCAAAAAGGTATGATCTACATTTAAGTTGATGATAAATTGCATATATTTAATTGCAAGTATCCCATAAAATTTAAAGTCAACTTCATTTTGATTTATAACTCTTTTCACTGACTTTAATATTCACATATTTAAAGTCATAAGTTTCCCTTTTTTGGCAGTGTTACGTAACATTTTGCCAAACACTCTTTAGAATGATGGTTTATTTAATAATGGCTTATGGTGTGTTAAAATGAAAAAAAAATACGTAATTTAACCATTCTTTTGTAAAATCTGCCTGATGCTTACAAATAACTGTACATTAAAATAAATTGAGTGTAACTTTAAATGTTTTCCACTGTCCCTGCTCATCTGTTCTTTGGTCTCCTATCACATCTTCATTCCTAAAATACAAATAGTGGTAACCATATTTGCATTAAATTATCAAGAATAAACACCTAAAAACCCAACTATTGTACTGCAAAATATGAAAGACAATTGATATTTATTAGATGAAGCTTTGAAAAAAAAATTACTACAGGATTTAAACTTCCTTAGGGTTAAATAATAAAGGAAGAACAGTATTTAAGGTAATCCTCTGGAGTAATTAGCTCTGTTGCTCAATGATGACAAGAATCATGCAATAAACTCATTAAGTATCAGTCTTTGTAAGAATCAGGCAAAACTGAAAAAAGTCTGATACACACGTCAAAAATCCACCAATTTGACAATATCAATTCACTCAAGGAAGTATTCCTATTCACTGGAAATATTTGGTAACATATGTGTTAGAATGACAGAAAATAAATGGTTTTCAATAGGATAATCTACCCTTGAAATGATTATTTACAGTGTATTTCAATGATATTATAACTCACTATACCAAAATGATATGTAAAATTAGGTCTTTGTTCCTTGGTTCTGGTGGTTCAAAAAGTCTGTAAAAATAATGGTTTACTTAAAACTATGTTTCACTCAATTGCCTGAATCTTGGAGTGACACTTTTAAAAGCTCTTGTTCCAAGATGAAACTAGATGCATCAGTTCTATTATGACTACGCTAGTATAAACATCTGTACAAACCTCATCAGTTCTTTGTTGCATACAATAAAAATATCAGCAGCTGATTTCAGTATTTTAAGTGCTAGTTTCCTCTTAACATCTTGGGCAGTGTCTGTATCCACCAAAGTCAATCTAAAAAAATATTGATGAAGATGAAAACATTTAGAAAGTCTCACAGAAGAAGCCTGATTATATTCGATGAAATACATAGATTAAATTAGTTATTAACCCCCCCCCCCCCCCCCGAAAAAAAAACACTTCTGTCAATATTTTTTTTTTAGATATTTGAGTTATGCCCCTTTTTCTACTTTTTGATTCAGTTTTAATGTCTAAAGTCTAAACTAAAGTCTAAAATCATATTTTCAAAATACATCTTTATGTATTTCTAAACATATTTTAGCGACAAAAATATAAAATATTTAATGTATCAAGAATTCAATCTTTTTCTTGAATAAATACTAGTACAATATAAAGGTTTTCAACTTGTTATATGTACAATCGTCTACTTAACAAAAATGTAAACAAAGTATTTATAACTTATAAATACTGTACAGCAGGAGAAATTCGAGAGGTGCTAATTTTTGCATATCTTATTGGTTTAAAATAAAATAAATTCCTCAAAATATTAACTCTAGGCTTCATTATTCAGCTTCTACCAAAATCAGAAACACATAATATTTTGCATACCTTTTTGCCTAAAAATTGCCAAATTTACACCTGCCAAAATAACCTACCACAGGGTATTCAACAATAAGTAGAACTAATAATATCAAAGAACTGTTTCATATTGTGTTTCTCAATGCCTATACATTTTGTGTACTTCTGGAATGCTTTCAATTCTAGTTTTTGTTTACATAAAATAAATCAACAACATTAAAAAACAAACTAATTTTTTAACTAAATTCTCAAAAGCCAAATTTTATCTTATAACAAGGCCATTAAACAACTTATAGGTTGTCAGCTTTCTGTAAATGTATAGATATCTTATTTCAAAATCTCCATACTGTATTTGGCATTTATTGGGAGTTGATGACAAATCTTCTGCCATTCTATCTTCTTCACTTATCTCTGGAAGCTCGGCAACTGCAAGAAGAAATAAATATACATTGTTCATCTGATTTTAAAGATAATTTTTTATGATCCTTTATAGGATTGAAGGCAAATAAACATGATAGTCTGGCAGTCTCAGAACAATAAAGGCCATTGCGTGCATTTAGGCAGACAAGGAAGTCACCTCAATAAAATTTTAATCAAGTTAAGATATTTTTTTTATTTAGATGCCAATTATGATATTTAAAAATAAAACAATGTAAAAAGACAATATTTTTCATAGTTCAAATCATAGACGTTTTATCAACTGATCATTAAAATGTAACTATTTTCTATGTCAATATCTTTATAATAGTCATCAGGAAAGAATACATGTAGGTTCAAATCTGACAACTAAGAAACAGCAACTGCACTATCATTTTAGATAAAAAAAAATGCTTTAATAGTTTTAAATTCAAATTCCATTCCTGTTTACTAACCTTGTGGGTTAAATACCAAATTATAGTAACATGTGTTAGGTCTTCTCATTTGTGGCCAGGAAAAGTCTTCACCCTCCTCTTTTGTCAATGTTGGCTTTGTTCTCATTCCATCCAAGGCATTCCAGCCTCGTCCATAAACATAAAATATCTTCTTGTTTTTGGCTGAAGCTGGTCCTTTCATTACTTGTAAGAATTTAAAACTGTCCTCCTTAGTAGGATCTGCATCTAATGAAATAAAAAAAATTTACAATTTTGTTGATAAATGAAATCTAGAATGAATACAAATCAGTGGAAGATTTGTAGTGGCTTTTATACACATGTAAAACAAAATCTTCAGGTGCAAGAACTCATCTTCACCAGTTATAAAAAACAAAGTTATATAAATGGTAAAGATACCAGTTATACAAAACCATGCTAAGCATGATTCAACACCAGCACAAATGGAGATGACTTAAACCATGATTTATTTGTATGTCCTTCATCTTAGTTCTAATCCATATATATCCAGACACTGCCAATTGTAGAAGTGATTAATGAAGCACATCCTTTTTCTAACTGCATATAAATGTACCATATTTTTAAATACATGTAACTATCTTCCTTTCTGCATACATATTTGTATTTTCATGGAGAAAGGCATGCATTCATCTCCCAAACTAAAATTAACCAAATCTAAGATAATTCTTGCAAAGGACCAATTCCTTAAACAATCTGATCAATTTTTATCTTGAAAGTGCAATGACCTAATGAAAAACTAAGACTGGTTACTTTGATCTCTAACGGTTTTTGAATAAGAAATACAAGTGACTTTGGTGTGTTTTCAACATGCATGAATCACCTCCTGTCTGATATCTATAAAGACTGCTATAAATTTCCACACCTTTCTTGAAGTCATTCAGCCTGGGATGGTAGAAGTAATTTTTCTTGTCTACTTTATCCTTTCCCTCAAATGGTCTTTCAATACGACTTGCTTTGTTTTTTGGTTCCCCTTCATAGCTCCCATATCTATATCTTATAGAACCATGCTCAACATCTACTAGCACTGGTACATCTAACTTCTGAGACTGAAAAAAAGTGGAAAATATAAATCATCAATAAATTAGCTTTAAGTAAATCCAATTCAGTAGTGGATCCAAGATTTTTTTTTAAAAATGGGGATGACACAACAAAAAGGAAATGTATTTGCATATATCAGTACTTTTGGTTACTTTCTAAGGGAGATTTTTATAGGTACATGAATCTTCCCTGCGATTTTTACTTAATAAGCTTAGGAGATAAGCGTAAATAACTTTCTTAAATTACTTTCCTAAGTTTGCACTTACATAAAAGCATAAATTTGACAATGCAAACCACAGAGGTATATCTGTAAGCTTAAACTTAGGAAGGCTATTCAATTAACTTGTTTATGCTTATCTATGAAAGCCCCGTGCAGGTCCGGGTGTTAAAAGAATAGGCCTGCAGCAGCGCTAAGCTTGTCGTATAAGGCGACTAAATAGTGCTCAGAAACCTAGCCGGGGGCTAGGCGCTCTGCCCACAGAGCAACTGGGATGTGTGCCCTAGGTGGTGGAATGGGGTACCCCTGGCGTGTTACATGCTGGGGTTGTCAGGCTATAATACGGAAAACCTGACCGCAAACCATAGTGGTGCACCGTGTTGGGAAAGATGCCACTTTCCTCGCATGTTAAAGGACCCTGCTGTGGTATTCGATAGGAGTAGGAACCTTTGCGCTCCGCCACAGGAGGATAAATTGCCCGACCTTACCCATCCCCCCTTTTTCCAGTGGCAATCAAAATTTGTCGACCTTATTATCCTTGTGACCCATCCTTTTTTTTTTATTTCATGTTCATTTTATCATCCATTTCATGTTCATTGTCTGAATATAGCTGAAATATTGCTGCTCGGACGTTAAACCCAAACAACAACAACAACTTATCTATGAAAAGAGTAATCAAGGGAACCAAGGTTATAGCGGTAATCAAAGAGTAATCAAGGGAACCAAGGTTATAGCGGTAATCAAGGAGTAATCAAGGGAACCAAGGTTATAGCGGTAATCAAAGAGTAATCAATGGAACCAAGGTTATAGCGGTAATCAAAAAGTAATCAAGGGAACCAAAGTTATAGCTGTAATCAAAGAGTAATCAAGGGAACCAAGGTTATAGCGGTAATCAAAAGAATGTAATCCAGAGACAAAGACCAGACATGGAAAACAGACATACACAACAAAGAACATAAAGTAACTAAAATCATACATACGAAGTAACAAAAGTAAATGAGCAACTCGGACTCCACTAAAAACTAGGAGCATGGACCAGGTGTACCGGTAGGCTAAGTGTCCTCTGCTTTTCTAGAAACACCCGCCGAGTTGCTCACAAAAAGTCAAGTTCGGGGTAGACAAACGAGGGAAGGAAAACTATGACACGTTGAATAAATCAGTTCTCATGGTGCTGATGGATACACCATAACGATATCTCTGAAAACTTATATATATCAACAGCTTATTAAGTAAAAATCAAATTGGCATCACCGAGAAAAGTCGAACGACATATCACATATTTACTCTGAAAACTATAACCGATCATTAAAAACTAAATTGTAGAAAGGTCTTTGCAGGCTGTATTGACTTAAATAAGGCTTTCAATACAGTATAGACACTTGGTTTATTCTACAAACTTCTAAAACAAAATATTTCAAAAAGAATTTACAGCATAGACCAATCTATGTATTCTGACACCACATGTTGATTAAGATTTGATAGTGGGCTACTGGTAAGCATTCATGACATTGTTTTGTTGTCAGAAAGTAAAAAAAGATTATAAAAATCTCATAAATTGTTAAATGATTTGTTGATAGTTGCACCAGAGACAGGTTAAAACACTAATAATAATTTAGTAATATACTGTATCATCATAATTATGTTTCATTCATGTATATGCATGTTCATGTACATGTATGTTACATGTTGTTAATTATAACTGTTCTTATGGTGTTCTGTACAATGAATGTAATAGAAGAGTTATGACATTGTCATGTTACATGTAAAAAAATATTGTAAATATTATTATTAATCAAAGTTCATACTTTTTTCTCCTTTTTGGCCAGTTGGTCCGAATATATAACCCTTGGGTTAGCTGTCACGCCAATTGTCGGATTTGAGCTGGAACCAGTTCCCATATCGGTCGCACAACTTAAGTTTCTAACCCTTTCATTTCTCACTAATTAGAAAATAATTGAAGAAATGGCGTCTGTGACAACAAGCAGGAAGTTAATTCATAGTTGTCTCCCCATGAAATATGTTTAAAATGCGCGAATATTTAAAATGAAATATTTCGTGTTTCCGCTTTTATTTTCTGATTATACCCCTAGTGACTTGTAATATAATTTTGCTTTAATTTGTGTGTATGTGTGTGTGTTCCTGTGTTTAAAATATGTAGTGACAGATTGCTCATGTATAGAACCCCTTGGAAACCCTTCCTATTAATCTAAGCAGGGAGTATAATATGAAGTCCCTGATCTGAGACATGTTATATAACGTATTTATGTCTCTGTATATAATTCAATGATAAACTTTCAATGTTACAAAATATATTTTATTGTCCCTAAATCGGTACAAGAAAACGAATGAATTTTGGGTAACATAAAGTTTCGTATTTTTTAAAACCTAACTATATAACTATGCACACTATGTTTGTTTGTTGGGGTTTAACGTCCGAGGGTTCTTTAACGTGCGAGGAACGTGGCATCTTTCCCAACACGGTGCACCACTATGGTTTGCGGTCAGGTTTTCCGTATTATAGCCTGACAACCCCAGCATGTAACACGCCAGGGGTACCCCATTCCACCACCTGGGGCACACATCCCAGTTGCTCTGTGGGCAGAGCGCCCTAGCCCCCGGCTAGGGTTCTGAGCACTATTTAGTCGCCTTTTACGACAAGCTTAGCGCTGCTGCAGGCCTATTCTTTTAACACCTGGACCTGCACGGGACATGCACACTATGAAATAACCAAACATTCTGTTCCGCTCGAGGAAGTCTCCTTATCTAAAAAACATAATTACACATTTTACTGCATGAATTCAATAGTAAAGATGAGCAAAAATTATAATTAGAGCTCAAATCTTCTTCTTAGTGGGACCGGACTATATACTTTGTTGTACAAGTCGGAGGTAACAGTACATGTTTAACATAAAAATAAAATAAATAAATTTTACCATTGAAATTTACTTCATATCGTGTATGACTGGTTGATACTGGTTAGATGAATAAATTGTTAATATAATTTAATTGCAGGAACTGTATTAGTATCCCAGGATAAGGGTATATTTATGTCGATTCGATCACACGACTCCGATAGTTTTGGATTGACGTGATCGGCCTAAAAATAAATAAATAAATAAATAAATAAATAAATAAATAAATAAATAAATAAATAAATAAATAAATTCAGTTTCTTTCAGGGTTATTAGGTATACAGATCCAATCCACTAAGATTGATTGAAATTAAAATTTACCGCTCTAAAATAAATCCTGAGTATGGGCTTGCGGTAAGCACTTATAAGACGAGAAAACATTACCAACTAAATTATGTATGAATTACGGTAAATAAAATGTGCACTGCCATAAACCGACTTGTAACCAGGTTTAACAGTTAATAAACTTTGTTATATCTAATATTTCATTGTTTTCAAGTTCTGACAAAACTATCATAATCACGAAAAATAAAATCAAATTATTCCATCTATGTATATGCTATAAGTCGGTTAAATTTTCACATCATGGTGTTTTTTCCCCAATTTTTTGGTCGATAAATTCAAAGGTTGTTTAGCTGTAAAATTTATCTGCGTTGGGTCATTAGTGAGTGTTAATGTTCGATTATATTCAACTACGTCATAGTCTACCAAAAGTAAATACAAAGGCCTATCGGTGCTAAGTCCTTCTTGTAAAAAGAGTGAGCAGAAGTTTGATAAATCAAGATCTAATAACGTAGACAAAATTCAAATTATGATCAATAGTTCCGACAAAGGCTGAAAAAAGGTTACATGGTGTATTGGAATGAGACAATAGGTATAAATATGTATGTCCTAAATCTTAATCCATAACCAACCATAACTTTAAATGTTCCATTGATCCGTACTAATCACAGTAAAGGGTGGGAAACCTCCTTTCAATAAGCTTCATAGTCCAGTGAATATTCAAACAGAATAAGGTCAATTGACATAGCCAAGTTTTTAACACTCACTCTACTGGTTTTGTTTATGTTTTTTTTCCGTGTTTCTTTCTTCATGGATAATTAAAAGTTCTGATAGAGGTTGTCAATAATTCAGAAGGCATTTAAAATACCGGAATTTATACATCTAAAGTTGAACAATAATGCATGTCGGGTTGGTTTTATCGATTGTGACTATATTCTATACTATTTCGGACATCGATGGCCATGTTACCTTAAGGTTTCCACCAGCCAGGAAATATGCTTATGATTTTATGGATAATATCTTGACTGTTGGACCGTGTGGCATTCCAAAAGGTAAATAACTATATTCTTCTTTTTTTTGGATACCAACGCCCATAGTTCTTCTTGAAAAAATGTTTATATATGAATAAGGGGTTTTAGACGCTTGATTTTTTAAACTTGCACGTGCATTCAAAACTGAGCGAAGTTCTTATAGCCTACAGATTTCAGTTACCTAACTCCGCACTACTAATATGGTTTCCGGTGCAGAAAATTTGATGTTTAAAATGACCGGGGGGAGGAAGGGGAGACAGGGGCACGAAATTTTGAAATGTTTTGGTTTGACATACGAAAAGAGGTAAAGAGATACAACCCCATTCATATAACTGTCTTCGCTAACTTTGTTTCTCTAATAAAAGTAATGATAGTTAGAATGTTAGAAAAGCTCGAATTCCCAAGATATAGAATATAGATAATCGTACGTTCAATGAGACATGATAGTCGATAGTTTGCATTTTTTTTCATGATTTCAGGGCTCGGACCTGTAACAGATCTCGAAGCTGGGAAAGAAATTAGTATACAATGGCATTTAGCTTATCCACACGCCGTAAGTTTACATTAGTCACCAACTATTAGTAATAAATTGTATTAAACTGTTCAAACAGGGAGTGTATATTGTAATATAAAGTCGCTGATTCAAACGACATTTAAAAAACACACTAGAAAAAACGTCAAAACATTTCCCCCAGGCGCGTAGTTGCTGTTTCTTGCACTTAATTTTGCCATTTTTTTTCTTTGATATAATATATATCCAGGAGAGGCATAAATGATGCTCTAAAACGCTATCTCTGCGGAGCTTCGGGGTTGGGGGGGGGGGCTTCACCCCCTGGACCTGCTGGGGGCCTTAAGCGGCCCCCAGACCCTCTGCCGTAATTTTGCCTACACTTCAATTTGGCCTCAGCTACGCGCCTGTCCGCTTAGGAGACTTGATATTATGTGAATTGTTTTGCCAAAACTACTCCTCCTATAGAGATTTTTGGCCAAACTCGGACCGAAATATTTTTTTGTTCTAAACCAAACAACAACGTGGTAAACGCATAGAAAGTTGTATTTTTAACTTTAATTAAAAGTCGCTAACTTATAAAATTTCTATATCACCGTACAAGTATTAAAGATGCAGCTTTTGTATGTCCGCTACTTTTCCGGAACGTCCTCTTGCGAAGCTAGGTATCACTTCTAAAATTAGAAAAATAATTTCCGGTATGAAACCTCGGTCTAACGGATGGACCGCACGTGTCACAATGAGTAATACTTGCTCCAGCATCAGTCAAGTTAGTCCGAAATTCGGACTTAAATCAAGTCTATTTGACCCTCGCGTCGGTCTTATATTAACATGCCCCGATTTTAGGGCAATGTCACGCTAAACTATACTGACACTTAGTTTAATATCTCAAGAGCGACCACACATTTTTGATATAGACAACGCATGAAGCAGCTGAATTTTAATATTAAAGACCAGAAAGACAATGAAAAATAGAGGCAACAATTTTAAAATGGAGTAGGCATTCGCTTAAAGCAAATTATTTTATTTTCACTGTGAACGGCAAATAGTTGTAGGCACATGCACGAGCAGCATTTAAAGAACCTTGACTATTCAAATATATGATTTACTATAAAATTATATATGTTTTTTATCTACAAATGCATTTATTCATTTACCTAAAATTTGGGCATTTTGATATTGTTTGTCTTCCGAACTGAATTAAGGATGAAAGTAAAATGAACATTGATTATAATGTGACAATTTCTTAATGTTAACATTATACACACTTCCAATCCTCTTTTGTTATTCTCGTTAAAATTTTAGATGTTCAAGAAATTATAGTTTTTATTTTATTATTGGGAACACTATTTTACGTTCTCACACCACCATGAAAACTGATTTGTATGACGTGTCATAGTTTTCCTTTCCTCTTTCGTCTACCTTTGACTTGACTTTTATGAGCAACTCGGCAGGTGTTTCTAGAAAAGCAGAGGACACTTACTCTACTGGTGCACCTGGTTCATACTCCCAGTTTTTAGTTGAATCGGAGTTACTTCGTATGTATTATTTTAGTTACTTTATGTTCTTTGTTGTATTTGTCTGTTTTCCATATCTGGTCTTCGTCCCTGGATTATATTCTTTCAATTTACGCTTGAATCTTGGTTCCCTTGATTACTCTTCCAGACAATAATTTTTTGTTCTCATCATTGTGCACCCCTCTAACTTGGATGTGCATGTTGCTGTAGTATGGGGGTATATAGGAGGGTTAGAACGGGAATGTAATCAAAATTTTAAAGCGTAAGTTCAGTCCTGACATTTTATTCTGAATTGTAACTGTAACTACTAATCAAACAAGTTAAAATTATATAATACTTGTGCAGAGTACAAACAATTGTATTCATGCATTTACTTTTGGACAACCTAGATTTCAATTTGGGCAAGTAGAATTTTCACCAACTTGCCCAATAGAAATGTTAATGTCATACCCTGTAAGGTCTTTGTATGTATAGGAGCAAACTAAAACAAGCCTGGTCAAACCAAGGACAGGAGGGTCTATAGAGGTTTTGTGTATATTCCACTTAAATAATACTGATTTTTTAAAAGTATAAAACTTTTCATGTATAAGATAGACAAATAGGTATCATTTTGACATATTTAAAATTGATTTGTAGTGTTAAACAATCTCATGATTATAAAAAAGAGTCGATTCCTGTATAATGGTAAACTTGTACAATTCTCCCCAGGTCCGTAGCCAAAACTTTCTAGGGGGATTGGAGGGGTTATTCGAACAAAATTTTTCAGACTTTTATAGTGCTTAACCAATTAAAAGCTCATTTTATTAACAGTTTTTAATGCTCTTTTGCTTTCGAAGGGAGGGGACTGTTATAATTCTCATAACCCTCATGCTGTATAATTCAGAGCACTTATGTTATGCACAAGGTCTTGCTTGCAAGCCACTGTGCTTATATGTAGAATGATCTAACAATACAATAGGATTCAGTGGGTAAGCCTGGTACCCCTCCTGCTTTAAAAGTGTTGATTTATAGAAAATACAGGAATTTTTCACTGGAAGGGCCTCTAGGGCAGTCAGCTGGCTCTCTTTATCGTAACTTCTAGATCAGCCATTTCAATATCTCACGAAGGAAAGTTATATCGGAGGTCATTTTGAATTTTATTATGAGTATTCCTACTAACCAGAGTGTGTATTTTGGTGTTGAAAAATAGTTCCAAAAGAATCAGAAATAGCTATATATTAATGTTAACTTCAGACATTTACTCCATTCTTTACTTTTGTATTTAAGGGAGGGTATCGAATAGCCTTACTAGATTCAAGTGAGAGAGAAATACACAACTTCACCAATGGTTTCATTGGTAATGAGGACCCCACGTAAGTTATCTTTAATATCATGATATAGGATCATTATAGTCCTTAAAATGTCACAGTCCTCAAAATGTTGTACCTCCAAGACAATAAATATTTACAATATCAACTGCTGATAATGAAGCCAACATAAATTATCAAATGCCATCATAGTATATTGAATGAAGCATCATTTCATTATTACAGTTCAGATAATTATTTCCCATTTCTAGAGTTATTCCTCTTTTTAGCAGTACCGAAACAGTATTTTTAAAAGAATTTTAAAAATGGTAAATTTCATTTTTTTGCTTATTTTGTTTTAATGCATCTTTGAAGTCTTTAAGGGCTAGTAGGAACATTCATAATTTAGATAATAATAGTTTCTTTGTTACATGATCCTTTACATTTTTCAATTTCAGGACACTCAATCATGTTATTAAACTGCCTACCAGAGAATGTCGTGGCTGTACAATCCAGTTGGTCCGTCAGGCTGGAGAATGGACAACAAACGGATGTGGTGATTATATCTTCTACACATGTGCTGATGTTAATATTCTGCCATGTAAGTTTCTTAAACACATATATGTTTTTTCATGTAAAATACTGCCTTGTGAGTTTCTAACCATAGTTATTGGATATAGACAAACTGCCATGTAAGTTTCTTTCTCTCATGTGCCAGTTTGCCTTATGAGTTTTTTTGCACATGTGTGTTCATTTTATTATTAGCCATCTAATCATTTTTTTTTTACATGTGTGCTGATGTTCATGAATTGCTTAACCCTAAAGCTATTCCTTAATATGTGCCAACATTTTTTAAGAATAATTATGCTAATGAATTTTTCTTCTTGTAAAACTGTCTTGTCATTGTTAAAGTGACTAAGTCTAGTTTACTTGCAGTATTATAAACTTTGTTTAAACAGAGAGTCTTTCACACATTTCTATGAACTTTTATGTAAGGTTTTCTTAAATTAACAATGCCTTAAATGTTATTTATTGTCATGAATCAGGCTATGTTCAATATTTAAAGATTACAAATCTAATATCTCTTCTTGATATTCTTTAGATATTTTTATAGTTGCCCTGGTATGTCATATCCAATGTCTCATAGCGTCCAATACCTCTTTGAATAATTAAATAGGAACACACCAGCTGTATGAGCTGAGAAGGCAGGGCAAAACAATTCCAATTTTGGAAAACTGAAATATTCCTCTCAACTCTTTTGAGTAAAAGAAACATTTTTTTACCAATCTACTTTTTAAACTTCTGATCATTTGATTTCCCCTCATTTTAACACTTAAGGAGGTAGACCTAGGGTAAGGGACACAACTCTTAAAAAACATTGAAACATTTGTATTCAGCATATTACATCAATTTCATGTAAGCATCAAAGTATCTTGGATTTATTTTATTCTGCTTCAAATGAAAGCTTTAGAGGCTTAGGTGAAATTGTGTATGATGCAAACATATCACTGATTTCAAGAGTTATCTCCCTAACCCTAGGTCTACCTCCTTAAGGACATGCCCTTAGTGTGTATAAAATTGAAACCTGTCCAAACCAAACCTCATTTGAACTTCAAAATTAGTTCAGTTAAGACAGGTTTTTGGTTTACGAAGGTGTCAAATACATTTAAATTGATATAAAGGAACCTTTAAAAGAATCTGGTTTAGACAGGTTTTGGGATTATCTATGATTTGGTTTAGACAGGTAATTAACTTGTGTGACTTTTTAGTGATTGATTATAATTCTATTGTGTGCTTTATCCATTCTTCCGTAATACATTTCAATTCTATTATGATATACACTAAAAAATCTTCACTGCCAATTTCTTTAAACACCAGAGTTCAAATGCTTTTCTCTCAAATACAAACAGATTAAATTTACACAGATCATATAGGGTATTGTATATTTGCATAATGTGTAAAAACCGGTTCTGTTAGTTTGTTCCAATAATATTTATAAACTTAATGGTATGTCATTATTGAGTTAATTTACACAAGTGCTCTGACTAATTTTTAAAAATGTATTTATAGTGATACATTTAAAGTTCCTAAGGGGACTTTAGTGTATTGGATGCATTTATTTGTATCATATTATCAGATATATATAGATATGCATATTAGTATTGATATTTTAAAACTAAGTGATTACATGGCAGACATGGAATTTTATATACTAGATATTCACTGGTTTGTGTGTAGGCCATTATTTTGTCCTAGAGTTCATGAAATTAATATGTGTTTCCTCATGTGTATATGACTGGCTGAATACAATGTAACTGTTACCATAATTTGAATATTTAGAGACCTGTTTCTAGAAGTTTCGAACTGTATTTGAGTTTTTCCAGAAATTCTTAGAGTTTAGAAAATGTTTTAGGAAAAAAAACTTAATTTCAGACCAATACAGGCTTAATAAGCAACTCTAAACCTTAAAAATGCAGTATTTGATTCCCCCTTTTTAACATAACTTTTAAACATTGCACTGGTTTCTTTTCCTATAATCATTTAATTTGAGAAACATTTATACTTAAGACTGCTTTACCAAGGATGATGACAAAATTATTGCAACATTTTTGATACGCTTCATAAACAACAAAAATTCCATTGTATGATAGGCAGTATGTGGAACTGATATTATCTGTCTGTACATTTGTCTGTACATCAGTTACTTTTCTGAACTTTTCATTTTTATTAAGGACAAGTATGTTATCTGTTGATATCTATCTATTCAAATGAATTCATGTAGAAAAAATTGACAATTTTAACAAGTGAATATTGGTACTGGTAAGTCAGATTTTTAAATGTTGGTGTAATGCCTTCTTTGAGGTTAAGTATAATTTTGTTGTACAACAAGTTGGTTATGAAAGAACAATTATTTTGTTTAATCTTATTTTGCATACCAGTACTTATCCATTAGCTATCCTATTCTTTAATGTTAATGTTAATGAAATCTTCAAAGAAATTCATTGTATGTCTTGTGTAGGATTCACCTCACTGAAGACAATATTTGGTTCAGTTTAGGAGTGTTTAAGTACCAGTCCATACAAAATTCAGGTACTGCCTATGGTAGAGGCAATTCATGGTGTAGAAAAACTCACAAAACAAACAATGTTCTTGTGTTCTTCATATGCTATGTAACAATAGTCCATTCTGTATTTTGATGTTTATTTTTGACAAAAGCATACATTCATCTCCCACTGAAAACAACCAAATCAAACCAAGTCAAGAAAGAGAACTCTTGCAAAATGCAATTTTCATACACAATCTATATAATGTTTATCTTGAAAGTGCAACATCAAATGCAAAATAAGGCTGGTTATATGGTCTGTTAATATTTCTGAATTAGCAATAAAATTAAATTGGGTGGGTTTTTTAAATTCTCAAGTTTCCAAATATATGCAAGAGGAAATATTATTAAAAAAAACAAGTAGAAAGAAAAAGCAAGTTACAATTTTCAAAACTACATTAGTATGGTCAAATAAATGAAGACAACTCTCTCTGACCTTCAAGAGTTATCCCCCCTTGCATGTCTCTACTTTCTTTTTATATTCCAGCCTAATTCCAACCAACTGGTACATTGGCATCAATTGTTACACAGACTGTCGTCTTCCAATTTTTGCCACATGACATGCATGAATCATCTTCTGTCTGATTTTTTAAAAGATTGATTCCGGTACCTTTAAAATAATGTGGGCTAGAAAATATTTTCTTTTGAAGTATTGATGTAAAAATTTTCTTATGTAAGATTCATGTTAAGGCTTTTTTATTAACACTCCGTTCCATGTACAGAACTAATATTTTGAAATGTTGCAATTATTTTATAATTGTGATTACTGAAACTACATATATATAACAATCTCTGAAAACTTCAACAAGCAATTTTGTTTAATTTGAAATATTTAACTTCTTTTATACTCTGAATTATGCTATCAAAGATTTGAAAAAAAACAGAAATCATTGTAAAAATCAGATTGAGCCTTTTGTATGGGTGGCACATAGTAAATCTCATCCCAACATTTTTTGCTTAAATGTTATGTTTAATTCATTATGATGTCAGGAAGAACAGAATTTTTTCTGTATCAGAAGTGAATCACCCAGAAAATATGCTGTAAAGTTACCTAACAAATCAACTAAATAATTGACAAATCAAAGGGTTATTTCCCTTTATATTAAATCTATGAATTTTTTAATATATTTCATTCTAACAACTTCAGTTAATTAAAAACCAACATTCTATTTTAGAAAACATGAGTTTGTGATCTCTAATGGATGGAAACTATTTGAAAACAAAATTTTAATGTGCCATCCACTGGCTGGGTCTTTCATGGTCCTCTCTTAATAAAGTGTTGATATTTTTTTGGTTTTTAACAGGTACTTGTTGGTGTAAAGTTCTGTATTCTATTATGGGTAAATTTTGAAAGAGACTTATTAAGTTTGACACTGAAATAAAAGGCTTTATACAGCTATGAACAACATCTGAACTATTAAACAGATACTTTTAATGTTCAGACTTTGAATTCTTTATATAGTTACATCTAAAATATTTCCTTAGATGGCATGCATTAAGGAAGAAGTTATTAGATAAGGTTCTTTGCTTGATAAAATGAAACATGCAATCTGCAAGTTGTTAATTAAGTTCTCTAATTTGTAATTTTGTCCATGAGCATCATCTCAGCTTGTGCTTAATTTGCAATACAGTTTCATATTATTTTACTAAGTGGGGGCTGGCTGGCCATATTGTAGTCACCTTGTCAGTCTGTCTGTCTGTCTGTCAGTCCATTACACTTTTCATTACAGATTTTTTAGCGTCTGTTTGAGGAAATGCTTAGATATTTGGTATTTTGCTTTTGCTAGATGATTTGTACAGTATCTCCCCTTTTCCAGTTCCTTGCTCATCTATTTCCTGTTTATTGATTGAAATTGAAAAGAGGATATTCTCAGCACAGCATTTCAAGCAATATCATAAAGTCTTATGATAAGTCAACATTAAAAAAACATAGAACATTTTGTGTTTCTTTTTGACCAATGTTCATATAATAAGTTGACATTCAGTAAATATAGAATGTGCTATCCATCATTTTTGTGTTTCTTTGCAGCCAATGTTCCAAACAAAAAATGTCAAGGTCATGTTAATGCTGCTGGTACCTGTATATGTAACAGAACTTATAGTGGGGAACAATGTTCTTTTAAAGGTAGGAAATCTTCCATCGAATCAGTCAGATCTGGAATTGTACTCTGCAATATAGAATCTTACTAGGCAATTACATACTTCTTGTAAAGAAGAGATTTGATTTATGAAACTATAGAAGTAAGATAATTATCTGCTCATTTAGTTCTGTTTCTTGCATTCTTAAAATACCATTTAGAACCCAAATTATGATGTAAAGCATACAAATTTCTTTTATAACTAATCATTGCTGTCAAACATACACTCACATATACTTTTTTATACAATTTCCATTTTAGATGACTGTATTGCCAATTCTGATTGTAACAACAATGGCATATGTTACCGGTTGTCTACTACATCCTTTCCAACTCAACAATGTTACTGTAACAAAGGCTGGTTTGGAAGATATTGTGAGCGTAGTAAGTTAACAATTGTTCTCCTAATTTCTAAGATAGGCAGGCATTGGTTTATGGTGTCATGTGTGATAGGTTCCTGTAACTCGAGTATAGTAAACAGCTGAGACATTATCAAAAAATCTATTTAGTAATTTTTGAATTTGTTAATGATAACTGATATGAAGACTTTAAGAATAATACAGATTTTAAGCAGTTACCCAACACACCAATGCTCAACGTATTTTGATTTATTGCTATTTTAGGATCAGCTATTACAGAAAAAATCACAGATTTCTCCAGCTATGTAAAGACCGAACTTTCACCGGAGTATAACTTGTACCACAAAGTTCTTCCTGTAAGTAAATCATACAACCTACTCATTGCTAATGATATACTGTGAAATACTATTGTTCGTGGGGTACAAATTTTCGTGGGTAGGCCAAACCATGAAATTTGGTTCCCAACGAAAAGGAGATTTCAATTGATGTGTATACTAAAAACCTCCATGAATTTAAGTACTTTAACAGTATAGTACAATATTAATGTCCTGACTTATCTGTCTGAGACTAATGATTAATAGGAATATACTAGAACTGATATTGAAGTCATTGAAAAATTGAAAATAAAAGGACTTTTAGATTGAATCTAAGTACATCTCTTATTTCCTGATTTTTTAGGCTCTAAATGTAATTGGTAAAACATTATTTTGAAATAGAGAACTTTTTTCTTATTTGAGTAAAGTAGAAAATTGCAAGAATTACCATTATTTTTTAAAGCAAAGTGATGAGATTGAGATGGTTATGCATGTGAAATCCACAACATGGGTTGGCATAGGATGGAGACCTACAAGTAAGTGATCATTGACAAGGGTTGGCATAGATGGAGACCTACTAGTAAGTAATAGATAAGCATAAGTTGAGACCTACCAGCGACATGATGGTTGAAATTAATCTTCTGAAAGAAAAAAAAAACAGCTGTAAAATCAAGTCTTTCATTGCAAAGCAAAGACTAAAGATGATTCTCAAATAACTTAATAAATGCAAGGTTGTTGTGAATGTAGATAATTTGTCCATGCATTTTTTAGCAAAATTACAGGAGTTATTGAACTTTTGTTTCAGCCCATTTGACATAAAGAAAGTAGTTAGACAGATAGCTTAAGGAGGTAGACCTAGGGTAAGGGACACAACTCTTACAAATCTTTGGAACGTTTGTGTTCAGCGTTTTACATCAATGTCATGTAAGCATCATAACAACTTGGACTGATTTCATTCTGTTTCAAATGAAAACTTGATGGGATTTGGTGAAATTGAATATGAAACAAGCATATTACTGATTTCAAGAGTTATGTCCCTTACCTTAGGTCTGCCACCTTAAGCAATCTCAGTTGACTGACTGAACAAAACATATATTAGACTAATAAAAATTTAGTCCATCCTAAATACAGTCAAAAGAAAGAGAAAATATTTTTGTAAGAACAAGTTCTTTGGAAAACTGAGGTATTTCACTAATGATGTATTGTTGTTTTACCTATTTAAGTACATTTTTGGGTAAAGTTTGAAAAAAAATATTTATGCAATTAAGAGGAATTTTCTAAATTTTGGTCTTATGTTATGCAAGTAAGAAATTTTTTACATGGATAAGATGGGAAATGATTTTGTTCTTGGAGTGTCTATGCAATTAACAGGTATGCTATCAAGTGGAATCTACTGTAATGTGATATGGTTATGATAAATTTTGAATAAAGTTAATGATTCAAATCCCTTATGTATTGATATGAATTTAAGGCAATGAATAAGGTTGTTATAGGAGAAGTAATGATGTCTACATGGCATACTCTAGAAATTTTGTTAATACCTAAAAATAGGCAGACTGAAAAAGCTATAAATAGGAAAATCGTGATAGGCACAATTGGAACTACAATATTATTTAAACGACTTACTCTATTTTGTTATAGAAGTTGGTATTATGAAACCATTTTTGCTCCAATGATCATAGTTTAAGGTGAAGAGAAAGTAGACCATTCAACATATATAAGTCATTACTTGAAATTTAAGCTTTGAATATAAATAGAAAGAATCGTGATTATGGAGCTATCATCTCAGTAATGCTGTTAATTTTTGTTGATGACTTTGCATTATTTTGATGCAAAGACCAACTTGAACTTGTCTTGAATTAGCCACAATCACAAATTTAGTAGCACTCCAGATCAGAATCATGCAAAATGTGATTTATGGTTGGAAAACGTACATATTTTTATTTTTGATATTTTGTTTAAAATGTTATAGTAAACAGAAATTAACATAAACCTTATTCTTAGGAGAAAAAAATTATGCAGAATGTACTGTAGAATTCAAAATTAAGGGAGATAACTCTGTAAATGACATTTACATGCAGTGGAAACTGTATGTGGATTATCTCCAAAGAGCAGACAGATTGGAATGAATAATTATACATTTCATCACATAAACCTATAAAGCATCTTACGGGGTAATAACAAAAATAAGAATGTGTAGCCTTTTTTTCTGTATCATATATTACAGAATTGGCATGATTCTTACAATGACTACTACTTAAATCACATAGTATTTCATTTAAAGTTTAGTAGGACTTTGATGTTGAAAGTTAACAGTGGGGGCTAAATCCTGTTTTTGACAAGTTTTATGAATAGGAAAATAAATTATGTGAGTTTTTAGATGAGTTAGTGGAGAGACATTCAGTCTCTAGTATAAACACAGACCATGAAACTGTTTTCTGGTTTGGATGATGGTGACTTTCAAAAGATTTTCTATGATCAGAACTGTCTTTACTAATTTCCCCAGGGCAGATCCAGAGGTTTTAAAAAGGGGGCCCTAGAGGGGTTCAAGAAAAAATGGTGTTCCAAGTTCATTCTTAGCCTATACAGTGTATTAACAAAAATGTCCAACAGAAGATGGGGTTCTGACACCCCCTTGGATCTCCTACTATACCCTTACTAATAAAGCTTAAATTAAACCCTCTGCTTGTCTATGCTTTTTATGTTGGCTAGGAAGTGCCATGGGTCATGCCATACTTGCTGTGCCATCAATTGTTGTCTTAATTCTTTATTTTTCCCTAGAAGTGAATTTCCTGGTTTTTTTTTAATTCTTAAATTGTTTCCTTTCTGCCCTGTACAAAATAAAAATTGGACAATACTTTCTGGAATGCTTGTAATTGTGTGTCATCTTCAAAATAGAATTGAATCAGTTAGATTTTTTCCAGAAGAATCAGCCCTTTCATTTCATCAAGCTGTTTTTATTTTTATGTCAAATGTAACTCAAAATCCATCTTTCTAGTAGAAATCTTGTAAGAATTTTGTCATAGTTCTGACTAAAATGGTCAGGCTGACTTTTACCAGAACTTTGATCATGACTTTACGAAAAGTGTTATCAATTTAATAATAACCCATATAAATAGTACATGTACCAGTGTCATGAAACTTATGATGCAGAACAGATGTTTAAATTGATATAAAGAGTTGGTTAAGGTTGAAATTAAACTGTCTGACCTTGATAATACAATAAAAATTGTTAAAAGAACTACCTGTATTCAGCAGCAATTTGTCTTAAAAGACTGTGATTAAAATATCCCTTTGTAGTCAATTCTTTATATCAAGACTTCTTGTTTTATTTCCCTGTGTAGTTAAATATATGTTAATGAACCTGTATATTAAGACCACCTGTCTTAATGATTTTGCTAACCCTAATGGATGGTCACTTAAGACAGGGTTGACTGTACATTTACTTAATCAGGTACGACTTGTATGAAGGAAATGTATGTCTAATACAGACTAAGAACTTCTTAAGTCTAGCAGCAGATTTAAATAGAAGGTGATCTGAGGCCAGAGACTTATAAGATTTGGTATTACTTTATTTCAGTATACATGTACTATAAACATTTAAACATTTTTGTTGACCATTCAAAACTACCTTCAGGTTCCACAAAAATCTTTTATATGTGACCTTGAATTCTTTTTGGATTGCTTTGAATCCTCTTCAATAACGACTGACTTACAAGATCATGCCTGACTATATCATGTGGGAGAAAAAATTGTAAAAATTCAATTTTCTAGTATATTTCACAGAAAGTATGTAATATTGACCAAAACGACCCACAAATCTTACATTTTTTATGTGGGAGATTCTAAATTTATCTTTGATTTTGTGGGAGGGTTAATTGGTATGAAATTTATAATACAATGAAACATGTCTAAATTGAGCTCTAAATTATCGAAAAAACCTGTCTAAACCAGACACTTTTTGAAGTCCCTTAATATCAGGTTTAAGGTATTTTAATCCAGGAAAAACAAAAACCAGTTCAAACCAGACACTTTTCATCAGTTTAAATGTATTTGTACTTAAGTACAAAGTAACTTAAGTAAACAATAAACCAAAAACCTGTCTAACTAAACAAATTTCAAAAGGTGTCCAGATTACACAGATTTAGTAGCTGTTTTTCATATTTACGGAATGGAAGCCATGTTAGCATGTTTTTCAAAGGGATGTAACCCACCAACACTCGACAACCTGGTTGGCTGTCTCATTGGGGAAAGGAAGAACAGTAAAAAATTTTCTGAAAAAACTAAACTTTTTTTCACTTCAGTAAGTAGCTAAATGGTTTAAAATCAATTATTCAAAAGTAACCAAGTACTTACCACAGCTATTTGAAGTCAAATATTCAAATTAAGTTCTACTTCTGTTCATTGCTCCAATAGAGCAGTAAACTAGTCTGTCTGTTTGGAAAGTTACTTTAAAAAAACAAAGTCCAAGTCAGGAATATAAAAAAGGTCTATTGTGTTTTGTTCATCAAAGGGATGTATATTGTTATATTTTATTACAAAGTCAGCATGTACTGTACATCTAATGTACAGTGGGAAAGGTTAAGTACAGAGTGACTTTTGCCTTTACCTTGAATTATAATAAGATGTAAGGTAAGATATGGTTTCCATCTAGCTGTCTGTCTGCCTGTCAACAATCATATTGAGAGCAATCTCTAAAATTAAAATAAGTGGTGAACTAAACATTATTGATTATCATGTAAAGATGAGCATATTTTGACAAAAATTTTATTAATATTTTTCAAGGAATCATATCTTAGACTGTCAACTAGGTTAATGACTTAGATATGTTATTGGATTTAAGCCCCTTTTAACCTTGTCAGTTCTAAAAAATAGGGTTTTTGTAGCAGATTTAGTTTAATGGAGTTGAAACATTTGTCAGTGAATTTTATCTGTTTCTTTAAGATTCTACCTTTATATATTATTGTGATCAAGGTAGCAAATAACTTACATACTAATGAAAAAAAAAAAAAAATGTTTGACTAAAATATCTGCCCTACATCTTCATATAATTTTATTTCAGAAGTTACATGTAATGTGTCTTTGAAGTTATCAACTTTTTTTTTAATGATTTACTTGTTGAATTTTGATACTAAAATTAAATTATAAGAAATGACTGTTATATTTTTTAGTCTATTTGAAATAACCTCAATCACAAGGTGCACACTTAGCAGGTTATTTAATATACACAATGTGATTGTGGTTATTTCTTAATAGACTGAAAAATATAACAGTCAGTCATTCCTGAAATGTTTAGAAAACTGTGAAGTATTTAAGTAATATAATGTACCACTTAAGAATTCCATTATATGATAGGAAGGTTATTCTTCATTCAGATTGATAATTTTACATTATATTAAGCCTTAATGGTTTTTTGAACTTAAGGTTTCAGATCTGGATGTCAGTATTTTCCACGCATACCCGGGTTAGATCCACAAAACCCTGGTTCCACAAGTACTTCAGAACCAGAGCCCACTTCTGAACCCACCAGAGCAACTCCTGAGCCCACTAGAGGACCAATGCCCCAGCCAGCTTGTGGTGGTCAATGGAAGAACTGTGAGGGAACTGAATGTGATTACCATGTCATGTGGAATTTTGACAACACTACTGATGAAATTAATTTTACCATGTCAGCCAGGGTTTCTCAGTCTAAGTGGGTTGCCGTTGGATTTTCTCATGACCAGAAAATGGTAAAAATTCTGTTCTTTGTTTTATTTCTGAGCATTTATGTATTTTGCCATTAGTTCTTTAAAAAATCACTACTTCCTAGCTTTGCTTAATTTGTCATTTATTCAACTTTTTTAGTTTTTGCTTTAATTTTGATTAAATGTTTGTCATCTGATTTCCCATCTTATTATATGAAATTAGTTGAGAAAATAATGTTATTGCAAAAGCCTTATCTCTCATAGTAAGACTTCAGTCCTTGAGAAGGAAGTATAAAACATGTATGTTCTGTTGTGCAGATGTCGTACAGGTGATTTGTTTTGCAATAAAATTCTTAAGGTACAGCTGTATCAATCTAATTTTCCATGAATTTCATTGGCTGAAGAATGTAATACTATTAATACATCACTGAAATATTTCATTTCTCTTTTTACCCGTTACCTATTTTCTTGTTTGAAACATATAATCTAGAAATATGAGTTTACTATATGGTGGGTGTAAAATTTTGCAATTTTTTGGCAAAAAAGTATACAAAAAAAAATTTTGGATGTTTCTCATTATGGTCTTTTTTGCCTCAAATATCTTCAATTCATCTAGAAAAACTTTTCTTTAGTGCTGCATAAAATACTAAAGCCAAGAGTACATATTACACGGAATTTATTTTGCCGTTTTTTCAGAATGAATGCTTAAATACCCCAAAATTAGCACCCCTAGAAAATTACCTGCCATCCGGTACATACAATTCAGCCTTTTACCTCCTCTGGTCCTTTTATTTACAGCCTTATAGTGATATGTACATTGGATGGATTGGAGTTAATGGTGAAGCTATAGTGTCAGACAGGTAAATACATAGCAGCTATCTTAAGTAATTTTAATTTCTAAATTGAATATAATGAAAAAAAAATATTATCTAAACTTCAGGTGATTAGTTTTCTATAGTACAACTCTCTTGGTGTCAAATGGTATTTTATTGAAGTTTTGTTCTGGGAGAAGTCAACTGTTATATATTATGTTATAACATATGAAAATCTGTATCAAATACCATATCCACCTGAGACTCATATATCATCCCAAGAAATGCCGACCTGAGGGATGATATAGGTCTATGGTTGATACTGTATGTTATACAGGTTTTGACAAGTCATGTTCATTACATCATATATTCTAACTGTTATCTAAGTGTGTTCTGTGTAAGGGGTGATATAGGGTATGGGATAAGGTCTAGGGGTGTAATATAGGGTATGGGATATCGGTCTAGGGGTGTGATATAGGGTATGGGATATAGGTCTAGGAGTGTGATACAGGGTATGGGATATAGGTCTAGGGGTGTGATACAGGGTATGGGATATTGGTCTAGGGGTGTGATACAGGGTATGGGATATTGGTCTAGGGGTGTGATATAGGGTATGGGATATCGGCCTAGGGGTGTGATACAGGGTATGGGATATAGGTCTAGGGGTGTGATACAGGGTATGGGATATAGGTCTAGGGATGTGATATAGGGTATGGGATATAGGTCTAGGGGTGTGATACAGGGTATGGGATATAGGTATAGGGGTGTGAT